>OX637336.1:11155261-11580276 GCA_951799405.1 Agapetus fuscipes
TAATCAGCTGATCGCTTGCGGCCATCTTGGATTGACAGGTCTTCATACCCCCATACAAGGTTGACATTTGAAATTAAAAAATGGTTCCAATTCTGACAATGCGCATGCGCACATGTTCATTTTAACACGGTTACCGGTTGCATAATGTAACATTATGCAACGGGTGTAGAAATGTATGGCATTGTGATTGCGTTAGCCGTTTTGTAATTAGTAAATTACCAAATGAGAGTAGAAAAACATTTTTTTCAGAATAATTTCAATAAAAATAATAATCTATTAATTTATATTTACTAAAACAATTCTATTAAAACACTGTTTTCTTTTTACTCAATTTATATTAATAAACACAAAAAAACGATCTATCACGATTCACGATCATCATCAGGCACAACTCGATTCCGAAAACGTTTGTGTATATTAATCAATTGAGTGGAAATAAAACATTGTTTTAATACAATTGTTTTAGTCCTATAAAATTTAGTAAAGATCAATTAATATGAATTTTCACAGTATACACAAATCTTATAAAGTATAATAATCTATCATCATCTAAAAAAATATCGATCGTTCAGTACTCGCTTGAAATTTCGCGTATCTTGTGATTGTTATACATCAAAGCCAACATTACAGTCAACCGAGCATATAAACGCTCTCATCAAGTCTCTCTGCGCTCACTCTCTTACAGAACTGTAGTACTGGAACCTCGCGACACTTCCTGTGGAGCATCATTATTATAATTGTTACCTAGCATTAATTATGCGCGGCCGTGACATTCAACCAAATAAACTCACATTTACCATGCAGTAATATAAACATTCCTAAACGTCGAGTAAGCATTAAAATTCATATAAAAATACAATACGTCGCTGTTATCGTCGAGGAGATAAAGCGCTCGTCACTAGAAAGGTTATTACAAAGGTATTAAAGAATGAGAAAGCTGCAAGTGTGGATGGTGTTAGACCTGAGATGATGAAATCGGGAGAAGAATGTGTGATTGAATGGATGAAAGAGCTTTGCGAATTGGTGTTCTTAGTGTCAAGGAGGTTCCATCGGACTAGAGAGAGGCGGTCATTGTGCCAATTTACAAAGGTGGAGGCGACAAAAAAGACTGCCGTAGTACTTATTAATGTATATAATCTTATCTAATCTACATTATGTTTCAAAGATGTGTAACATTAAGGATTCACATTATATGCATTATCACAAGCAGACACGTATAAATTCGCGCTTGCAAATGCCGCATGTGAACCTACAACATAAAAACTAAATCTCAAATGAACATACACCCTTGCAACTCTTGCCGACCTTCCCTAAAACAGGGGTGACATTGGCAAAGTGAACCATTTTCTACAGCATGGGGGGTCAGCTTCATATAAACCTATAAGTTAAGGGGCATGCGTAGATACACGATTTTTTTTGTTCTGCATTGCCTAGAAATATTTTTGCGCATTTAACGTTTTTGCATTATGCCGAAGGTCACAGGTACTCGTTAAACAATTTACTTATCAACATTTATCGTTAGCATAAATTTAAACTATTTACAAAGTTAATGCTACATTGAGACGGGGGCATTCCTTTGTATTATAGAATTATATGAAAAGTTGTTTTATTGCCGTTTAAATTGTTGAATTTTGTTTTCCACGCAATCGCAAAAGTTTACAGAAACTTGATATTTCTAATGGCGTAGTAGATATTACCTTTTGTGAAAAGACAGCAGTGACCATTTTTAAATAATTTAGTTTTGAACGAATTTTGTATTATTATATATATATATATTAGGATGATTTATTTGGTGAGCGCTGTTTTTGTGTGTATCACACCTCAAGAGCCCTCTGCGAGCTTGGTCGTCGCTGTAGAAAGCGCCAATTCTCAAGCAAGACCCAGTTGTTGTAAGGTTGGATGGACCTTTCAGTGACCGGTCTTTGGTAAAGGTTTATGAATTTTTCAACTCAGCGTAGAGCACATTCGAAATATAAATGGTATATTTTTGTGCTCCGCCGGGATCCGAATTCACAACCTTCCATTTACGAGTCCGAAGTGTTGCCACTACGGACTACGGACCGGTCCAAGATGCCAACGACACGCGGTGTACCTGAGCGGTCACCCATCCAAGTACTATTTATTTATTTTATATTATGTAGTGGGTGAAACCTTTTTATTTTTACAGCCAGGCACCTCATCACTGCATGTTTCTTGACTTATAGGTTGGTATGCGGCTGACCACCCATGCTGTAAAAAATGGTTCACTTTGCCAATGTCACCCCTGTTTCAGGGAAGGACGGCAAGAGTTGCAAGGGTGTATGGCCATTTGAGACTTGGGTTTTTATGTTGTAGGTTCACATGCGGCATGTGCAAGCGCGAGCTTGTACGTGTCTGCTTGTGAGAATGCATATAATGTGAATCCCCAATGTAACATATCTTTGCAACTTAATATTTAATATAATATTTTATTATTGGTTGCTAAGGACGGTAGTCTCATACAAGACCGACGTTTGCTTGCCGAGAAAAAAATCCAATTTTAAATATGTTCTGTCCTCATTTTCCTGCTCCCGAACGGGCAGGCTCTTGTGAAAGCTGATTTAACCTTGTCAATATTTTGATTTTGAACTTTTAAAAGCCATTGGATACCTACATGAAATAATTTAAAACAACTTTGGTAAGGATCAAATGACCCTCTAGCCTTGAATGTAAGCGTTGTACGAATTGAACTATCCATCGCATCGGTCTAACTGTATGGTTTTTATAGCAGAAAAAAATACAACGCAACGCAAATGAGCAACACATATAATGTATCTTTTGAGTCGAATGTGGCGAGTGGTATTTCGACAAAATAACGTTAAAAGAGTGTGTAATTAGGGCCAATCTAACGTAAATTAAACATGACGGTATGAGAACCAAAAAAAAAATGTTTTCTAAAATACTAAAAATAAACAGTGTTACCATTAATACAATCACTGTTTTTTATACAATTTTTTGGCAAAAAAAAAACACAGCGTTAAAAATTAAGTTTAATAATAATCTGGGCACAGCTTGCAACACAATCATTTAAAAAAATTAATCCAGCAACGGCAAAATAATATATATTCAAGAATGGTTCAAAACCATCAGGTAGATTGTATTCAATTACCCTAATCGTTCAGGGGTGGGAAGTACAATATTAAGATGTAGAAACTTGATAAGGGTGGTAACCCTGAGCATGATTACTGTAGCAGAACTAGGGTAGAGTGGGGCATGACGAGCAATTTTACATACAACTATCGCCCTGTAATTTCTTTACAGTTTTCTGTAAAAGTGATTCTTACTTTGATCGATAAGAAATCTATCTTGAAATAAAGATCTCAAGGTATTTTTAAAATTATGTCAAAAGTCTACGGATGTTTATTCTTCTTATGACGCATTAGAGAACCCGTTAAAGAAGGGTTAGAGCCCTGGCATGCTGGAGAGTGCAATTAAAATATGTATCATCCTACTATATGTAGACGTAACTGCAATTTTACGCTTCTTCAAATCAACATTTTAATTTTAATAACAGATACTCAAATTCTGTAAACATAAACGTATCCTTGGTTGTTTTGTCTGAGGAACCTGTAATCTGTAGACAGCGCTTCCCCGAGGTGTTGGTTAGAAGAATGCTTACCAGGCTTGCTTAGAAGGTAGGGATGAAATAAAATAATTCCTGCAGAGCAACAGATAGTCCAACCCATCTAGCAAACCTATCCCTCCAACTAAATATCGAATTGACTAATTATATTTTAAAATTATCGCAACAACCGATTGAAAGGCATTAATAAGATGAAAGGGTACCTCTGTCCAGGATTAGACTGAGGAAGAAAAAGAAGACATGGTTGTTGTGTACAATGTAAAAATAAATCGATAAGAAATGTTTTTACAAAAGTAGGTAATGTAGGATACAGCAAAAAACAATTGTCTTACTTTCTCGTCTCGTATGTGTCAGTTCATTTCCTTCATCAAGGTTAGTGCACCGTCTTCCAGTAATTTCGATTGTTCAAGTCACCCCCATGGCTCACATGCCCCGCCCTACCCTACATCATGGACTGGGCATTAATGTAGTTGAAGGAATGACGCAGACAATCTCTGGTCATCTTTATTCACTTATGGACTGGCCGTCGTAAATCTTCCGTCCGTCTGTGTATGATTCATGACTGGATCGGGCAATCAATTTGTTTTTTGGACGCGGTTTTATTTCCTACAGAGTTTTATTGCGTCGTTACGGTTTTATAGGTTGGGTGGTGACTCGCAAATAAATTTGCTTTTTATTTAATTGAAAGGTTCAATAGACCATTTATTAAAATAAACATATGAAATATTTCAACAGAAACTTTGTAGAACTCTATTAAAAAACATGAAACAAAACACTGTTTTGTTATGTTGATTGTTGAGGCATTCACTTTGCTATCATTTATCTTAAAAGATAAAGAAATAATACTGATAAAAGTAGGTATAAAGAAATAAAAAGGCCTTTGTTTTACATAGATTACGGAGAGTTTATCAGTAAAATAAACAGTGTTTTGTTTTCATGTTTAATTTCATTTTATTTACTTAACATATTTTCGATATTGTTTTTTTTCTATTTTTTATTTTGGGCTTGAAATAAACACCGAAACTTGAAATCATTTCTGACACCCTCGGTGGGGATCAAACCTTTGCTCTCGGCATGCATTGCAAGGATTCTCCCAACTGAGCCATCGACCTGACTTTTTTCAAGCTTGGTCGTCACTACAAAGCACCAATTCTCAAGCAATACCCAATTTCTGTAAGGCCTGATTGACCTTTTGTGGCCGGTCTTTGGTATGGGCAATGTATTTTCACACTCATCGAAGAGCATTTTTGAAATTACAAATAGTATTTTTTTGTGATTCGAACCTACAACCTTCCATTTACGTGTACACAGCGTTACCACTGAACTACGTACTGGTACATAACATATTAAACTATTTTTAATTAGACAAAGCAACGCATTAACAGTGTCCGACATAATTTGAGTGGTCGTGATTTAACAATGATAATTCGAAAGCAGGACCCTTCAATTACAAAGCACGGAGGGGGTCATTAAAATGAAAAAGGAGTGGACGCTCTGAAATGTATGAGGGCGCAGCTCGCGAGAACTGAAGTAGGTACTCTCTGACTAATTGTCATTTAATTATTGGTTCCAAAACACGAACAGAGTTTGATTTCACTCATCGTTAAATGAGTTTTTAATCTAAAAAATGTTTTCGCTACTTTTTGTACAATCCCGTCGATAGCTCATTTGGCAAAACACCTGTGACCAAAGTCGTATCTATCTATAATCTATGATCTCAGTTCAAAAGAAAAATCTATCTATAATCTAGGATCTCAGTTCCAAAGATAAATTAACATTTAAATTCATTATATATCGTCGTTGTTCTATTAAAACACAGTGAAAAATCGCCTTTGATCTTTGGTAAATTTTATAGAACTAAAACAAGATTTGAATTTGTTAAAACACTGTTTACTTTCATTTGACTTATTAATACGAGTACACTAACGTTTTCGATCGTCATCTGATGATGGTACAGAAAAAAACATTATAACTTTTGTATAGGTACAACAAAAATCCTTGTATTTTTTATTGTACCTATACAAAAGTTATAATGTTTTTGATGATGATCGTGAGTATCGAAATCCGGTCGGAGGTCATTAGTGTATGTATATGTAAAAAAACTTTCACACAGTATGTTCGGTAATCTATAGACAATCCGTGTGAAATGCGTTGTGTCTGAAAACGCCCTTTCAGTAAACTGCTTGAGAATTGACGCTTTCTATTTCAATAACCAAACTCGCACAGGGCTTTGACCACTAGACCACAATCAATCTTTTATGAGTAGCTATCAAATATAAGTAATATTTTATTATTTTGCCATCAGCTAAAAGTATCGTGCTTTCAACGTTATGGACCTTATATAAAAGTGATTATTGGCTAGTGGAGTGTTCTTTACATCAATCCGCATTGGACAACTTCACCCTCGAGTATGAAGCTTCATGTTGAAACGCAACCAAAGAATGAATTTGAGCTTAAAACATTCACCAGGTGCGCTGATAGAGTTTACATACTTCTTTGATTGTTAGTGCGCTACGGTTGAGTTTAGAATGTAAGAACGTAAGCAGGCCCGGATTAACCCCTCTGGGGGCCCTGGTGCGGAAAAAAATGTCGGTGCCCCCTATAACCCCCCCCCTCCCCCCTCTCCCCTCCCTTCTTATCACAAAATCCCCTCCCCTTGCGCTTATTTTTTTTCAGAACGCAAAATCTACAATTTACGAACATGCTAATTGAATGGTTGAATCCAGTTGAATCCCTTGATTGTATTCTTGACTTTTAGGTTGGTATGGGGCTGACCACCCAAACTGTAAAAAGATGGTTCACTTTGCCAATGTCACCATTGTTTCAGGGAAGGTCGGCAAGAGTTGCAGGGCTTATGTTCATTTGAGATTGGATTTTATATTGTAGGTCCACATGCGGCATGTGTAAGCGCAAACTTATACGTCTCTGATGATGATGATGTCTCCATCCATCCGGGCTTGTAGACCATGTTCAATAATTGTAGGCTGCTTTATTCTTTTTTCTTTTTGTAAGGCTGCTACGTTTCGTCAGTGACTTACGACTGACTTCTTCAGGGCTTGTACTTCGACTGATCGCTTTGATTAGAGCATGCGGTATTTATGTGTCATCTGTGGAGTGGGCGGGGCTTGTAAATTTTGTCGGGAAAGGCAGAGTTTGAAACAAAAAGAAAAAATAATAAAGCAGCCTACAATTATTGAACATGGTCTACAAGCCCGGAAGGATGGAGACATCATAATCATCATCATCATCATCTGAAGCCAGCCATGAAAGCCTAAAAACACTTATTATACGTCTCTGCTTGCGAGAATGTATTTAATATGAATCTCAATTGATTTTCATCTTTGATTTAGATTTAGATCAGAATCAAAAACGGCACTAATTAGGTAAAAAAAAATGCAAGTACAATGCTACATCTTAGCAATTTTCACTCCGAATTTGAAGAGGTCTTTTGAGGTGTGATTCACACATAATAGATAAAGCTTATATTTTGACACATAAGTTTGTGCGAAACTGACCTCTATAATCTATAGTCATAGTTGCAAAGATATATTACGAGTGCTATAACTAATTTATTAAGTTAAACCTCGTACATTCTAGATTCATAATAAGTACATTAATTTGCGCATACATGTTCCGCATGTAGACTTACAGCATAAAAACTCAATCTCGAAGGAACATAAAGCCTGCAACTCTTGCCGACCTTCCCTGAAACAGGAGAGACATTGGCAAAGGGAACCGTTTATTACAATGGTCTATACACCAAAAGTATCAGAAATCTTTGGGGGGAATGCGGCAAGAAGTTTTTCTTTATGTGTAGCTTAGTGGCGTTAGTAGCGTTTTCTATAAAAAATCTTCTTGTTCTTACAATAATAATACCAGTGATGATAATACCAGTAATAATAAAGAATACCTCTATTTGCTTCCACACATAAACTTGTTTTTGGGCAAAGGTAATGCATTCTTCCAATTATTTTATTTGCAAAGCCAAATGTATTGACGCAATAAATCAAAAAAGATAGTTTGAAAACAAAAGTAAATACTGTTCAAAGCCGCCGCCTCGCCGCGCCGGCCGCACCTTCCCCTAACGCCTTTGTTTCATTTTTCTTATGAAATTAATAGTACAATGAAAGGAATATATTTTAAAATAAAAATCTTCCATGGTATTCACTGAGCCCTGGAACCTTTTTTTGTGATGTACGAGCACTTACGTAAGATAACCATCGCATCTGTCAATTCAAGGTGTCAGTTCAAAAACAAAAATCTGATATTTTCATTTAATTAATGTTTATAAAAGCTGCACTTATATTTTGCAGCATCAGTATCTTACCATATGGTCAGCGAAAGGATTGCATGTGGCGAGTGGAACCTATTTAATTTTACAGGTCTTACTTATTTTACTTATTTTAGTTGGGTTTGAAATAAAAATTGGAACGGAAAATGATTTCTGATACTCTTCGTGGGAATTGATTGAGTATTCCAGAAATTGAGCTATGGATACATTTTACGCGACAATATAAAAAAACACGACTTGATAATCAAGTACTTGCGTACCTTTTTACGATAAAGGAGCTACTAGTTAAAGTTTTTACGTTTTGCTTTTTACAAATAAGGTTTTAGAACAATAATATAAATTAACCGAAATATATCTTCAAGGTAATCGAAAAAAGAAGCTGCGGATAAAGAAAGAAGTGAAGTTTTAGAAAATCGCAATTAGGTTAGCATTCCAGGGTTTAACAATTTATACGTTGCATTTGATAAATTAAGATTTACATAAAATTCATTCCCATCAGCAGACACGCGTAAGTAAGCTTTTACACATGCTGCATATGCACACACAAAATAAAAACCAAAACCTTCAATGAATATAGCCCCGGAAACTTTTGCCGACCTTCCCCGAAACAAGAATGACATTGCCAAAGTGAACCACTTCTCACATTTTTGTTGGTCAGCCTCATAACATAAAAGAACGTAAAAGTATTTTCATTTTGTTAAAAAATATACTGAAATGGAATAACTTTTTTCATTTCAAATTAATTGAAATATCACTGGCGTACTTATGTTAAGCAGAATGTAAATCTATTAACTTGTATTTATCTATAATGTAAGTCTGGTCGATATCTCAGTTGTTAGAGTGCTTGCATTCCATGCCGTGAACTCGGTTTTCGAGTCCCACCAAGGGTGTCAGATATGATTTCTCGTGTCGGTGTTTATTTCAAACCCAAAAATAAAATACCGGCAAGGCTTACTCAGCCTTCGCAATAAACGAGTCCAAGCTCCCTTGGAAGCTGGGAAACCCCCACTTTAACGGGAGTGGTTGGCGTAAAGCCAGCTCCCTTAACTGTAAATATAAATAGGTTCCACTTGCCACTTGCGGAACGCTTCAGGAATATTGCTATTGATATAGCAAAGATATATTCACATGCCTACAAACAAACACGTGCAAGTTTACGCTTACAATTGCTGAATAAGTACTTACGAATTAAAATCCAAACCTCAAACAAACATACACCGTGCAACTTTTGCCGACCATTCCTGACACAGAGGTGACATTGGCAAAGTGAACCTTTTTACAGTATGATAACCAACCTATATGTTAAGGAAATGCGTGTGCATGTTAGTGTGAATTAATAAATTTTTGAAATGAAGATCTAGTTAGATTAAAATAATATCGAAGCTCTTTAAAGAATAGCAAAAATTATTTTCAACACTATATTTTGTTCAACCAAATATTTTGTTTTGATATTTGCATTGTTTATACTTTATTATCTTAGTAGAGAAAGATTTATAATCCTGTCCTCGGAACTGTTGCCGACATGGCAGGAACAAAAGCGCTATAATCCCTAAGGCTCTATTGTTTGACATGGACGGGTACGACTGCACATCTTCGGTACCTTTGCTTGCTTTGTTTTTTTTTTTTTAGTTTGAGGAGAAACTTTTATTACTTGATTACTGTTTGGAATGCTCGGGGCCCTATTCAGTTCTTCTGGGGCCCTTGAATAGTTGTTGTGAGAAGCTTGTATTTCCTAAGTATTGAAGACTTTGTCCGTATGAAACGTAGCGTTATAAAGTGGAAGTAAAAAAAGTGGCATTTCTTTACATTTTCTGTGCTTTATTTTTTAGAATAATGATAAGCATAAAACTTTTGGGGGCCCTTTGGCAGCGGGGGCCCTGGTTCGGTCGCACCGCTCGAACCGCCCTAGATCCGGGCCTGAACGTAAGAATGTATACTCGGCCTTCAGATCTTGGCACGTTTACGTACATTTATTGTATTAAACAATGATTTGTTATTCCTCAGCTGACTTGTGCATGACCTGGCAACATTTTTGATGTTTCTTGATACGTAGGTGAAGGACTGTGCCAATGGAGGAAAACTAAAACCAATATTTGATGTGAAGAAATTTGTGAGACGTTATCATTTAATTGATAACTTAAGTTTTTTCAAAAAGATAAATAACATTAATCAAGTAGGCCAAGACCCACCCCGGGTTGAAGTTCCATCGATGATAATGATCTTGGTTTTAGGTTGATTCATCAGTTGATCAAAAATCTGTCCTCCTTCTTCTTTCTCAACTTTTCTCATTCTACTCCTGGACGTAGGCCTCCTCCAATTTTCTCCATGTTTGTCTATTGGCTGCTGTGTTTAGCCATCCTCTGCCTGCAGTTCCCTTGATGTCGTCCAGCCCCCTCACTTGGGAGATCAACAATCTGTTTTGTAATGTTATTCTTCATTGGAAGCGGGTGTCGTTTCTCCCATGGCATTCTGTCTCTGCAACGTTGCAGTACCGCGCCATTAAACTTTTAGTTACAAAGTACTCCAACTTGCCGGGATTCGGTCCGATGGAATTTCATTTCAAGAGTTGCGCAACGTTTCAACGTGTATAATGGTGTGTATAGAATACTCCAATATGTCCATGCAACAAACTGCGGACCGCAAGTTTCAAAAACTTTCAGTTCAATGCAGAATTTGAAGTGCAAAAATATATCGTTGCATATCGCTGGTTCTTTTATCAATAGAAATTGCTATTTTTATTATTTGTGTTCCTTTACTAATCGTTTGAGTCTGACCTCCAATACTGTAAATTGTTATACTTGCCAATGTCACACCTGTTTCAGGGAAGGTCAGCAAGAGTTGCAGTTCATTTGAGATTGGGTTTTTTTATGTTGCAAGTCCACATGCAGCAAGTGTAAGCAAGAACTTATACGTTTCTGCTTATGGAAATGCATTTAATATGTATCTTGAATGTAATATATCTAGATTTTAGATTACACGGGGCACAATTACGATGGAGCTTCCTTTGTTTTGAATCTACACTCAATAATGTTTGAATCGCTTTGGTGGGATTCCATCTCGAGCTCTCGACATGGAATGCAAGCACTCTACCAACTGAGCTATCGACCGGACTAAAATAATACGAAAAATAAGAAAACAAATCCAAATGTTTTTTTTTCTTCCGTGCTTGTTAGCAATTGGCAAAGTACACACGTTTCTCGTACATTCAAATAGGCATATTATGTAATATTCATATTGGATACAAAAAGGCATTTGGAGTACGTACATATTACAAATAGTCGGTAGTTTTGTATGCTTCGTGTAAGCGTGTCTGTTGTCGGTAGAGTTAGATAAAGTGATAAACATTGTGGGGAAAAATGTATGGGAGCATTGCGGAAACGAAATGGTGTGTTTACCTACGCACGCGGGACATGAAATGGAAACACACATTTGAGCGAACATTTTTTTTGACAAATGAGTTTTATGAAGAAACTAAAAATTGGTAAAAATAAGCAGGATGAAAGTATATTTTAGATTAGATAGAGTATTTGAGTAGATTTGAATAATTGAACATTGGCAAGAGTTGCAGGGCTTATGTTCATTTGAGGTTTGGATTTTATTTGTATGTACACAATCATCATTTGTAAGCGCGAACTACACGTGTTTGTTTGTGGGCATACATCTGAGAACTTTAAATGAATATATCCTTGCAACTTAGATTATAGATTATAGAACCTTAAAAATCAATGTTCCTTCGCAACTTAGATAATATTGTATGTAGATAGATTGTTTGTGTTTCTTGACTTATAGGTCGGTATGAAGCTGACCCCCCATATTATAAAAGATGGTTCACTTTGCCAATGTCACACCTTTTTCAGGGAAGGTCATCAAGAATTGCAGGGCTTATGTTCTTTTGAGATTGGGTTTTTAAGTTCCAAGTCCACATGCGGCATATGTCAGCGCAAACTTATACGTGTCCATTTATTGCAATGCATGTAATATCAATTTTAAGTATTATATATCTTTGCCGCTTAGCTTATAGATTCAGGAATTGGAAAATAAAAACATTGCCTTGAAACTGAAATGATTATTTTCAAGATAATTTTATGGCAAAAATAACGACATGCAAAGACAACCCTTTAATGTTTGCCAACCTCTCAGCATGGAATCTGTTGGCAGAGGGGGTTTGATAAACGGGACCGGCATCCATAACCTCTGTATGGACAAAGCGTGCCCTAGCAAGACCTGCCGGTATTCACGATGCAAAGGTCCCGATGGTCCCGATTCCCGGGAACTGCTTCATTAATGGAGACCCTGTGCAGTAGCGGCTGGAGGAGGAAACTGATAAAATTTCCAGAAGAAAATACGAAGGAAGAGATGAAGACGCCATTAAAACGTTATCAATTTTGTAACGAAAGATTTCATAGGTATGTAGCGAAATAAAGAATACGTGGAAATTTTGAATATGGAATAGAAAAACAAAAGATGATCGACAAGGAGAAAAAAGGAGATCACTTGCCTGGTTTCAGAGCCACAAGGTCGTTGTATTTTGTAAAAATTCTGATGGTTAATAAAATAAAAGTGTGTAATAAAGTTTTGGTTGATTGTCTTCTTTCAAAAGTGTTATTATTCTCGCGCTCAACGTTCTATCAAGAATTACTATCAGTGTTGAAATAATTCTTCGGGGAGCGGCTTTAGTTTCTAAGCAGATCTTAAACAGATACCTCGTTGAAGATGGACATCATCGATTATAGCGATAGTTATGTTTTTCTATAATCTAAGTCCTTGCATACTTCTTTCATAACATCTAGAGTCTAGACTCTAGAGCTATCTAGGTAATCTATGTTGCAAATATATATTCACATTTAATGCTTATATTTAATGCATGCCCACAAGCATGCAAATGTAAGTTCGACAAAGTAAACCAAAATAACAAATGTGGAATCCGGAGAAAGTTTTAGAGGGTGGAGCTATTGTGGGGTGAGGGAAGGGGTGAACATAATATTTGAAAACTTGTTATGTTTAAATAGAAAGGTATCTCCAGGATGTACCTTCAGGATACTTACTTCAGGCTAGCTCTCATCAGCATCACTCTCAGGGCGTGGGGTTCTTTCTTTGGTATTGCTTACTTGTATCTTGGGAAGGGTTTTTAATTAAAAGATAAGTTTAACATGAACAAATAAGGGTTTATTTACTTAAGTAATATGGGGAAAAAGGGGAAATAAGGGAATGGCCCGACCCTGTCACTAAAACACTCCCTACTCTGTTGGCTGGAGTTCTGAACTGAATGGCCTGGGGCAGCGCCCCAGGCTAGCGGCGGCTCACGAGGCGGACGCCTCCACACGTTGGAGCCCCTGGGTGGGCGCTCCTATGCACTATGTCTCCTATGCCTCTGGTCCACAAGGCGGGTGCCTTGCTGGCAGGAAATCCAAGTAGATGGGGAGGAGGGAGCTCCATTGTAATGCCCCCTCTTGCACCGCTTGGTGCTTGGTCGCTGACGTCTGACTCTCTTCACATCTTGCTGGGAACTGATGAACGACGACCCGATCAGATCACACGGCGCAGTTCGGCCGCTTCCGTGACCGTTCGGCTCCGTTCGGCCCACAAAACACACTGTACACTTGGAGATTGTTTTTATATGTTATTTTTAAATAACATAACAAACTACAATTGACGTTCAGGAGAAAGTTGTAAATAAATGGCGGGTCTGTGACGGGGTAGTGAAAGGGGTAATTAGTAGATCTTATCTACAGGGTAGTTGTTTTCTTGATGACAGTGTCATAACATCGAAAGCGCTCGAGGAAATAAATCAACTCGTAAAGAAAAACTTTGCGTTTATTTTTACATTGCTAATCTAGAAATGTTATCTGAATCTTAAACTACAGCCAAAAAACTTCATTGATAACGTATTTTTGTTATATTTGACTGATACCATAAGCGGTGACCCTAATTTTCCACCCAACGGCATGCCACTGGTCCAGAAGGCTTCTGCGGAAGGCTCCATGACCCTAACTAATTGTGCCAGGCAAACAAAGTGGTAACGGAACGTGCCACATCGATGTACCGAGCGCTTTCTTCGGAGAAAACAAACAAGACCAGGTAACGGAGTTAGCGGTGCTATGGACCCCCATTAGGCTCTGTTCTTGTCTTGTTACATTTAAAATTTACCGGCGTGATGGTCAATTGATTTTGAATTTTCTCCACAAATATTTTTAATATCTTGTTGATGTTTTCAACATCCATCTGGCTCACCAGCTTTTGCAATTTTCAACTAAAAAATAAAATATTCATTGTTATTCCTTGACTTATAGGTTGGTATGAGGCTGACCACCCATACTGTAAAAAATGGTTCACTTTGACAATGTTACCCCTGAGTCAGGGAAGGTCGGCAAAAGTTGTAGGGCTTATGTTCATTTGAGGTTTTGATTTTATTTGTGAGTACACATTCAGCATTTGAAGCGCGAACTACACGTGTTTGTTTGTGGGCATGCATTTGAGAACTTTAAATGAATATATCCTTGAAACTTAGATTATAGCGACTATAAGTAGATTATAGATAGGTAGTATTGATAATATTGATGAGTTCCCTAACAAATAGGTTGGTGGTATGAGGCTGACTCCCCATGCTTTATAAACTTGGTTTTCTTTTGCCAATATGACCCCTTGGCAAAAGTTGTATAATTTATGTTCATTTGAGGTTTGGTTTATGAATTGTCAGTACACATGCAGAATGTGTTAACCTGAACTAATACGTATCTGCAAATGTATTTTTATATGCCTTTTAAATGTTTATATAAGTACTTTGCTACTTAGATTATATATTATTCATGATTTTAAACGGTAGCAAATGAATTTGTAGCATTTATAACTATGCATACTTCTCACACGTTAATTACAGTCCGACGTAATCCCAACCTGACAGTATTTCAGCGTCAGTCTAACTACATTTCTCTACTTCCGGCGGAGCTGGCGTAATTTGAAATGGGCGCCGGAAGTTGCCGCACTAATCGGCGACCGGAAGCGGCGCCGGCGTCGCGGCGCTCGGTGCGCTTTCCCAGGAAGCCCGCAGTCAGTAAATCCGCTCACTTCCTGTCTTACCGCGCTGATGTGTACAGGTAATCTGGGGATGGATGCTTATTACAAAGAAAGAGCAGAATCGCAGATCTTTAATATTTTTGCAGATAAAAGGAAGAAGGCTAGAGAAAGATTAAAAGAAAAAATAAAGCTTTTTTATTGAAATTTGTAAATAGAGCAAAATTAAACTGCGCGAAATTTTTTAAAGTTGTAAATAATTATTAAGTAAGATGATTTATTTGTTGAGCACTGTTTTTGTGTGAATCACACCTCAAGAGCCTTCCGCAAGCTTGGTCGTCGCTGTAGAAAGCGCCAACACACCTCAAGAGCCTTCTGCAAGCTTGGTCGTCGCTGTAGAAAGCACCAATTCTCAAGCAAGACCCAGTTGGTGTAAGGCTAGATGGACCTATGATGAAGATTGGAGGAGGCTTGAATCCTTCAGTGGACTAATAAAAGCTGAGGACGAGGAGAAGAATCTTTGAAAATTAAACGTAATGTATAATCTGTAATTTAAGTTGCAAATATATCTTGGTATTTAAGGCTCGTATTTAATGCATGCCCTCAATCAGGCACATGTAAGTTCGCGTTTACACATTCTGCAGCATGTGTACATACAGAATAAACCAAAACTAACAATCACCCTACTTCAATCGAAGTGGTTTCTGTGAAACCTGACTCCTTACCCGTAGAAATAAATAGGTCCCGAAGCGCCATACGCGACCACTAAGCAGTTACACTATATGTGTAGCTTAGTTGCGTTGCGTTTAACATTAACATAAACTTTGCAACTCCTGCTGCCACTTCCTGAAATCGGGGTGGCATTGGCATTTCCCTGTTTCAGGGAATGTCGGCAAGAGTTGCAGGGCTTATGTTCATTTGAGGTTTGGATTTTATTTGTAAGTACACAATCAGCATTTGTAAGCGCGAACTACACGTGTTTGTTTGTGGGCATACATCTGAGAGCTTTGAATGAATATATCCTTGCAACTTAGATTATAGATTATAGATTGGCAAAAGTGGACTAAGTTTTTACAGGCTCATTCCAACCCCGTTAGTTAAGGTACTATTAGTAATGAAGAAATAAATTTGATTCGTAGACAAAATCCAAAGAAAGGAGAAATGGCGGGGTGTTTATTTAAATTCGCAGGGTTAAATTTTACCTTCGCGTATCGTAAAATGCTGAGATTGTGCAAAGCTCTGTTGAGATCGAAGCTCTCGGCTGTAAAGTTGTATGGGGCAAGATCAAACGTTGTATGTAGGGGGGCCTCGCCACCTCCCTACTTTACCGCAACACGAGACTACTCAATTTTCGTTCATTCCTATCGTTCATTCCGATCGTTCATTTTTATTGTTCATTTGAGAATGTCACAGTTGAAAGGCAAAAACATGCAATCAAATGAACCTTCGTAGAAGAAAAATAAACATATATTATGAACATGGAATCAAGTGAAAATTTACACAAATGAACATTCGTGAAAGGAAAAATAAACATTGATCCAAGTTTATATTCATAAAAGAAAAATAAACTTTGATTCAAGAGAAAAATGGGTTGGAAACAAAAAACATTGACACAAGGTTAGGTACTATCGTGAAAGAAGAATGAATGTTTATTCAAGAGAACATTTACACAGAATAAATAATGAACATTGACGCAAGTGAACCAGCATGAATGGAAAATAATTAATAATTAACGAAACATTCATGGAAGAGAAATGAACATAGACTATGGTAAACATTCATGAAACGGAAAATAACATTGACTCAAGAGACTATTGATAAAAGGAAAATGAAAATTCAATAAAAATAAAATTAACATGGATTTTTGGAAACATTTATGAATTGAAATACACATTGATTCAAGGTGGCATTCATGAAATTACATAAACATTGACTCAGAGGAACATTCATGAAACATAATAAACATTAGTTCAAGGGAACATTCATGAAACGAAATAAACATCGATACAAGGGAACATTCATGAAAGTAAAATGAACATTAATATATGAAAAATAAACGTTGGCTCAAGTGAACATTCATGAACATAAAGAGAATAAGACACGAACATTCACCCTTGAGACTTGCTGATACCGTCGGTAAGGCAGATTCACCTCCCTGCCTTACCGACATTACAGATGGCATTTTGGCGGGAGCGGCCGCCATTACAGCTCCTCGGGGACCACTAAAGCGTTCATCGATTTTAAACGACCTGCGCTTATTACATTTTGTTGTTCCCTCCCATACAATAATAATGCCCCGTTAATGGACGAATAAGGAGATTTCACCAAAAATATTTCAACGCTGAAATTTTCTCTTGACCTTCTTATCGAAGTTTTTCCATAAAACACTTTTTCACTCAAATATTTTTTCCGATAGAACGCGAACTCGAATGCATGTAATAATAATAATATTAGGATAATTCATTTGGTGACCAATCTTTGATCTGAAACCGATCTGAAACCTTCTCTGAAACAGGGTTGAAATTGGTAAAGTGGACCATTTTTACAGTATGAGTGGGCAGCCTTATACCAACCTATAAGTTAACGAATTTTAAATAAAATGGATGTTGAAAAACATTTATTGGAATATTAAGTACTGAACACGCATTGAAAATACGTCCATAATTTTTATGCTTCTCTCATAAATTTATTTGTGAAAGCTTCACTATGCTCATATGCACATTTATTAGGAACAAAATTTGCATGCCATTCCGACCTGACAGAAGTTTATAGAAAATACGCGAACAGACTCACATCTAGAAATTACAATATGATAATAGTAATTGTTTTATAAGTAAGTATAATACCGGCTACTATAATATATCGTTAATCTATAATCTAAGTTGCAAATCTATATATTACTTTTGAGATTCGTATTACATCCATTCCCATAAGCAGACATGTATAAGATCGCGCATGTGGACTAACAACATAAAACCCCGATCTCAAATGAACGTGAACCGTGCAACTCTTGCCGACCTTCGCTGAAACATTGGTGGCATTGGTAATATGATCCATTTTTTACAGTATGGGTGGTCAGCCTCATAGCTCATACCAACCTATAAGTAAAGAAATATCCTTACTTATATTCACTTTGTATAAATGTAGAAGAGGTACCACAAAAAAAAAATGATTTTTATTCAAGAATATACAAAGGAGAAAAGCAATACAATTGAATGAAATTTTAATATGTAGGTATACACAGTAAACTTACAGAAGCCAGCACTATGTGAGTTGGTAGCGGAAGCTCTCTTTGTATTGGGAAATTTATCATTCCATCTCACACTTTGTACTGCGGTTTCCTACGTACATATGTACTTGTATGCAAAAACCTATCGAGCCTTTGGGCCGCAGCTGCATTTGGTTGATTGAAAATACTGCTTTGTAAACGGATGTTATACCCCAAGTATAAAAGTTCATGTGTACACGCTGCCACAGCGTAAATAGAAAATAAAGTCTACGGAGGAGACGTGCAAAACAATTCGGAGATAACGCGGCAAGTAGTTACACTATATTTGTAGCTTAGTATATAACGTTTAATATTATAGTATTTAAGTATTATAATATTTCATTATTTAATATAATACGTACTTACATACACAAGTTGATAACAAGTGGTCCAACTTTTTTTACTTAAAAGTAAATAAGGTTCATCATTACCTGAAACAAGAAGAAAATTCAATAAGTTTACATTATCTTAATTTTTAGCAGTATAAATCCATTTTAACAAATGAAACAATAAAATTAAAATTGGAATAAATTCATTTATTGAGTTTATTTTGTACACAACCAGTTTCGGAAGAAGCAGTACCTCCCATTTACAGGTGTAAAATGAAACTGGATGTGTACAATACAAGCCCAATGAGATAATTGTAACAAAACATCACTTTTTATTTAAATTTCCAATAAGGTTTTGTTAAAAAGACGTATTTTTAGAATAATATTTAAAAAAAGTTAAGGCGTCGTATGTTTTGAGTGAAACCTATTTATTCTTACAAGGGTTTCCCAACTCACTTCTTGTGAAAGCTGAGGAAACCTTGGCGCATTCTTTACGTTTCAAACTGTTTCTTAATTTTTGTCTAAACATACAACGTTGATAAATTTCACAGCTCGCCTGTGTATAATTACTTCATTATCATTAAATTCGCTTCATTTCCTTCTACCAGTATTTTTTTTTCATCCACACATTTCTCTTCGTTTCCATTGACGCGGTATATAAGCCTTCTTGCCGCCATTCGCATTCCCTGAATGCGCCGGACTGAAAGAGAGGAGTGAAAAATCATGAAAGCAAATGATATGGAATCATAATTTCCAGGGTTCCACTTCACTGCGCGCATAAAGGTGTTTTAAAGCTTCACGGCTCATCCCCCATCCCCATATCTTCATACAAATATGGAGATAAAATAGCATGGAGAAAATTCCATGCATTAATTTAATAGAAATAATATTATTAGGATGATTTATTTGGTGAGCGATGTTTCTACGATGCGATGTCGACCAAGCTCGCAGAGGGCTCTTAATGAATGATTTACACAATAACAACGATAATATTTTGGTCGTGTTCAGCTTTAGGTATGTGTTGTCTTGTCATGTGATGTTTTTTATTATGATGTTAAGTCATTGTGATGTACTTCCCTGTGATGTTTTGTCATTGTAATGTTTTGTCATGTGATGTAATGTCATGTGATGTTTTGTCATGTAAATGTAATGTCATGTGATGTTTTGTCATTTTGATGTACTTTCTTGTGATATTTTGTTATTGTAATATTTTAAAATCATGTGGCGTTATGTCATGTGTTGTTAAGTCACTGTGCCATATTATCAAGTGTATACACACTCTAAAGTCTAAAGCATGCTCTTGTTTTGAAAGAGCAAAGCCTGCTCTGTATAATTTCTGCGTTGACACAAAAACACCATATTTGCATAAAGGTTTCCCCCCTAGAAGAGCTTCAAAGCTCTTTTTGTAGCAGCTATTTTTCATGTTATATTAAAATTAATTCAACCACTTCAAGAGAATCGTAAATTTTCCCGCAGGCTGTGCTAATTTGTAATTTAAAAATTACAATCGGTGAAGCAAGACGAGATGTCTGAATATTTTACATTTCTTTATTTATTACCGATTCAAAGTCTAATGGTTAAAAGTACAAACTCAACGGAAGGTCGTGAGTTCGATTCTTCTCGAAGCACAAATCCAAATAATTTAATTTATCAAATATTGCTGGGTTAAAAAAATCGTTATCCTTTACAATAAAAACTGGTGACAAAAATCAACCCTAACCAAACTGTTTCTTTTTTGCAAAATTAGCGCTGGTTAGTGACAAATAAACATGAAGAAGGCTCTTGAGGTGTTATTCATACAACGAGCTGATTTTGTTTTGTAATCTGTAAGGTAATTTACAAGTTTCTTGAAAATGTGGTAAAAGTGAGCGATTTTTTTTGTAAACGATAAAAAATAATGAATAAGGTGTTAGTCATTTGATCGACATAAAACTTTTCAGGAACCATACTGAACATATTCTACATGTTCCCATAAAAAATGATACAAATAGATCTAGCGGTCTAGGAGTCTATTATGAACATATGATACATTCCATTTAATAATATTTGATATATTGAAAGTGAGGGTCATTCGCAACTGGCAGGTGAGACGTAGAAAGACAATAAACTAGTAATGTATATTATTCGCAGATAGGTAAGTGCTTTAGTTTGACAGTGCTGTCGGATAACTGCGACTTGTCTACCCTTGTTACTCCGGTCATCGTAGCAGCAGACAACACTAAAATGACATTAGCGTCCAACACAACCGGTGGCCAGGGCTCCAAATAGTATAAATTATAGGTTGAAATTTGCCTGTAGCAACGCCACTAAGATATTCATATAGTGTTACTTCTTGCCACGTTATTCCCGGAATATCCTTTCGGAGACATATTAAGTCAGTCTACTCCATTCCCTTTCTCCTGACCTTTCTTTCCTTATCCCATCATGAGGACGAGACTTTTTTTTTTTTTTTTGATTTGTATATTTATTTATTTTTGGTTTCGGGAATTGCTTCTTTTTATTTTTCTTTATTATTTATTTAGTATGATTTGTAAGTTGAAGTACACAATTGTAGAATACGGTAATAGGCGCTATGAAATGTAAATGAATATCTTATATACTCGTACGAGTATGTACAAAATAAATTAATTTAATGCTGTTGTATTCTTGTTGAAAAAAAAAAGTCAGGATTCTCTAAATTAATGTCCTGTCAAGAGTCAAATAATTATTCTTTAATCTATAATTTTAGTTGTAAAGATATATAAACATTTAAATTACATAGTAAAGGTATAAATGCATGACCACAAAAAAACACGTGTAAATCCGGGATTACAAATGCTGCATGCGCAGTTACGAGTAAAAATTTAAATCCAAACCTCAAATAAACATAAGTCCTGCAACCTTTGCCGACCTTCCCTGAAACAGCGGGGACATTGGCAAAGTGAAACATTTTGTTACAGTATGGGTGGTCAGCCTCATACGAACCTGTAAGTCAACAAATTGATTAATAAAAAATACTTTTCTCTTATGATGAAATAACTGTTTAAAAGAAAAACTACAGAATTTATGTAAAAAAATATCAATGTAATTAAAAAGTTCCAACGAAAAACAAGTTGGATTCCATTAGGGAGTATTAAAATGAAATTAGCTTTATATTTTGAAGTTTTCTTTGAACCAGCTGTTTTTCAGCTTCTACAATACGGACGATGTAAAAAATCGTTCACTTTTATTAAGAAAAATACCTAATAAAGGTTTCCACTCTCCGCATAGTTGGCATCGCGCCCAACGCATAGAAAAAAGGCATTAGGTACAATATAATTTGTGTTAAAAATATTGTTCCGAAAATATAGTTGTGTGTTGTGTTTGTCTGTGTGAGTTACTAACAAAGTCTGTGAAGTCTCTCTAGAAATAAATATATGTTAGGTACTTATATGATTTGTATTTGATATTGATTTGTATTGTTCAAGATTGCTCAAGTGTTTGGTCGGATGTTCTAGTAAAGTCTCGCACACAACACAACAAGTAGGTATTGCCTATTGTTTTGTATTTTTCATAAGCTTTTTGCAAAGACTCAATTTTCATTTTATATATGTTTTGTAGATTTTTTAGGGTTTATTTGTTTTTTATAACTGGATGTTATTTATTGCTTGTATTCCTTGACTTATAGGTTGATTTGAGACTGACCACCCATATTGTAAAAAGACGTTTCACTTTGCCAATATCACCCCTGTTTTAGGGAAGGTCGGCAGGAGTTCATTTGAGATTGGATTTTTATATTGTAGGTCCACATGCGGCATGTGTTAGCGCGAACTTATACGTGTCTGCTTGTGGGAAGGCATTTAATATGGATCTCAAATGATACATATCCTTGAAACTTAGATTTAGATTTAGATTAAGATTTAAGGTTTTGTAACAAGACACATATAATTAATAAAAGATTACTAAAATAACTAATTGTGTGTATTAATAAAATAACTAAAGCAAAACACTTATGTCTATCGTTTGGGGTAGATTTTTTCAGATTAAAGTCACGTAAGTTAACGTTGAAAACACCGGGCCTAAGAAATGCCTATAAAGCCATGTCAAGGTTCTCTTATTTGAAGTATTCCTTTAGTTTAGCCAAATGCCTGAGGGATTACTTTTCTCAATGCGATTTAAATCAGAGTAAGCTTCCAGTAAGTGTGCGCTAACAGAAAGGCTGGGGAGGCATACATGTTTAATAGGCATGTTCATATGCAAGAAAACGGCGCTCAGCAGAAAACCTCCCCTCCCTGCCAAAGGCTAAGTAGGGGATGGTTTAGTAATGAGCTCCTGAACAGGGGATGAATAGGAAAGGGCAGTACATGTGGGTGCGCGGACCTCAATGGAAAGATTTTCATTCATGCGTCTTTTCATTTTTAGGGTTTGGCTAACACTGAATATCCCTGTTTTTTTTGTTGTTTTATATTGAAAAAGAAATTTTATTGTTTAAAATTAAAAATGTAAAAATAAAACTCATGGTTTTTCTTCACGAGTTGTTTTATTTCCTCGAGCGCTTTCCATGTTATCACATTCAAGATGACAACAATAATGTGATAATAAACGTAGTAAATATGGGCAGGTGGACCTCAATGGAAGAATTTTCATTCATGCGTCTGCTCATTTTTAGTGTTTGGCTTCGTGACTCAGTCTCAGAGACAGGGCTCCAAACCAGGAGATCCGTAGACGCACTGGTGTCACTGATGTCATGCAGCGAGTGGCCTGCTTAAAGCGGTGCTGAACTGGTCACGTAGCAAGGCAGGAACATGATAGGTGGCCGAAAAGGATCGTCCAGTGGCGGCCCAATGTCCGAGCAGGGAATGGGGAGACCCTAACTGAGGTGGCTGGACGACATCAAGGGAACTGATGGCTGAATACAGCCGATACACAAACATGGAGAGATTGGAGGAGGCTTACGTCCAAGAGGGAACTGAGAAAAACTTAGGAAGAATAAGAAGATATGGAAAAATCATTATCTATTTAATTTATAATAATAATCATAGGATGATTTATTTGGTGAGCGCTGTTTTTGTGTGAATCACACCTCAAGAGCCCTCTGCAAGCTTGGTCGTGGCTGTAGAAAGCGCCAATTCTAAAGCAAGACCCACTTGCTGTAAGGCTAGATGGACCTTTAGTGACCGGTCTTTGGTAGAGGTGTATGAATTTTTTACCCAGCGAAAAGCATATTATTTGAAAATATAAATGGTAGTTTTTTGTTCTCCGCCGGGATTTGAGCCCACAACCTTCTATTTACGAGTAAAGACTGTTTATCACTAGAGTACGTACCGGTCCATCCAGCTTTCTTAGATATATGTGCTTATTCAATCACATTGAACACATGTAAAAAAACAAGTAACTCCCATTTTCATTTATCCTTGAAAATTCACAGGGTCGCCGGTGAAATGAGGAAAATAAACGCATAAATTTCAATGAAAAACACGAATAAAAGCACAAAAAAAAGTGTAAGCTTATTCTGGGTCTGACAAGGTATTTTAGTGGGACAAAGTGCCCTGCCACTTGTTTACTCAAATGCTGGGATATTTGCGCTGTTTATGATAACTCCCGTGTCCGTGCTGTGTGAGTGTGCCTACTGTCCGTATACAGTGTTCTATATGAGGGAACAGGCGTGAGCAGAAACTCTGCGGTCTCTCAGACACAGCGCACAGAGGCACAGAGAGGGTCCAAGTTGCAGAAACAAAATAACATTTATTTGGCAAGATGATATAAATGAATAATACATAAATAATCGACCGATCAATTGAAGACCGAAGCAAGCACCTCGATGGTTGGAGCGCTGTTTAAGTGAGAACTGGATAAGAGTGGTTGCTTCCACACGGGTCACAACGCTCAGCAATGAGAAACAAAATTGAGAAGACAGAAAAAAAGACATAAATAATAAGATGATTTATTTGGTTAGCGCTGTGATTGTGTGAATCACACCTCAAGAGCCCTCTGAAATGTATGAAATGAAATGTAACTATAACATTTCTGAACTTTTGAGCTATGAATTTAAAAAATGCAAGCAACAAAGCTACACGTATAGTGTGACTTCTTGCCCGAAGGGTTTCGTATGAGAGATAAATCTATTTATTTTTACAGTAAGTGGGCCGGCTTTACGCCAACCATTTCAGTGAAGCTCCCGATGGGGCTGGTACTCATTTCTTGCGAAGTCTTAGCGAACTATGCTGGTATTATATTTCGAATTTGACATGAACACCGAAACGGAAAATCATTTTTAACATCCTTGGTGGGATTTGAACCCAAGCTCTCATCATGGAATGCAAGCACTCTACAAACTGAGCAATCAACCGGACTTGCCACACAACGAAAAAATATTTTTCAGTAGGTACTAAAAACAAAATTAACGCTAATATTTCAAAAGCAAAATCTGCACTTTTTTTAGTTGTACACCATCTTTGCGGGTATACGATATGTGTAAACATTTTTTTGCAAATCAAGCCTGCTACACGGACCGGAGATTTTCGCGTATTATTTTTTTTTTACATTTGTTTTGTTTCATTTTACTCGCACGCTAATTCTACGCAAGACACCGCTTAAAACTTTTCCCTCCAGCTTCATTATTTACCCGCCGCTCGTGTCGGAGCATGGAATTATTATTTTTTTGCTGACTCCAGTGAAAATTATGGAAATGTTTTTTACTGTTTATTAACGTGTGTTTTTCTTTATGTTTATTTAAATTTTTAAGGTCACTGCAATTAAGAGGTGGGCGGGAGGTCACGCCATTTTCTTTTGAAGAGAAAAGTATTTTTTACATGTTAAGAGTGCTATATACCCTAAACTATAAAAGGTAAAATAATGAAAAAAAAATGAAAAGCTTTTAAGAATATATAAAAAAAACTAAAACTATTTATTTAATTAAATTTCTTGAAGTGTTTTCCCAAAAAATCTTGACATTATCAAAAATCGTTTCTTGTTAGACTTAACAATGCACAATTGGGTAATTGAAAAGTAAAAAATATTTCCACTGTAATAATAAACTATAAATAAACTGAACATAACGAGAAACTTCTTACCGCGTTGTCCTAAAGGGGTGTCCCAAATGTGGCATGTGGAATATTTTGAATTAGTAAGGGAGATGGCCTTACGCCAACCACTTCAGTTGAAGTGGGGGCAATTGGATATACTGTTAGCGTATACTGTAATAAATATTACTTAACAAACAAAATTCATATTAAATTACAAAAGTTATACACGATAATAATTATATTCGTCGGTCAGCTTCAATACTGAAGTTTAATGTAAACAATTTACCGCCCCCCTCACTACAACGCCTCTCACTGCCGCCCCCTGTCTAACATCCCTTCGTCAAACTGTCCAGCAACCCAAGTACACAATTTTACATTAGCGTTTCACAAAAATTTTTACAAACTTAAACGCTCACTAGAGGTGCTGTTTTAGTTTTTATATACATTTTGTTAAACGCTAAGTTTGACTAAGAGTGTATAGTTGAAAACTTGGGGCGCACACCCCGAACAGTGATTAATGACCTCCAGCATTTCAGGACTTACTTACTTCAGCGTGAAATTGCATCCAACTGTAGTATAAAACTGTACGGTTCAACATTAACCAAAAAATACATGAGACTCTAAACAGCGCCTCTATTGAACGTTTAAGTTTTTATATATCTTTGGTTGAAACTCTATTGTGATGTTTTATACTTGAGATAGATGGCACTCATCTTATCTCTCAGGAGCAGCCATTCTAAGTCACTTGACTTATCTCTACATCAAATATAGAGCCTGAATGATAAACACTCCTAAGCGTAAGGCTAGCATTTCAAATCAAATAAACTAGTAAGTAACTACTAAATCCCTCACACCCAATTTAATCTAGTCCTATTCAAAACCAATATCAATCGCCACTTTCTTTCAGTATCTCAAAACAAAGCCAACACAACACTACGCAGCTAACAGCCCTGCAAAGATCAGGACATCAACAGCCACATCATCAGCACCACATCTGGGGCACTACAACAAGTGTCATAGACCTCTAGAGTCTCAGAGATCTACGGAGTCTACAGTATAGGATTCCTTAAAAAAAACTACTGTATTTAAAAGTAAGTTAAATGGAATTTGGCGTTGGAATGTTTTTGATGTCGAACCATTATTTTTTACCTCCACTTCCATATTAGCAACGCAAGCTGCACATAAAGTGGAACTTCTTATCGTGTTATCCCCAAAGCGCTGCATGTGGGTTGTGGATCATATTATTTTCACGAGTAAGGGGCCGACCTCACGCCAACCAATTCATTTGAAGTGGGGCTTTTCCAGCTTTCGTGTGAGCTGGTTCTCATTTCTTGCAAAATTTGAGTAAGCGTTGCCGGTATTTTATTTTGTATTTGAGAAACACATCGAAAAGGAAAATCATTTCTGACACTCTTGGTGGGAATCGATCCCAAGCTCTCAGCATAAAATTCAAGCATTCTACAAACTGAGCTATCAATTACACTTACTACAAATACATAATTAAAGACTTCATCAAATAGGAAGTGTTTTTAAGCGCGTCAAGGCATCGGCGTTTAAGCGCCGTAACGTTGCGTACTTTGTGTTTGAACGACTTCTACGCTATTCAGTCGTGACGATGTTCAGCGACTCAGATGAAGATGAGTAGTTGCTGCTTTACACATTATCTAGTAAAATCTTATATTTGTGAACACATTTTTTTAATCACTGTTTCTTGTGTACAAGCGCTGGCTTTTCGAACGCATTTTATAAATTTATCAGTAATATTTTTTTTTAATTTTGACTTAAAAAACGCCCGGCGTAAAAGAAAATTTAGTAACAAACGACGTACAACGCGACGTCCGGACTGTGCGACGGATCGTCGCGTATTGGTAGCGTGTTTGCTCTGTTTGACAGGTCGTCCTCTTAGTACTAGTTTGTATTATGCCCATCAAAGGTAATTTCACATGAGCAATGTTTGTATGTGTACTGAACCAACGTATCTTATGAAAACTGTAAATTGATTTTGAAAACATTTCAAATAACTCTCACATTATCGTATTTAACGTTTTTTTCTTAGCTCAGATTGTGCAGGATGTGATTCTTAAGACAGTTTCATTTAAGGGTCGTCTTTGAACCAAATGGTACACAAGCCAAACAAGCACTGGGGGACGAGATGTATGTAGACATCTTCAATACAACACAAAGTAGCGCTATGAACCTGGCCGCTTTAACGTCTTGACACGCATTAAAAAAGCTTCCTGTTTGACAAAATCTTAAATATTTTTATTTTGCATTCACCGCTTCCAAAAACAAGTCGACCTTCAAAGTGACTGGACCTTCAGGGAGTGTAAGAGAGTCCAGGGACGTGCTGGACAAGATCTACAGACCCAGAGGGCGCCAGAATAAATAAATGACAACTGCGGCGCGTGACGGCGCGTAAACGAAGAAAAAGATCTAACCCCCAAAGAACACAAGATTTTTTGTCGTTTACACGATTTTTTTCTCCCATGAAGTTTTTTATTTGGAAGAAATGAAGGGTTTTTAAATAAAAAAAGTTTAAACAACTTAATGTTGCCGGAGAGATGTTTTCCTGGATATGTTGGAGATTACTGGGGTCTATGGGAGCTGGAGCTTCCAGAAGTTTCGCCGATGTATACGATGGGCTTCTTCAGCGTGAAATTCCAACGAATAAGATGATCTTGAAGAAAATTGTGAAAAACCTAGAAGCTCTAGCTCCCACAGACCACGGCAACAGATCTCGGATCTCTTCAACATCATCAGCCGGCCGTGTAAGCCCAAAACTCTTATTCAACTTAGTGTAACGAAAAATGAAGTCGGAACATTTATGACTTTAGAACTTTTTTCTGTTTAGTTTAAAGAATAACCTAATCACTGGAGAGCTGCTTTCAGGGATCTGTTACCGTGGTCTGTGGGACCTAGAGATTCTAGACGTTTCGCCCATGTCTGCGATAGGCATCTTTCTAATTTGCTTCCTAAACTTGCAGATATTCAGTTTTTTGATAATATCAAGATAAAAGTTTGGAAAGAGTTTTACCAGAACTGAAATATAATTTATAAAAAAAAAACTGTTCTTACATAATACATTTCTTGCAAAGTAACGTGTTGATTAGGCAACGCACCTAAGCCACAGATAAAGTGTAACTTCTTGCCACGTTATCTTCGAAGGGACTCCCAATAAAATCTTTTAGCCATGATTTCTCAAATCAGTGAATCAGTTCTTATTCAGTTTTACCTTTATGGTGGCTACTTAATACAAAATAATATTAAAAATAAGCATTGTTCAAATTTTTTTAAATTTTTTGGAACAAAAACGGTAATTTTGTTTCTCGAGAAATAAAAGTTTTTTTTTCAATTTATATAGTCTCTTTCAACACCTTGTCATCAATCTGATTTTCAAAGTCAAAAAAGGTAAACGCTATGATGTTTCAAAGACCTGCAAAAAACTTCAGTCGCTGTTTGAGTGGCGCAACACACAGTATCACATTAAACAGGGGTAGTTACCTGTAAAAAATGGCAAAAAAAGAGTGCTTTGAATGGGCACCCCGCGGCGCTCTTTTTTGTATTACGACACGGCACAAAGCGAAAAGCAAAGAGTGGCGTTCAAAAGGGTTAAACAGGAAGAAAAGTGGCGTAAATCTCACGTCTGTTTACCACAGGGGTCGTAAACAGCGCCCTGGTTATCTGTGCGATACGCCCTCAGGCCACATCCACCCCTGGTAGCGGAAAATCATACACACTATGCGACAGATTTCTACGTGTTTTTATGACGTTTTTATAACACTTGATTTTCAAATGGTTGAAAAGTGTTGATGACGACTAATTGGAATTTATTTATTTCTACATGCAAGTCTTACGCCAACTGCTCAGTGACAAAATTAAGTTTTTTTATGTACCTAAAAGAGCTAAATTTTGCCAGCACATTCTACCGAACACTCAAACAATGTCGAACAAATGTAAATAACATCAAGTACGTAACATCTATTTATTTCTAGGAATTCTTCCCAGACTTTATTATTAAGTCACACAGACAAACACAGCACACAACTTGGTGTTATGGCCGAAAGACTCAAATCGCTATTCTTGACTGGCGTATTTGGAACAAAATAACGTTGATTCGAATGACGCCTAGACCTTTGACCATAGCTTCGACCCTAGTTCAACAGATACCGTTGCATGCACACAAGCATCTGCTTTCGCATGAAGACAACTGGCCAGGCAAAATAGGTTGGGGAGTTGCATTTTTCTTCACAAATCTATTAAAAAAAAACAACGACGTATTTGTAACAGTATATAAGATGATTGAGACGCTGCAATAACAGTCCGCCATGATCTCTTAATCCCATTTAAAAGGCGAAGTAATTCCTGGAATACGCTGACGCATATTTCATGTCCGCCATTTCCTTTATGCAAAAGAAAGCAAGTCAATTAAGTGTTTGCGCCGTATAACGAGCGCTTCCCCGCCATTGTTCGGATGACAGATGTCCGCCATTTGCCGCCGGAGGATTTGAAAAAAGAACGGACGCCATTTTCCGATGCCATAACAGAAAATGTTCAACCATTACGTTCAACAAACTTAGACCGTACTTTTCAAAGACTTTACTATACGACTTCAAGTTTTAACTAAGCCATTGCGTTTCATCAAGAAATATATTGTTATGAATATGTAATTGTGTTTTGCTTGTCTGTGAAGTCTCTCGATGTTAGGCACTTATATAATTTGTCAATTTATGAAATGTTTCAGCGAAATCTTTGTAGAACTCCATTTTTTTAATTTCTATAATTTGTATTTGAAATTTGTATCATTCGAGATTGCTCGAGTGTTAGATGTTCTAGTAAAGTCTCGCATGTTCCGATTCTCAATGATTCGAGAATTATTTCAAGTTTTACTACAAATCAGCACCAAAGCTCTCTGTGGCGAGATAAACCAGTCGACCGTTGTATCGCCCCCTTAGTGTTTGTTTGTCTTATGCCCATCAGAGGTAATTTCACACGAGCAATGTATGCATGTGTACTGAACCAATTATGAAAACTGAATTTGGATTTTATAGATATTTTAAACAACTCTCACATTATCGTGTTTTATGATTTTTTTTAACTCAGATTGTATAGAATATGATTTTTAAGACAATTTCATTGAAAGATCATCTTTGAATCGTATGGTAGATAAGCCAGACAAGCAATGGATGGACTAAATACGCCTTTTAAAGTGTGAAAATTCTGTAGTTGAGAAGTTTGTCATGAGTATTTCCTTCTTCTTAGTTCACTTAAAAATAAAAAAATAAAATTAGGCTGATTTATTTGGTGAGCGCTGTTTTTGTGTGTATCACACCTCAAGAGCCTGGTCGTCGCTGTAGAAAGCACCAATTCTCAAGCAAGACCCAGTTGTTTTAAGGCTGGATGGACCTTTTGATGACCGATCTTTGGTAAAGGTTTATGAATTTTTCAACCCAGCGAAGAGCAAATTTGAAAATATAAATGGTGTATTTTTTGTGCTCCGCCGTGATTCGAACCCACGACCTTCCAGTTACGAGTCCGAAGTGTTACCACCTGGACTACGGACCGGTCACTTACTACGAGAAGTCACACCCAATATACTGTTTACTCCACAATTTCTCAAATCAGTGAATCAGCACTTACTCAGTTTTACTTTTAAGGTGGTGATATGTTAACAGAAACGCTAATTATAGGCGCTGTTTTTATTTCGATACATGTTTTTGTAAACGCTGCGTCTGAGTTACAATGCTAGGTTTAATACTTAGGATCCTGAAAGTTAAAATGGCCAACAGTTGCCGGTGCTTTCTTCAATCGGTATATTAGTTGAACCGTTATTTGGAATGACCATTTTTTTTGGAAAGAAACGTATTGGAAAGCTGACTTCAAATAATGGAAAAGGTATTGATAGGATAAGCGTTTATATCCTTCATTTATCTTTCTCCACTCATTTGAAAGAGACATAATAGAACAGATTAAATTAGGTACCTATAAAAAAATAATTCTTTTTTCACTAATCTATAATCTTGGCTGCAAAGATATATCAGTATTTAAAGCTCATATGTATTGCATGCACACAAGCAGGCAAATGGGTACATACGCATGCGTACATACAAAATAAACCAAACCTCACATGAACATAAACTTTGCAACTCCTACCGCGTTTCCCTGAAACCGTGGTGGCATTGGAAAAAGTGAACCAAGTTTGTACAGCACGGGGATTTCCTTGAATTAAAGGTTGGTATGAGGCTGATCACCCATAGTACTGCAAAAAAAAAATGGTTCACCTTGTTAATGTCACCCCTATTTCAGGGTAGATCGGCAAAAATTGCAGGGTTTATGTTCATTTAAGGTTTGGGTTTTAATTTGTAAGTACACATGTCTGCCATTTACGAGTCCGAAGCGTTACCATGAGACTACAGACTGTACTTATCTCCCCGCAGAATATAGTAGCTCCCACATTTCGTATTTCTCTTACGCCTTCTATATAATTTCCTTGGTGTTGTGTTGTCGTATAAAAGCCCGGCCTTCTGGTCGCGCGGCCGGACTCAGTAATCCGATTATGGCCGACTTATATTTCATTTTATTCCACTCGCAAATAAAGAAACCATAAGCTTTATTATTGTATTTTTGGCGGACATTACTGCGTAGGAAATATTATGCTCGAGAAGTAGGACTGCCATCTGTTCCATTATGTTGGGACAGTCACTATTGTGGATCTTCATGTCCCAACATCTCGATAACACCTAATTTAGTTCCGATTTAGAACGCAATGCTACTTATTTTTTAAGTAAAAAAACTTCTTGTCGCGTTCTCCCCGAATGAATCGCATGTGGCGAGTTAACCTATATTTTTACAGGTAAGTAGGCCGGCTTTACGCCTACCACTTCAGTTGAAGTGGGAGTTTCCCAGCTCTCGATGGGGCTATACTCATTTCTTGCGAAGGTTTTTATTTATTTTGGGTTTGAAATAAACACCAAAAATTAAAATAATTCCTCAAACCTTGACTTATAGGTTGGTATGAGGCTGACCACCCATGCTGTTAAAACTTGATTCATCAATTGACTTGATTTTGCCAATACCGCCCCGGTTTCTTTAAATACACACATACTCGTACATCGGAACACAATAATGTCGGAAAATTAAATAATTTTACAACTTAAAATCAAATTATAATTAAATTAAACTACAATTTGAAATAAAACTAAAATTACATGCCCTATTTTAATAAAATAAATTGACTACTCCCAGTGAATGTGGAATCAGCTGTACAGTAGTAGTGTTCTTAATAAATTGTTTTATGTTTTTTTAAGTTCACGTACCTACGTCACCGAGTGTCCCGGTGAACCCCTAGGTAGACATGGCGACCCTATCTCCAACAATATAATTTTTATGCGGCTATTGTGCTTCAAATCTTAAATGTATTACCACTTCCTTGTACATTAAAATTATGATTAATAATGACTGACATCATGGGGGGAAACATCCCCTCTAGTGCTTTCATTAATTTATTGCAACAATTTATAATCATTATCATTTGATAACAGATGGACGAAGTAAGTTCTAAAAAGAATAGGTTCACGAATTCTTCCTAAAAAGATCTCGAGCAAAATGTTCAGATAAAAATGCATCTTAGTTGTATATTTTTATTCTGTAATTCATTGTTCTTGAAGAGTTAGCGTTTGGCGACGTTTTTTGCAACCGTTTTATTTTCACAAGGACCAGTCTTACGCAAGTCATCATCATCATCAATGACCCTGCAACCCGGTCTTGATTAACCGCAGCCAGCGTTGTTTATCCAACGTTTTTCTGTCTCGGTTACTAAATTATTTCACTTGGTTGTTTTTTTTCTTCCGAATGAGCAGGTTCTCATTTCATGTAAAAGCTGAGAATAGTTTTCCGGTATGACGGGCTAAGGTCAGGAAAAAAAACCGGAATAGGACAAGTGACGTATCCCCTCGGTGGAATTAAACCCAAATCCTCTCGCTTTGAATGCAAACGTACTACCAACTAAGCAACAATAATTTATTGTATCTTAAATAACAACTTTATTGAGACAAATATTTCCAAATCATGCAACATTTTTTGTTGTTGTATTTTTCTAATTCAATTTTCTCAAAGTAAATCTTCACCTCAGAAAGAAATACCCACCAATGGGTCCACTGGATAAACTTTGTTTTTTTTATTCCAACCGAACAGAAAACTAATATATTATACAGGCGTGTCATTGGTATTGGTCCGGACTTAGCCGAAGGTGAACCCGAAAACAAAATTGAAAAGCGTGCTCCGTGTTATTTCTGCGTCCTTCGTATACAAACTTTCCGTTCGCAAATCTTTAATCCTTTCCACACCCTCGTCTTTGTTCGGGTGCTTTCGTCTCTTTACGGCTTGCTCTGACCAAAACAGTGCACAAGTTACTATTTGGGACAGTTCTCCTCTCCTCTGACCCACGCGCTGTACATCCATCCCATCCGGGGATGTGTCACAGGACTCGCACGCAAAACATTTAAGAGATGCAAGTGGCAGAACACACACTCTCTTAAGTGTTTAGCAAAGTAAAAGCACATGCAAGTAGTAAAGCCATAGAAAAGATAGGTGAGGAGTATTATAATAAAGTAAAAATAAGGTTTTCATACTGAAAACTTCCCCTTAAGTGGTCATATACAGTAGTGGAAATATACCTATAGTAAATTTTCTGAATTAACGAGGATCTTTAGTACACCATTGTTGTACTAAATCCAAAGAAAGTTGATGTCCGTTTGCTGGTTTACCACGTAAAACTTACATCAAAATTCAGGGACAGTGCTACCACAGCGTGTCTGGATACATAGTTTATTTATTTATTTAAATAATTTGAAAAGGAAAAATCAGTTTTCATATTTTTTCTGTCCTATTACAAACAAGTCGGATCCTAAGTGCACCCTATGACTTATCGAGATAAGGGATCGAAATGGCATACTAAGGGTGGAGGAGCTGTTTCAAAGGGCGCATAATAGGGACATGTTCGCCGAGGTAATCGCCAATGTTGCCAAATGTTGAGGCTACCCAACAGGACACACTGAGAAAACAAGAAGCCTGAAGCTCAAACCAGTAGGGTTTGATGAAATAAGGTCGTATGGTGATGGTAAACTTGTTTGCTGTCCTAGTCAGATAGGTCTGCTGGCTTCTCTTCCACGTTAGGAGTGGGAAGAGGCGGTGTGGGGAGGAGAACGTAATAAGCTATTCAGATGCCGTCACTGAAACGTCCACCACACGTGTTCTTATCTAGTGGGACTACTGGCGCAGGGCTGCTGAGGCTAGGCCAACGCTGCCTCAAAATTATATTCATTTGAATGTTTCGCATTACTGTTAATAATTTTAAGCGCTGTGACCAAGCGGGCGTAGACCGTGCTTTTAGCGCTAGTTCAGACACGGCGGGAACCGTGCGATTATAGAATCGCATGGAAATCGCGCGGGTCTTATTTATATGAGTTAGTTAGTAATCGTTCAGACATAACCGCGCGGTTAATCAAGCCGCGCGGTTACCGCAACCCAACCGCCAGAAAATAGAATCGCGCTGCTCCCGCGCGTTTCTATTACTGTGGAGTCTTTACTTCGCGTTCAGTTGCGTTGCGGATACCGCGCGGTGAGCACGTCACTGTTCGTGAGTTCGCCATGGATCGTTTCGACACTGAACTATTTATTGATGAGCTTGGCCTCAAATGCGTTTCAGAGCATGAAATATCTTGCCTGATCAGTTCAATTAGTTCATCAAAAGATTTTATTGACATTCTCAAATAGTCAAAAAATTTGTTATCATACATTCTTAATTTGGGATATAACGTTACGAACTGACCATGTACTAGTCGGTCACGTAATATTGGATGCACCCAATACCGCCTTTTTCTTTTCTTTTTTTTAAGGAGCAACCACAGTAAACACACTTCTTCGTCGACCTCCATTTAGAAACTGACGAATCGCATACTAACCGCGCGTGTCTGAATAGCATCACAATTTTGCGGTTTGAAACCGCGCGATTCGTAAACGCGCGGTTCCCGCCGTGTCTGAACTAGCGCTTAGTACCAGCGTGCTTGAAATAAAACAGCGCTCTTTCGAGTGCAGTCAATCCGTTTAACCCCGAGTTTACAGATGTAATTGGGTAATTATTGTTGTTTTTTCTTAATCCCATTACTCATTGCTGAGAGCTTGTTACACTTGTGGAAGATAACACTCTTCTCCAGTTTTCCCTTCCCGCAGCGCTCCTACCAACGAGTCAGCCTGCTGCTGTCTTCACTTGATTGGTCTATCATGTGAAAGACCTTCATCTTCACCTTTTTCTTTCCAAGCTACCCATCATTATCATCGTTCCAGGCTACCCTCATTGTCTCGGGCACCGTGTCCGAAGAACTGAAGAATATGGAGTGTACATACATGTATTATATTGGCCACAGTCAACCTATCCAAACGTAGCTCTCGACGAATGGATTCGATGTTTACAAAATCTGGACTTTTTTACTATAGATCCCGTATAAGACCACACAAACTTAATGAAGGTTACACAATATTAAACGCTTATAAATTTAATGTGTCTTACCATCAACTAACATCGCAGAAAGAAGCAAGAACTGCAAAAATAAGGTCATTTTCATATTGAAAACTGCATTAGAATTAGATAAACCACTAAATAGAATACTGTTAACTCTCAATACAAAAAAAGTAAAGTTTAACATCACCTTCTTACTTTACTTTTACGCTGAAGAAGCCTATCATAGACATATGCAAAACATCCACAAGCCCCAGCTCCCACAGACCTCGGCAACAGATCCCCAAAAAGCAACTCTCCAGCATTTATTTTTCCGACAGCGGGTTATTGAAAAATAAAAACACCGTCCAATAGGCCAACCCTAGTAAATGGAGTTTTGTATCCAAAATGGATTCCGATACCTAACGAGAAGAAGATTTTGTGATTTTTTTTGCATGAGACCCATAATTTATCATGACTCTGGAATCAATACAAGCAGTATTCACAAGCCGGTCTGGGTATCTGCCGAACCAAGAAAAACAAATATCGGTTTCTTGTTTCTCTATATCCATACATTCCCATTACGTAAGGACCCTTCATTTTGAAAATGTATCGCATTACAAGTCTGTCTTACTACATAAAATAGTGCTTATTAGATACAGGGAAAATTTGGAATATTTTTTTTTGTGTGAATCTCGTTGTACTAGATTTTGGACGGAAAAATACTTTTGAAGAATATTTTGATATTTTTTTTTAGGAATAATTGATTTTGATCTTTCTTATATCAAAAAGATGGAGAATAACTATTTCATTTCAGTTTCAGTGCAGATGCTTTTAATTGCTTAAAAAGCGCACAACCTGGAATGTAAGCTTGCTATGCAAATATTGTGACAATGCACTGAATTTTTCAACACAGCGAAGACAACATTTGAGAATACAAATGGTATATTTTTTGTGGTTCGCCGGGATACGAACTTACGACCTTCCATTTACGAGTCTGAAGCTAGTAATCAGGAGTTAACGTTGCTAAATGTTTTTACAACCAATAACCATATTTAAAAAACCTGATGTTGTTCTGAGGATAAAAACGTTTGTAATCATTACAATAATAGTGAAAGTCAACGGTGTCTCAAATAAGAAAATATACATTTTTTTATAGTTCCTTTTAAAATTAATAACAATATATTGGTAAAAAACCTAGGTGTTTTCAAGCTTACACGGCTTGGCATTGATGCTGGAGAGTTGCTCTCCGGGATAAGTTGACGTGGTCTGTGGGAACTGGAGCTTCCGGACGTTTCGCCCATGCCTACAAAGAGTTTAATGTATTAATCAGCCTTTTCCCTAAAAACCCGTCCGCGCGACGTCTCATTTCTGTTGTTTATGAAACTAGTGCTGAGTCCATTATCGAGTCTTGAAAAAAAACAGGTGAAATGCTAGATAAACAAACAAACAGACATGTTTCCGTAATTTACCAACGGGCGCCATAAAGCCATCGTGACTCTGCTAAAACAATTTGTCAGTGGCGCGTCACGTAGGGGATGAATATTTATGTTGAATTCACCGGTGAGGGCTGTGAGGAAATAGAGGGAAGTGAAGAAAGTGAGAGAAAAAAAACATCGTGGAGGCCGTAAAGTATTCGGGAAAAAATAAACCACGCAGGAAATGTTCTTTACACAAGATTCCGAGAACGTGCAAGCTGCTGGCTAGGCGTATTATTGATCACTCTACCGTTTCGATACTTGAAGAGTTGATGTAAGACTTTCGTAAGATGATGATTCAAAGACTGCAGAAGCAGTTAGACGCACCAACAAATCCATTTTATGGAAATATATTTGGATGACTTGACTCTTGCCGATATCTGTGCAAAGTGGATTACCAGTTCTTCTGGTACGTTTGACGTGGCAATGAACATAGATAGGTAGGTAAAAAAGCATCTTAGTGATTGAGGAAAGAGGAAGGCTCTCAGCTCTCAGTAATGATAGACAAAAAATATTTCTCAGAAAATAATATACTTTACGGGCAATTCCTAATTCGTATATAATAATATTCTTAAATGTATATTTTAAAAATAAAGCTTCACAGAAATGTAAAACCCTATCTAAGCTGATTCTCACACAGGTTGAAGATATCGCAGAGCAGATCTCATTGAGCATAGTAATTGTCTTCTCTAAAGTCTTAAGCAGGTTATTTCTGCGTAATCAAATCCCACGACGAATCAAACCTACGTTCAGAAAGTTCATTTGGTCTTGATTCAAGACTTTTTAAACCAAGCATGCGGAGGAGAAATACAATTTTACATAACCTATAATAAAAAATAAAAGATAATCATAAGACACGAAAATGCCTGTTAACCTGAAACGCAGGGCCTATGAGTCATGCGTGACTCCAGTATCCACCTGTGGCTTGGAAACAAAAGGGCTCACTCAGTATAACGACAATAGACTGAAGACATGCCAAAGATCCATTGAGAGGAGGATGCTGGGAATCAGCGTTAGAGACAGGGTTCCCAACCTGGAGATCCATAGACGCACTGGTGTCCTACAGCGTCATACAGCGAGTGGCCTGCTTAAAGTGGCGCTGAGCTGGTCACGTCACAAGCCAAGACCATGACAGGTGTCCGAAAAGGATCGTTCAGCGGGCGGCGGTCCAGAATGCCCAAGCGCGGAGTGGGGAGAGGTGGCTGAGGTGGCTAGACGACATCAAGCGAACTGAAGGCAAAGGATGGCTGAACACAGCAGCGAATAGACAGAAATGGAGAGGATTGGAGGAGGCCTACGTCCAGGAGTGGACTGAAAAAGGCTGAGGGAGCAAGGAAGGATAACAATACGAGTATATTCTCATTCCTGGCTTATATGGAATTTGCTTGCACAATCACAGAATTCTGCAATCACTCATAGCTTGTTTTCCCTTCACGTTAGTTTGCTTTGGATTCATCTCTTATTTATGGAGGTTCACCTAGCTCCCTCTGCATCAGGAAGTGCGTCAACAAATGTTGTCCATCCATCACCTGCACCGATATTCTGCGGTGCATGCAAATTTGAACGTTTCCATTATGCAAGCGCGGCCAGGTTGATTTGCAAACTGTTGACCTGGGATTAGCGCGGCCCAATAGCTGGATCAAGTGAGTTTGTTAACAGTGATTGAATAGTCAGAACCGTTGATTGTCTTTATTTAGGAATGACAGGCAAACCTTGTCGAAAATTAGTTTGCAATTGTGAAGTAAACGAAAAACTACAAAATGTACAAAATTTTAATAGATGTGTAAGTTCGGTGTACCCCATTTTTTTTTTAATTTAATGCACTGGACTCGGCATAATATTTTATGATCTAAGTTGCAAAGATATATTGACATTTCAGGTTAATATTTAATGCATGCCCACATGCGGGCACATTTAAGTTCGCGCTTACATGTGCAGCATGTGTACACATGGAGTTATATAAATCCATGTGTGTACATATACATAAATATACTAAACCTCACATGAACATAAACCTTGCAACTCGTGTCACCTTTCCTTGAAATCGGGATGACATTGGCAAATGCGAACCAAGTTGTAACAGCATGGGTGCTAGCTTCATACCAATCTATTAGTCAAGGAATATACAGTAATGGTCGTTCGACTGATTTAAAAATTACTAACTAAATGAATTTAACTTTTCGAATATTTGACGAACCGTTGGCGGTGACTTTATATTATATTGTTCGCTTTTGTCAATGCCACCCCGTTTTCAGGGAAAGACGACAAGAGTTGCAAGGTTCACATAGATTATAGATAAATACACCTAACTTTCAAAAAAATCAGATCCGCGAACGAATTCAACCAAGTACTGAAACTTATCCTATGATCTACTTTAAATTTGCTAAAAGCCCTTAAAATATGTATATTAAAACTGCAACATTACAAAAAGTTTCAACAGTAAATTTCATCTGGTTCAACAAATGTCATTGGATAGTTATTCATTAAAAACAGTAAATAATTAATTATGAATTAATGATTTTAATACCTGCTTCTGGCCAGGCAAAATAGGTTAGTGAATTGCATTCCTCTTCACAAAATATATATTTAAAAAAAAACTCCGTTCACCAGAATACACCAGTTTCAACAAAAATACACACCAGATTTTATAAAACCTTTTTACATCATCTAATAGAAGTTACATTAAACATTTCGTGAGAGCAAAACCAGAAGGGCAGTAGGTACTAGGTAGGTAGTGTATACCATACCACCCCTGTATCAGATATCCAGGGCCGGCCTTGGGCAACAAGTGGGGGGTGTGGAGGGAGGTGGGGGGAGGTAGGGGTGGCGGAGAATTAAACCACGACGTGTCGGGGAAATTTCACCCCCTTAAGATTTGACACGCGCCAGGAGTTGCAGTTTTTAAGATCGCAAGTTTAAATTTTCAGCGAGGGAATGAGAGAGCGCGCGCCGTGTGGAAAATGGGTTCAGATTATTTAATACATATAAATACTAGCAGACCAAACCGCGCTCTCGCACGGTTGGCTGCTAGGCCCTACGGGCAGTTTGAAGTCCGGCTTCGCCAGCACACTTTACCCCTGCTCTGATTTTTAAAAGATCCATGAGAACTGACCAACAACAACAACAAATAGTGGACAGTTTTACGGTAGAATCCCAGGCCTGATCGTGCTATTTTCTATTGTTGTGCAGGTGCTGAAGTCTTTATCCTGCTTTTTATTTCTGCTCTTTATTTTTCTGGTGATGGTTTATAATGATGCTCGACACGATCATTATCAATTAAGTGTATAACTTGTCTTTTCTGCTCTTTTTCGTTTTGCTGGTAATAGTATCTTAAGCGTACCTGTGTTGCTTGCAATTGTCTTATAGTGGCATGAAACATGACTGCGTTTGCCATACGGCATTGTTTTGTTGGTACTGGTGCTTTTGTTTTTAGATTGTTCCAGCTGCTCTTATTGTCATGAAATGCCTTCAAACTGCTCGTCCTGCTCTGAATTATCTTTTGACATCTTTAAACTGCTTGTGATACTTTTCACGATATTTTAGTGTCTGATACTGCTTGGTACCTGAAGATACCTTAAAATGCCTAAACTCACAATCTACAAAAAATCTAAGTATGGGAAAACGTTCGACCCATCGACAGAACTCTAAGAAAAAAATGACTTGAAAATTAAAAAAAAAAAACTTTTTAACTTTTTTCATTTTTATATATAAGAAGACACTTTGTATGAAATTTTACTTTTATTAATATTTGTTCAAAGAAATTTGCCGTAGAAAAAAAGTTTCTTCCAACATTTATGGGGTTTACTAAAATGCATTCAAAATTTGACTAGACTGCAGACCGGTCTATGCATACACAAAAGGGTGACATTGGCTTAAGTCTACAATTTCCAAGCGTTTACATGTATTTTTTTCTAAGGATTAAATATTAATCATGTAATAGTATCCAAGTGGAGGGCTAAGCGCTCTGAGAATAGATACAATCTTTTAGTTTTCTGGTGTTTCATTGCAGTGGTGAATAATGCAGGCTCGCGTGCCCCACGGCGCCCTGTAAACATCATCAAGCATGCATGACGACCACTGGAAAAGCGGAGTCGGGACGTGACCGCTGACCTCCGAGCCAAAACGGACCCCTGACACGACTGGGCCATCATATTATAACTAGGGGCGTTGCCCCTGGCTGCTACGCAGCCCAACCCCTTAACATTTGGTGAATGTGTATATTGCGCATAGTTTCCTCGCGTTAAAATTCGGAAAACATGTAAAATAAAAACATGCAGCCTTTATAAAAGAAAATCGACCACCCATAGTTTAAAAAATGGTTCACTTTGAAGATTTCAGCTGTGTTTCAGGGAAGATTGGCAAGAGTTGCAGGGCTTATATTAATTTGAGATTGGGTTTTTATGTTGTAAGTCAACATGCATTATGTGTAAGCGTGAACTTATAAATGTCTGCTTGTGGGAATGCATTTAATATGAATCTCGATTGGTATGTATCTTTGCAACTTAGATTATAGAACTTAACAAAATAATTTCCTTGACTTATAGGTTAGTATGTGGCTGACCACCCATACTGTAAGAATGGTTTACCATGAAAATTTTATCTCTGTTTGAGGAAAAGTCGGCAAGAGTTGCAGGGCTTATGTTCATTTGAGATTAGTTTTTTATTTTATAAGTCCACATGGGGCATTTGTAAGCGCGAACTTATACCTGTCTGCTTGTGGGAATGCATTTAATATGAATCTCAAATGGTATGTATCTTGCAACTTAGATTAATGAACTAAACAAAATAATTTCCTTGACTAAAAGGTTAGTATGTGGCTGACCACCCATACTGTAAGCAATGGTTCACAATGCAAATTTTATCTCTGTTTGAGGAAAAGTCGGCAAGAGTTGCAGGGCTTATGTTCATTTGAGATTAGTTTTTTTTATTTTGCAAGTCCACATTGGGCATTTGTAAGCGTGAACTTGTACCTGTCTGCTTGTGGGAATGCATTTTATATGAATCTCAAATGGTATGTATCTTTGCAACTTAGATTATAGAACTAAACAAAATAATTTCCTTGACTTATAGGTTAGTATGTGGCTGACCACCCATACTGTAAGATTGTTTTACAATGAAAATTTTATCTCTGTTTGAGGAAAAGTCGGCAAGAGTTGCAGGGCTTATGTTCATTTAAGATTAGTTTTTTATTTTATAAGTCCACATGGGGCATTTGTAAGCGCGAACTTATACCTGTCTGCTTGTGGGAATGCATTTAATATGAATCTCAAATGGTATGTATCTTTGCAACTTAGATTAATGAACTAAACAAATTAATTTCCTTGACTAAAAGGTTAGTATGTGGCTGACCACCCATACTGTAAGCAATGGTTCACAATGCAAATTTTATCTCTGTTTGAGGAAAAGTCGGCAAGAGTTGCAGGGCTTATGTTCATTTGAGATTAGTTTTTTTTATTTTGCAAGTCCACATTGGGCATTTGTAAGCGTGAACTTGTACCTGTCTGCTTGTGCGAATGCATTTAATATGAATCTCAAATGGTATGTATCTTTGCAACTTAGATTATAGAACTAAACAAAATAATTTCCTTGACTAAAAGGTTAGTATGTGGCTGACCACCCATACTGTAAGCAATGGTTTACCATGCAAATTTTATCTCTGTTTGAGGAAAAGTCGGCAAAAGTTGCAGGGCTTATGTTCATTTGAGATTAGTTTTTTTATTTTGCAAGTCCACATTGGGCATTTGTAAGCGTGAACTTGTACCTGTCTGCGTGTGGGAATGCATTTAATATGAATCTTAAATGGTATGTATCTTTGCAACTTAGATTATGTAAAGAAATACACAAAATAATTTTCTTGACTTATAGGTTGGTATGAGGCTGACCACCCATACTTTAAAAAATGGTTTACTTTGCAAATTCACCTTTGTTTCAGGGAAGGTTGGCAAGAGTTGCAGGGCTTATGTTCATTTGGAATGGGCTGTTATGTTGTAAGTACACATGCAGCATATGTAAGCGGGAACTTATACATATCTGCTTGTGGGAATGCATTTAATATAAATCTTAAATGATATATTTCTTTGCAGCTTAGATTAGATTAGATTAGAACTTATACATGTCTGCTCGTAAGAATGCATGTAATATGAATCTCAAATGTTATATATGTTTGCAACTTAGATTACAGATTGAAATCCATTTTTATTTGGCTTTTTTTTTATTTTTAATTTGCATGAAATAAAAGAAAATGTAAAAAAAACTTTTACGTTTTGCCGCTAGATGTCAATATTGTTCCATACATTTTTAGTATGAACAAACAGATTAATTCCTAAAAGTTTTCATACATTTGTAAACACACACGCGTAAGCTCGCCGCATTGCAGCATATATACAAAAATTAATTTGCTATAGAGCATGAATGTGTTTCATCTGCTGTGATGGCATTGATTTTGAAAATCGAAACTCGACGACGAATGACGACGACGAAGGGTAATATAATAAAGGATGTGTTTTATACAAGCACAAACGTTAATGTAGGTCTTTTTTCGAAATCATACAAACATATTATGGAAATGAACACAAAATGGTGTCCATACATTTAATTTTATTTATTCCATACGTTTTCGTTTAAAATTCTAGATTGCTGTTTTTGATTCCATACAACTTTTATGTAATCATACTTATTCATAGTCCTTAAAAACTTTTTTTTTTACATTTGAAAAAACAGTTTTTTTTACATTTGAAAAAAAAGTTTTAAAGGAATGCGGTTCACAAATTTGTTACTGTCTTTTAAGTTTATAAAATAAGTTTTTAAAATAAGTTTATATTTTAATAGCACTATTACCTTGATTTGTATACCATTATAAAAGACTGTCGGAGAAGAAACTTACAAGAGGAATTTAGAATTTAAGACAATTTTCGATAAATTATGAAAAATATTTATTTGAAAGAGGATTTAATAAACTTAAAAAATCCTTGACATTAGTCCTCACACCACATTTTTTTTTACATATTAATGTACGCTGGTGTGAGGCTGACCCCCCATTGCTGTAAAAACTTGGTTCACTTTTGCTAATGTCACCTCTGTTTCAGGAAAGGTTGGCTAAATATCGGCAGGGCTTATGTTCATTTGAGGCTTGATTGTAATTTTTAAGTACCTACATGTGCAGCATTTGTAACATCTGTATGTTTGTGGGCATGCATTTAATATGAATGGTAAATGTTAATACATCTTTGCAACTTGAATTATATATTATACATTGGATTCCCAGAGCGATCATATCAATTATCAGTTCGAAAATTGTTTAACGATTCATGGGCATTTAAACGAGGATAGTATTCTGTATTCGGGAAAGCTATTAAGTTTCTAAATAGCAATTAATGCCTCTTGGATTCGTATTATTTCAAGTTACTGGAATTAAACAGCGTTCGGTTTCCACAGCGCATCTGTATTGGCATGACGGGGCACGCATTAACGGAGGTTCGAGCGGCGCGACCGAACCAGGGCCCCGCACTTTAGGGGCCCCCCAGATGCTTAAAAATATACACTTCAAAGAATTTTCCAACGTAATTTTGTTCGGAAGGCCCTGTTCACTTGCGGCCATCTTGAGTTGACAGGTCTTCATACAAATATAGCCGACATTCGGTAGGTAAGAATTACCGTGGTGATGAGACTTCTAGAAATATATACTTCAAAGAATTTCCCAGCGTAATTTTGTTCGGAAGGCCCTGTTCACTTGCGCCCAGGTTTTTAATTTATTCACGACCACGGGGGCCTCCAATGACTTTTTTTTAAATTCGATTATGATTTTCACTTTAATTTCTTTGGATGCACAAAAAGTACAAGATGAAGTATTTTTACACAAGGTTTTTATTCATTGTTGTTCACAGATTTTGGGAAATTTGGGCAGTTTCCCGAACAGGGCTCCTGAAAATAAACTTAGGCAGAAGGCAGTGGACGTTCTGGTTCACAATAAGTATGTTTTTTTGGTTGGCACGAGGTGGGGTTGGAGGGCCCTCTGATTTTCTCCGCACCAAGGCCTGCAGTGGTCTTAATCCGGGCCTGGCCGCATGGCTCAATGTACATTGCATAATCATTACACGAACAAACTACACATATGTGCATACATTAGGATTTGCAGTGTATGTACATGCAAGTTTTGTCAACTTAGTGCAAGTGTTAGTGTTAAGTGCTTCACAGTTCGACTGCTTAGTTTGGAATACACAGGGATATGTGTGTGTATGTGTGAAAGCAAGTATTAGAAGTTGTATGCAAGTTGTAGTACAATATAATAAAATTGGTAAGTACTTCAATATTCAACTATTTTGTTTTGGGTGTTCAAGTGTGTATACAAGTATCGTACACTTAGTTTAAGATAGTGTTACAATTAATATGCAACTGTGTGTTTGATTTGTATGTGTTCGTGTCTGTGAGTCTTTCTAGAAATAATAGATGTTAGTGGTTCGAGAATGATCCTTATTCTTGTTATAAAATAAGCGCCAAAGCTCTCTGTAGCTGTAGAAGTCACCTGACCGTTGCATTGTGTAGGTGTAAAGTGACTCAGTATGTGAACGCAATCTGATGTAAATTGCGTAAAAATAAATCACCGCAATTTTAATTAAATTGAACCTGTGAAAATCAAAACAATAGTAATGCAAGCATAATGTTTCAGAATTCGACTGTTTTTTTTTAACTTAGGCTTTCATTCTACTTGTATAATGAATTTGCGAAAGTGCGTTGGAACTTACTTCTGTTCTCGATTGTTTTGTCAACCCCACACACTCGTATTTTATTCTACTTGGATTTGAATCGATTGCACATACGAGCAGGTTCGCAAGTCGTGTAAGCAAAGTTGGAAAAAAGTAAAGTAACCTTCTGGTATGGTCGAGTGCAAAAAACACTGATGAAGTGGTAAAATCCTGTTATTTAGTCCTTTTTAATGAGCACTTCCTTACAATTTGTTCAATTACTATGAGAAATTACCCCGAATAAAATGTTTTATCTACGATTTCTCAAATCAGTGGATTAGCACTCATTCAGTTTAACCTTTATGGTGACGATTTATTTACCATAAGCATAGTCTTTCTCATCGATATTAACACCCAAGGGAAGCGTTGAGGAATACTGGGGTGTAGATTCAGTCGGCGTTCGTATACTAGAGCATCACTCTGCATCAGTGTTCAGTTGTTATACAACACCCCATGCATTGTCGGACTACAGAGGATCAGTACTGTAGAGCCGCGACCTGATGGACAACGTTTGTTCTCGCGCGGATCACTAACCAACTGGTCTGATTGTATTGTACTACTAACTACGTTTGTTTAGTTCATGTACAAACAGCGACAATCGCAAAGCTACTCGAATGATCAGAGACTATTAGAATCAGAACAAATTTGAAATAAGATTAAAATTTAGAAACATAGAAAATGACACTCTAAATCTAGAATCTAAATCTAAGCTGCAAAGATATATATCATTTAAGATTCATATTGGACGCATTCCCACAAGCAGACATGTATAAGTTTGCGCTAACACATGCCGCATGTGGACCTACAATATAAAAACCCAATCTCAAATGAACATAAGCCCTGCAACTCTTGCCGACCTTCCCTGAAACAGGGGTGACATTGGCAAAGTGAACCATTTTTACTGCATGTTATTGTATAGAAAAACGCTACTAAGCTACATTTAAAGTGTATTTTTTGCCTGCGTTAGTTATGTCTGATGGAATGAAATTAAAAGTCTTAGCTACCAACATTACAGATCGACCGTCATTTCTTTCGGTCCTTGCACACTTTTATCATTTCATGCAGAGTCATAATTTGTTTCATGCATTCTTTGCATTTTTTAGGATTCATTATCAATTCAGATATAAAGTCAACAATGTGAAAAGCAGGGGCGATCATAGGAATTAAGACCTAGTTCGGCAACTTCTAGGTTTTGGGTGGTTTTCGACAGAACAAGATTATTTTTTGTGCGCAACTCCAAAACAATAAAAATCCGATTTTTTTCATATTCCATACAGCCAGTGGCATTTACAATTTAATTAAACCAAAAACGAAAAACCGATTTTTCCAGGGAAACCTGTCGGAACAAAATTTGAAATAGCAATTATCTGAAAACAATGTTAAGAAACATATAACATAGTCCCTTCATGTATAAAACTGAAATAATATTTACAATAATTACAGGTAGGTTTTTTTATCGGATATTTCACGAACTGTTATAAGAGAATAATGTAAGTTGTCTTATGACGGTTCGTGTAATATCCGTTAAAAAAAACTGTGTAGTTATAATTATTGTAAACATGTAAAACGACCGTAATTCCAACCTGAACCTAAAAATGAAATAATATTGCATTAGTTGTCTTAAATAAATAACCACCGTGGTTTTTTCTTGCTGTTTCAGACGGACCTTTAAAGTATCTATGAAACTCTTACCTTAGTCATTGTAGAATCTCTAGCATTATGTAGTTGTTCTTGTCCCACGACACTTACAAATAAATAATGAAAAGCTTAGTGGAAGCCGCCTGAGCCACATCAAATATCAGAGTAAATGATTGGTTATAATAAGACAAGTCAATAACTCGATACTTGAAGTGGCCTTAAGAAATGCCGTTTTTCTCAATTCTTCCAAACACACACAGTATCTAAGGCATAAAACCACTGACTTAATGATGTTATCAGTTATCCATTGTAATAATTAAGTTTCACAATAAATCACAAAAACAATCACAGACGTCAAAAACAACGCGCGCGGGCTTGGAAGAAATTGGAGAATGAACAAAAAGTTAAAACTCACACACTTCTTTTCTGCATCTCTTTCATATATATCACCAGTTTATTTCTGTCTCTACTCTACTATGACGTAAGTGCGTTCCCAATTATGATTGTCTTTTGACCCAGGCAAGCCTGAGTTGAAGCGTACAGACGGTGGCCACATGTGGATGTATGAGTGCAATTTGGTTTAAATGTATTGCCGCGCTGGAACCGAGCTACAGTTTAAAATCTCGTTGCCGGACCGCGCTGAGCGTATTGCATGCGTGAAAACGGTAGGCGCTAACTTACAAATGTCTAATTCGGGGCTACAAAAATTGCCTATCTTTTAGGCGTCGATTAATATTGTTTCTTATTAAAATTATTGTTTCAAAAATATTTTTTCTTTTCTAAAAAGTAAGTTCGGCGAGGACTAATGGTCTTTATGATATGCACGCCACTGGTGAAAAGCATATACATATGATGACTACTACTGCTGGTCCAGTGTGACTGGTTCGACCGGTCCGTAGTCTAGTGGTAACGCTTCAGACTCGTAAATGGAAGGTTGTGGGTTCGTATCCCAGCGGAGCACAAAAAATATACTACGAGTATTTATATTTTGGGTTGAAAAACTCATATATCTGTACCAAAGTTCGGCTAACAAAGGCCCATCCAGCCTTACAACAACCGGGTCTTGCTTGAGAATTGTCAATTTCTACAGCGACGACCAAGCTAGCAAAGGGTTCTTGAGGTGTGATTAAAACAAAAACAGCGCTCACCAAATAAATCATCCTAATATTATTATTATTATTATTATCAGTATTACGTACACAATAGGAAATTTATGGAAACACTAGCATTAGAAGCACTGGTAGATCAGGGAGCACAGTTTGATATGTTTGTGGATTTTAGGAACATCAACCATTAGGTCACGCTCCCCGGGGAGTCGTAAATTGCAGGAACTAAGCTCACTTGTCATGTGGAAACACACCTGTTTTATTACAGCAACCTCTTGCAACTCTGTCGTAGCGTTTTCCAAAATAGTATGAAACTAAAACTCTCATTGAAACGCTAATATAGTAACATTCATTTCTAGAGCATTTCAAACGTGAAGTTACTATTTTATTGATTGTAGAGGCATTAACTTTGTAATCGTTCATCTTAAGAGATAAAAAGAAAAACCACTTTGTATTCGATTACTGCGAGTATTGATTTATCTGTATTAATTTATCCACCTGATGATGCGAACGGATGTTTGCGAAACCGGTTGTGAAGTTACTGTTTGTTATATTATACTCAAGTTCCTGTAGCTCACTCATAGCGTTTTACAAAATAAATATCCTGAAACGAGAACTCTCAATAGAAACGATATTACAATTTCCATACATTTTTAGAAAAACACTGAATAGGTTTATGCGTGAATTTGTATACATATTATTATTATTTTTATTTATTTATTAGGAAGACCAACAGCGTTAAAACACAACGCTTACGTAAAATATTAAGTAAACTAAGACAATGCTCTATTGATCGTCTGAGTTTCCATACTTATTTCAGCGCATACCGACATATGAAGTAAACTAAAACAGTGCCTCAAGTGGTCGTTTCAGTTTTCATACATAATTTTGGTAGACAGAAGGATGAGTTTAAATGCGATTTTTTTTATACTTTGGGTAATGGCTACTCTTCCTGCTAGTACTAAGCAAGCAAAGAAAATACCATTCGTGGTAGGGGAATACGTGAGCTCCATACTGTATCACAGTATCGTCTAATGCCTTGCCGAACACATGACGTCACGCCGAATTATGAAATATTTATGGGAGGTTTTGACTTATGGTGGGATTATTTTTAGACAATGACTAAATGATGAGAATCGTGCTACAAAAAGACGTACAAAATCGTACAAAGAACGACAAAACAAAATATGGGAACAATCCATACCTCACCATCATCATCATCCCTAGCACAAAAATCAGATATTCGTTTACAATATAAGTAAAAAATAATATGAAGAAATGAAGTATTCTATTTCTACAATCATAAATAAAGGCTAGAGGATATCGATACCCTGAATAAGTGATAATTAAGCTGACACGGGATTCTCAGGTAAATACACCTTTTTACCTATTTTCTACAGGAGAAAACACCGAAGAAGTGTGAAAGTCCTGTAGTGTAGATGTTTTTCATGAGTATTTATAATTAGTTTACTTACTCTAAGAACTTACTCCCAGTAAAATATTTTATCCATGGTTTCTTAAATCGGTGAATCAGCACTTATTTAGTTTTACCTTTAAGGTGGTGATAATATATTACCATTGAAGATCTTATTTATTGTATGCATATAAGTAGACATGAGAAGAGAAGTTCTCGCTTACACATGCTGCATGTGTAGGTACCTATAAAATAGCCCAAATCTTAAACGAACCTATGACACCTGCCGTTTTTTCCTGAAACAGAGGTGGCATTGGTAAATGTGAACCAACTTTTTAAAACATCGGAAATCAGATTCATTCTAAACTATGAGTCCAGAAAGCATAAATCTAAAGGTAAAATGGACTCACGCTAATCTGAATTTTCAACTTTTTTTCTCGGTGATTGTATGGGATTTCAATCCTTAGCGTTCAGTGATATTATATAATATTAGTTTACCTTTTCCCTAGCAACCCAGCTGTGTGACGACACATTTTTATCTCTGTCGATTATATGTTATACAGTTGGACCCGTATTGCGCCCTCCGCGTGACTAAGCTGAAATAAAGATTATGATTATCATTAATTCGTGTACCGACCACATTAGTTCTTTAGACTACAAGCAACTAATTTTCTTGGCAAATATTTCTATGATCTTAAACAAAGCTATTAGCAACCCGGCGAGGGTTGAACTCTAAATGAATTTTGCTGAGTTATGTTGTGTCCTCCCCATTATGCCTTCCTTTGAGGTCCCGCCGTGGTTAATTTAATGTAACTTGTATTAAGGAGGTCTGAGCGTTGGCTGATGAAATGTCTGGACGAAGACAAAACCTTCTGTGAGAGAGGCAATATATCGTGGTTTTAAGTGAAACATATTCAATTTTAAAGTTATACCGTAACTTTTTCTACATTCTGCTACGAGTGGCCAGAGCCTTTGCAAATTGCCTCCATTTTTTCCTATCCTTGCATACCTCTTTCAATTCATCCATATCCATTACCTTTTCTATACATGTCCTTCTTTTACATTCGCTTTGTATATTCCATTCTTTCACGATACCTTAAATAATTATTTTATGTTGTTCTTGACTAATAGATTGGTATGAGACTGACCTCACATGCTGTAAAAACCATGTTTACTTTTGGCAATGCCACCCCGGTTTCAGGGATAGGCGGCAGGAGCTGCAAGCTTAAATTAAATTTGATTTTGTTTAAATTTAATTTGAAGTTGGTAATCATTTCACTTTCCGAAATTTTCGTGTTCCTTGACTAAAACGTTGGTATGAAACTGACCCTCCATGCTGTAAAAGCAAAGTTCACTTTAGACAATGCTACCTTGTTTCAGGGCGGTAGGATTTGCAACTTATAACGGCTCGTCTAATATTCGATAAATAACTGTGTAGTTATGATTATTGTAAATATGTCAAACGACCGTAATTCCAACCTAAACCTAACAGGAGTTGCAAAGCTTATATTTTTGTGAGGTTTGGTTTATTTTGTAGTACAAATTCAGCATGTATAAACGTGACCTGACATATGCGTGCTTGTGGGTATGCATTAAATATGAGCCTTTTATAATAATCTATTATCTAAGTTGCAAAGGCATATTTTATTATTTAAAGCCCATATCAAATGTATGCCCACAAACAAACTCGTGTAGTTCGCGCTAACAAAATATGCTGAATGTGTAGGTACATACAAATAAAATCCAAACCTCAAATGAACATAAGCCCTACAACTTTTGCCGACCTTCCCTGACATAAGGGTGGCATTGGCAAAGTGAACCATTTTTTACAGTATGGGTGGTCAACCTCATACCAACCTATAAGCCCTAAATATCAATATACCTCAATGTGAATCGTATAAAAAATAGACTACGAACGTTCACGTTTAGTACAGTATGTTTGTTATAAAAACAACGCAAATAAGAATAATCTATATTTTATATCCTTTGTAAAGGATTGAGGACTCGAAACAGATGACTTCTGTGAATTTGGTGGAGACCGTTTAGCTATAACTTAGTATCGAGTTCGTCATCCTAACATTAGCTTTGTGTCCAAGCTTTAGCAAGTCTTTGTATCCAGAACTGCTCAGAGAATGTGTATACAATTATCAAGGTATGGACCGCCAGTGAGTCTTAAAGTTGGATATCCCGGATCCCGGGACGTCTCCTTACTTATCCCATGGGATAAAGCGATGTGGAAGCGACAAGACTGACCGGTGTACTTGTGTAGATTATACCGGGTTAGTATATTGCTTATGTGTTCTACAATACAATACAAAGTATTGTAGTTTTGTAGTACAACCTTTTATTAATTCATTAATTCTACGTTTAGAAATTGCACAAAAAATGTTTTACTCCATGAATTATAGGTTGGTATGAGGCTGACCACCCATGCTGTACAAAATGGTTCAATCTGCCAATTTCACCCCTGTTTCAGGGAAGGTCGGCAAAAATTGCAAGGCGTATGTTCATTTGAAGTTTGGATTTTAATTAGTAGACACACATGCAGCATTTGTAAGCGTGTACTTGCACGTGTTTGTTTGTGGGCATGCATTGAATATATACTTTAAATGTTAATACATCTTTGCAACTTAGATTATGGATGAAGCTAGAATGTCTGATTTTATCTCAAAAACCTCTCAATTTTTTCATGATTTTTTGCTCTGAAGGTTGTTGATTTTGTTATTGACTAGAAGCACTTAAACGCTAAGTATGTAATATATTTTTTTATCGTTTTTCGAGTAAATAAATTAAGTTAGCTTATCCGCATCGCAGAGATTGTCTTAACGTTAAAACGCAACCAATGCGTTTTACCAAAAAAATGTATGGAAACTCAAAACGCTCACTTAAGCGCTGTGTAAGAATCCATAGGTTTTTTGGGAAACGCTATTGTTGAGTTAACCCTTAAATTTAATACTTGGGTTTCCGCTATCCTTTACCACTTGAGGCAGGAACTGGCTTAGTTGTAAAACTTTCCGTTTAAACTTTAATATAGCATTTTACCAATAATATATAGAGACTGAAATAACGCATCTAGTGAGCGTTTTAGTTTCCCTATTAATAATGGTGAATTTTAATGTTAAGTTTTATACTTGGAGTATCCTGGATAATCTGGTCCTTGATGGATGGCTGTCCCTTCTTCCTAAGCTGGTCCCATCTCATCGATACGGCGAAAAGTACCAATATATAATATACGTTAAGCTACACATATAGTGTCAATTCTTGCCGTGTTTACCTCGAAGGAGTCGCATGTGGCGAGTGAAACCTATTTGTTTTTATGGGTAAGGGAGCCCGCTTGTTTAAAACCATTTAAGTTGAAGTGGAGGTGTCCCAGCTTCCGAGGGGACTGGTGCTCATCTCTTGTGGAATTTTATTTTGGGTTCGAAACAAACACCGAAACGGGAAATCATTTCACCCAAGACGCAGCGTGAACTTGAGCTCTCGGCGTGGAATGCAAGCACTCTATCAACTGATCTATCGACCGGACCATATATATTATCCATAATCTAAGTCGCAAAGAAATATTGGCATTTAAGGCTTTATTTAATGCATGGCCACAAGCCGGCACACCAACTTCGCGCTTACAAATGCTGCATGTGTACTCAGAAATTTAAAACCAAACCGTAAATGAATATAAGCCCTACAGTTTTTGCCGACCTTCCCTGAAACAGGGGTGACGTTGGCAAAATTAACAATTTGTTTACAGCATGGGTAGTCAGCCTCATATCAACCTGTAAATGAAGAGTTACAACATACATAGATTAAAATAAAAATTACTTTGTTTTAATTCACATGAGTTTTATTTTTGTTTAACACGACCAGTTTCGGGAGAAGCAGTACCACCCATCTTCAGGTGTAAATAGAAACTGAGTTGTGAATTAAAACAATGTAATTTTTATTTTAATCTATTAAAATGAACATTCAAAAAGTTACTGCTGAAAATCTAGATAATACAACATACATGTTTAAAAAAAGGAAATAAAGATAACAATTTACAATGTACATATCTAATAAATTAAACATCAAGAAAAATAATTAGAGCGATGTGTATATGTGCAACTTAGATTATTTATCATAAAGTAATTCTGTTTTTATTCCCACGCTTTTGATTGATTTCTCGTAAAAAACGTGAAGCACTGCAGAACCCTTCCCGCCTTCACAATCTTATTCAGAGACACTCTAACTTTCTGAAAAATCTGCTCCCTTTCCTTCCACTTGAAAGCTGACTTTTACGAGAGCGAATACATAGATATAAGAAGCATGATCAAAAACAACGTTGCCAATTCATTTTGATAGAATCGTACTAGACAGAAACACTTGCATTGCAGAATACGAGGCGGCCATTTTTTGTATCTTAATCTCGTGGACTCAAGATTTCCTTTGAAAATTGGACAGCCAGGTTAATGATTTTTCTGTCCAGATATGGTTTTTTTTTACGAGGAAGTAAGCTTTTTCTACATCTTTTTGAAGACCTTTCTAGTTGTCCCTCTGGAACGTCGTACATTGCAATTTTATATAATTTTTGGAGTCTGTTCTGCCTACATTCGCAGTAGGGTATATTTTTTTACAGCATGGTTGATCAACCTCGTATCAATCTTTTAGTCATGGAACTATGAGATCAATCTCTTGATAAAGGAAGATTTCATACAAAAGCTGATTTTTATTTCATTTTCAATAAAATGAAGGAAAAAAGCGAGTTCAGTTTGCAACTGATTCTGAATAACAGCTGTTAAGCGAGGAGCTACACTTCACCCCTAAACCCTGCTAATAACTGGGAACTCGTAAAGATCGCTCGTAAATTGCTTCGGAAACGTTCGGGCCACACTCGGGCGTCCCCAAATCCGTGTCACGATAAATCAATTCAAGATAACTCGTCCACAGCAGCGTCCATTGACAAATCTCTCACATGACATTTTTGTCCACACGACTTTTCGATTAACGACATTTCGGTCACAGACAACTCGGCCACAGTTAACTCATCCGCAGACACATCGGTCACGGACAATTTGATCACATGACAGAACTTATATAGAACAAACGACTTTCGGTTAACGACATTTCGGTCGTCTATAATCTAAGGTGAAAACATATATAATATTTAAAAATTCATATAAAATGGATGTCTTCAAACAGACACAATATATAAGTTCGTGGTTACAAATAAACTTGTAAGTTAAAATCCAAAACTCAAATGAATATAAAGCTAGCAACTTTGGCCAACTTTCCGTGTAACAGGGGTAACATTGGCCGAATTCACCATTTTTTTAAGTATGGGTGGTTAACCTCATACTAACCAATAAAGAAATATCATACAATACAGGTCGTCAGTTGGCTACATCACAGAAGACTTGCTCTTCAAAAAACCTTTGGAATTACTGTAGTTTTTATGAATAGTAGTTTTCTTTGAGTGAGGTGTCTTATATGTGACCGAAATGTAATTGACAAAAAATTGGTGAGGACCAGCTGTCGTGTGACAGAATTGTCCGTGCCCTCTGAATCTTTCAACGACTCAACTGTGTCTGACTTGTCTGTTATCTAAAATTCATGTGGATGAACCTTTGTGTAACCGATCTGTATTTGACCGAGCTGTCTGTGGGCGTTTTATCTGATACCAATTTGTCGTGGAGCCCCCAAATCAAGTATTTTCACTTTCCCGCCAAATCTGCCATGAGCGGGAAAAAAGTAAAAACGTTGCCGGAATGAGAGTTTACGATTATGCGCGCCAGGTTTGAAGGCGCGCTGAATTTTTAACATGGCCTGAGAAACAGATGGACGGTGGTTAAATGGAATTGGTGATGTGATGTTCAGGTGAAGAAAATGCGATGAGTTGATCTCAATTTATCTGGAAGATCTCAGTATTAGTGGACATTATTCTTGTCTTCCACAGGGGTTTAACCACTAGGATGACCTTTCTAATTCCCAAAGAACGAAATAGACCAAAGACATTATTAATTAAAATAATGTTTTTTTGACTTATAGGTTGGTATGAGGCTGACCATTCACACTGTAAAAAATGGTCACTTTGCCAATGTAACCTCTGTTTCAGTGAATTTCGTAAAAGTTGCAGGGTTTATGTTCATTTGATGTTTGGATTTTAATTTCTAGATACACATGCATCATTTTTACACGTATCTGTTTATGGGTATGCAATTTATATAAATGTTAAATGTATGAATAAAATATCTTTGCAACTCACGCCAAACACTTCAGTTGAAGTGGGGGTTTCCTAGTTCTCGAGGGGGTTGGTGCTCATTTCTTGTGAAGGCTGAGTAAACCATACCGGTATTTTACTTTGGGGTTTGAAAGAAACACCGAAACGGGAAATCATTTCAGACACCCTTGCCTCGGTGGGATTTGAACACGAGCTCTTGGTATTGAATGCAAGCACTCTACCACTGAGCTATCGACCGGATTCAAAGTGAAGTTTGTATGAATATTGACTTTGTGTCGTTAATTATATAGCCTCCTTTGAAGCGCTGAATAATGAAATATAAATGATTGTTGAACATCAAATGTAGATAATGGGAAACAAGCGGCCCGCTCGTGTGTGACGTTTTTCATGTAATGAAACGATTGTTATTGAAAACGGCTTTGTATTAGAGTAACAAACGTAAGCCAACAGTTTGATTTCAATTTGTTGTGTTTCAGTTGAACTGTTTTCCAAGACGAATAAACGATGAAAATTAAATCAATAAATATGGTTTAAACAAAGTAAAACATCATAATAAAAAAAATCTTTTTTACAAAGCTTTGGAAAATAAATAAAAAAGACATTTGATTCAAAAAATATTAATAAATAATTTTTAGAACACTTAAATGAAAAAACTTTGATGATTAAAGAAAAGCAGCTTTGTTTTCGATTACGTGAGTATTTATTTTTAAATACCACAACCGGTTTCGCAAACATCCGTTTGGATTGTACATTAAGGCTTTCACGGCCGGCACTTGACACAATCTTAAAATTTTTCTCGGGTTGTGTAGCCATGTTCTATCGGAAGTTTGTAGTAATTATCCGTTTGGATGTTTGCGAAACCGGTTGTGGTATATAAAAATAAATACTCACGTAATCGAAAACAAAGCTGCTTTTCTTTTATCATTAATGATGAACGATTACAAAGTTAATGCCTCTACAATCAATAAAATTAGAAAAAACTTTGTTTTAATCCACTGTGAGTATTTTTTTTTTGAAAAAACGTTTTCGGAGATCATTCTCCATCTTCAGTTTCTTATATACATACTAAACTTAAAACTAATAACAAGACATGCAATTTATGTGGGAGGGGGCGGGGCTAAAAATCTCCAAAAACGTTTTTTCAAAAAATAAATACTCACGCAACGCAAACGCAACTACACAACTCACAGTGGATTAAAACAAAGTTTTTTCATTTAAGTGTTCTAAAAATTATTTATTAATATTTTTTTAATCAAATATTTAAAATGGAATTCCACAATGTTTCACCAAAACAATTTGAAAAGTTATTTAAATAAAAAAGCTCTTAATTTACATTGACGGCGCATTTCCTTCCGTGAAAAGAGCAACACACTTTCATAAAAGTCATAATCAGTTTTAACATCAAATTCAAATTCAGAAAATCAACGAGTTTCTTGACTATTTTGGTTTGGTTGGCAAAAATTCCTTTGTAGTGCGCATACGTATATTTTTATTGCGTTTATTTTAAATCCACACATCAAAAAAAGCTCTTTTCCACAGTTAATAAAAACCGATTCAACTTTTTTACTTTAACTATCGCCAGCTTAAAGAACTAATTTTCTATTTTTTGTAGCCGTTCCATCGATTGAACTGTATTACTTTACCTCAAGTATAAAACTCTTTTTTTTCACTCAACCATAGCGTTTTACAGAAACATATATGGAAATTAAAACAACAAGTAAAGGCGCTGTAACTAATACTAACCTTTTTTTTGTAAAACGCTTTGGTAGAGCTTAAAAGTATTTTTTTTATACATAGGTTACTGTATTCTGTATGTGCTTATACAATTGTATCTTGTTCATTCACCCTCGTATTGATTATTTCAGGGCAGGATGGAATAACGACGTGTGGTAAGTGTGCTGAATATGGATTGGTTTGAGGTAGAAAGCGTAGCACAATGAATGCGGACAACTGGCCCACAGCTCAGCCTGACCTCAAAATACTGAATACTATGATTACGGGAATCAAACGGTCTTAATCATCGTAAAATACTATGGCTGAACCGACTTGAAATTGTGGAAAGCTTAATTGTGAAATGCTTTATGATATAAAGTTTTTTTTTAAACGGACTTACAAAAGGGACCTCACGATGTTAAAAAAAAAAGGATTCTTTGTTTGGTTAGCGCTGTTTTGTGTTAATAACACCTCAACAATCAGCCATTTATTAGATTGGTCGTCGCTATAAAAAGCGCTAGTGGACTCAATACATTTTTTTTCTTGCCAGGCAAACATCACACCTCTATGTGATAAATTTACTTAAATTTTGTTGTAAATGGAATATGTTTTCAGTCCATTCTCAAGCAAGATTCAGTTGCATTCAAGATTGACAGACCTTTGGTGGGCGGTTTTTGTCAAGATATATATAAGGTCACCAAAGGTCCATCCAGCCTTACCACAACTGGGTCTTGCTTGAAAATTTATGCTTTTTATAGCGACGTCCAAGCTCGCAGAAAATCTCTTGAGTTGTGGTTCACGCAAAAACAGCGCTCACCAAATAAATCATCCTAATATATTATATGTTGTATTTTTCAACTCAGCGAAGATAATTTTCAAGAAAAACTGCACTCCGCTGCGAATCGAACCCTTAAAATTCCAACTGCGAGTCCGTAGCGTTAACCACTACACTACAAACTTGTCATCTGAATATTATCTAGCTTAAGAGAAAACAGCTATAGTATGAGTATGGTACAATTATGAATAAGTAATTTGCATTTTTTAAGTGAAAAGTTTCTCCCATATTTCACAGTGTTTTGCATGTAGATTGTATGTGCTATATCCGTTATTTGTTGATGTATTGCCGTAGATGTAAGTTGAACAAAAGAAATTCTACGCCTCGTAGCAACAAGCATAAAACTTCTACGATATAAATCATTTCCACATCTTTCCAACTTTTTCAGCACTCGCAGATTTCAGTGCTATGACGTAGGAAAATTAAATAACAATAAGAACGCACAGGTTTCAAATCTATGTGGCTTTTTATGACTTGTCTGTTACATACAGAGTGAGAAAAAGAGAAGAGCATGAATCTAATCTACCATAATCTAAGTAGCAAAGACATATTAACATTTAAAGGTCATATTAAATGCATGCCTACAAACAGACACGTCTAAGTTCGTGCTTACACATGCTGCATGTGCACTTACAAAAAAAAAACAACTTTCAGACTTAATAGGTGAGATTGCTAAAGAATGGAACTGCAGAATGAGAATAAGAGAAGAGTATGTATAAGGAAAGTGATGAGTGTTGAAGAGATGAAAGAGGTATGCAAGAACAGAAAAAAGTGGCGACGCATTTGCGGAGGTACCGGCCACCCGTAGTGAAACGGCGGCAGAATAAAGTACAACGCACTATTTGAACATAAATCTTCGTGCTTTTCTAACACCGGGTGGCATTTACTAAAGTGAACCAAGTTGTACAACATGGCAGTCAGTCTCGCACATTGATTGTAAGCCTTTAAAGGCAATATATCTTTGCAACGTTGATTTTACGTAGATTTATAGATCTAAATAAAGTCGTTAAACGTCTGTATTTTATACCGAAATTTAAACGCGCCTTATCAATGGCATCTTATCTTTGTTACGCTACGCAGATTCTCTGGTACAATACTCATCTCATGTATGGAATATCGTGTGAATAAAAACATGTACAGAGAGAAACGTATACTTGTACCTAAAATGGGGATTTGTTCACAAATGGAAATATTTATATTTACATTTTCTGTGCAATTTCAATTCCTGAAAGAATAGGGAACAAAGGTTTTCTACGAGATTTGTGTAAGGTATGCAATTTTTCCAACAATTTCTTTCTGACCAGAAACATTTTTCCCCATTAAAAAAAACGTCTTGAATATTTTTTTCTAATATTAATAATGAAATACAAAGTTTTTCTTTACAAGTTGATGTGTTTCCTCGAGCGCTTTCGATGTTATCACATCATTATCGCTCGAGGAAATAAATCAATTCGTGAAGAAAAACTCTGTGTTTTTATCATTAACTTAAATGAATCTTCACAATTTCAATACACAAACCCTTCAAATTTTAAATCTTATAGAGTGTAGTGTATCTTCCGTTCAGTTTCTTTAAGATCTCCAACGATTCTGTGTACGCATGCATGATCTTTATAGCTTTAATTAAAGTTTTTTAGATATACCTATGAACATAGTTTAGTGATCTCACAAATCTGAATCTCTCCCATACAGACATATTTTTGTAATCTCATAAAAATAATATAAATGTGACTTTCTTCCATACCCAACAGCTCTTGTAGTTGGAGCTTATTTTTAGTACCGAAGCGATTGCCCTTAATGAGAGAAATGAAGAAGATAATTACCTATTAGCGATCCTTTATCCCATGTTAATATTAACAACAATAATAATAATAATAGTCACAATAAACAGCATTGTGGAAGGCTTTACCCTGATCTTAAAACATTACGTCAACTCACCTCGATTGCTTACGCTACTAAGCAACACATATAGTGTAACTACTTGCCGTGTTTTCTCCGAAGAGATCGCATGTAGCGAGAGGAATGTATTTATTTTTACAGGTATGGGCCGTACGGCATATGGGCCGTATGGGCCGTACCGTAGTGCCGTTGTATTTTCTATATTTTTTTTATTTACGCAATCGAGGTGAGATTTACTTCATGCTTTTACTAAATTTTTTTTTTTTTTTTATTTATTTATTTATTCTTAAAGACACCAACAGAACAAAGGAGTAGCACATACACAAAAAAAACACAATAATACAAACACATAAGTATCTCCAATGCTCCAATAATAGGTGCCTATCGCATAATCTTATTTTAACAATAATTAATTAGCGGGAGTAGGTATTATGAGTTGGAATAGGTAAATACACTATGCCGGGCCCGGGGGCGTGTTCCCATTCCTAGACCTAAAAGGAATGTTCACTCAGAAATGCACACGGAAGTATCATACCCTAAATCTGCCGTTATTGTTTCTTACACTTTATGGTCTTAGCAAAAAAGTGACAGTAATGAAAAAAATCAAGCATGTTTATTAATTTTTTATCTTAATTATAAAGTTTAAACAAAATATATAACTTAAAAATTGCGACCACAAAAAAATATTTAAAAAAAATACGTTTTTTTCACTTCTGTAGCTACTTTCTCGTGTGTGCTATGTTTTGGAAATATTTTTTTTCATTCTATTTATAGAACTATACATTGTATTGTGTAGTATCGAAACCGTTTTTTTATAATGTCAATAGTTTTTGAGTAAATATGGAAAAACTGAAACTACTTGATGAATTAAATTTTTTCCGTGTGCTTGTCTGAGTAAACATTCCTTTTAGGTCTAGGAATGGGAACACGCGGCCCGGGGCGCTGAGCTTCAACGCACATATACAGCATACAATGCTGTACAGCGATAACCAACGCACACACGCACAATGCATCAGATTCATAAAACGTCACCGGCAATGTCTATAAAATGCTTGCGTTGAAATTTCAGGCATTTAATAAATAAAAATAAGAATACTGAACACCATGTCAGCCATGCAAACAGAAATAAAAACATACATGAAAATTGTTTACAAATATAAACAAAAATAGAATAGAATAGAATATTCAAACCATGATTTAGGGTTGTTTAAAGATTAGCTTAGGTATGATTCATTAACAGGATATAATATAAATTTAAAATTATCAATCTCGACAAAAATTACCCCTTATCGCAGTTTTAAGTGATTCAATTGAACTGGAAAATATATCAATATCGGGAAGAACTCTCTCTAAAGCATTGTAGGACCTCATCATTCGATCAATAGGTCGAAAATGACCAACGTTGGAATTGTATTTCCTGATTCTAAACGTTTCACTATTTCTTAATCGTACATTTCCATGAAAATGCAAACTTTCAATATCTGTTGTGTGCAAATCTCCACGTATGAGCTTACAAAGATATACAAGTTCAGCAATATTGCGCCTATCATACAACGTATCCATCTTAAAGTGACTCGCTGAAGTCGCTCAGGGTAAGCTTTTCCCCTTCCTAAACCTGCTCTGTAAGAGAGTACCCTCGTGAAACACTTTTGAACACGTTCAATGTTATCTTTATGAACGGCATAGTGGGGTGACCATACTAAAAATATTTATACGTAAAATCTAAGGCGCTCACAATGTATGCTATTTTATTTTCCATACATTTTTATTAAAACGCTTACGTTGAGTTCAAATGAAAAACTTGGGTCACAGAACCTTCTCGATCTGTTTTTTGGAGGGTTAGGTGGTAGCATCAGATTTACGGGGTGTAAAAAGCGTTTCCTGTCGCGTTGCCGCTTTGAAACCTCACTTAGGGCGGGAAACGAAGTTATTAGCTTGTAAAATAATCGCGAAATATGGTGACCCTCGAAAATCATTGCAGCAATAAAACTTATTCCAACCCTTCAGATTTTAACGACATTACGAGCGTAAGGATGATACAGCCCCTGTAAAATACAAGGGTTATGTTTATTTTATTAAATTTGTGATGCCATTTTTTATTGATAAATTTATATGTGTACTTATGAAATTTGAGGTGTTTTTGAGTTTTGTATTACTTGACTTTTAGGCTGGTTTGAGGCTGAAGGCCCGTGCATAAGGTATAGTAAATATATTCTTCCATCAAGTTAAAATAACTCATTTGAAATTGACTGAACCGCTAACGATGGCTTCAATGGTACTTAAATTTTAAATTATTTGAAATCTGAATATCACGCTTAAATGTTTTTTTACCATATATTGCCTACCTATTAGGCGCATGTGCCTCTATGAGATGCACGCCCCTAGGCTGACCAATACTAAACAAATTGTTCACTTTGCTATCGTCACCTCTTTTTTCGCGTAGGTGCTGTTAATAGGGAAGAAGGTATTTAGTAGGTATTTAATAAAATTATGTAGATTGTTGTGAATTTTTAGGGTTTCGAGAGTAATAAATTATCTGCTTTTAAACCTAGCTCGCTTCAAGACATTTATTGAAATTGCACGCCGGACTACTTGGTTTGCTTTTTTTTTCAAAAAAATACAACCTAGAAAAAACGTCACATGATTCAATGCAAAATGATTTTTTCACTTCATAGTGATTTCCGAAGCGATAAAACTGGCTACACATTTTATTAACGTTTTAGAACAGTATCGTACAGCAAGTATGAACTCATGTAGGTACAAGCATAGCCTGAATTAAATATGAGAGTTAGCAGTTTACTTTAAGTTGAGACTCAAAGCGTTTTCCGAAAAAGTGGACGAAAACCAAAACACCCACCATACACGCTTTTTCAATTTCCATACATTTTTGGGTAAACGCTTTGGTTGGGCTTGAACGTAATGTTTTAAACTTGAAGTTCTGAAAGCATTACCGCAAAATGTGAAGAGCCATGTCACATTTCGGTCATTAATTTGATGAATTCCCCGAAACACGAAATAACGAAGTTTCCTCGTCGCGGTCAAGCACAAAATAGTTAGTTATTCAGAGTCACTTGCACACTAAACTTTTACTATTTTTATTGATCTGTTACTAGTGATTCACTTCTTTTTTATTTAGTTAAATCTTCTCTGGCTACGACTCTGAATATCACATTCATATACCACATTCAGATACATTCATATAACACATTCAGATACATACATCCATGTTTCTTTCAGATACATCGAATATCACATTCAAATGCATCCATACTATTTTCAGATACATCGAATATCACATACCACATTCATATACATGGAATATCACATTCATACACATCAATACTATTTTCAAAAGGATAAGAGAACCATTTTTTTTACACTATGAGTGGTCAGCCTCATACCAACCTACATTCCTACATTCTTGCATTCATATCTTATCCCATCCATCCATTCTCTACCATGGTATACATTAACGGTAACTTTGTGAATTATTATTTTTATAAATTTAAACTAAAATTTCATTAGATTTTGTAAGGTTTGTGTATTCACACAGTGAAAATTAATTTTATTTAAAATAAAATTAAAACTCTTGATAAGGACCTGAGTATTGACGGTTGAAAGTGCTCGAGATATAAAATATTATTGTGAAAATTAAACTACGTTTAAGAAAAAACAATTTTATTTTAAATAAAATTGCATTAGTTTGTTAAAAGCCACTTATGGGTTTATTTTTTACATAACCCGTTTCAAGAGAAGCAGTAGGTACCTCCCATCCTCAGGTGTCACATTTTTATTTTTCACTTACCTGTCAATCTACGTTCGACAAAAAACTTATTGTTGACCGATCCTTAGTCCACTGGTTAGCGCTTTGGACTCGTAAATGGAATGTTGTGGGTTCAAATTCCGACTAATTCCTTCATCCGTTTCCCATAATCTCCTTCCACGTCTCCTTGGCACGTCCTCGCCTGGTTTCTACTATTCTAAGTGAACGCTTTTGTCCTCCATTGGTTGATTTTGGAAACACGCATGACTCGTAGAACTTCCGCCAAAACTTCAACAATATAAAACTCTGTATTTGTATGGAAACTAAAACGCATACCAGAGGTACTATTTAATTTTTCGTACATATTTGGTATAATTCTGATAGTTGTTTCTTAAAGTAAAGTTGTATATTTTGGGGTCCATGTTAATATTCCGTTCGGATAGGACCAATAAAGTGACAAGCCCTCCCCGCCAATTGGAGTCTCTTGTGAGGTCCCCAAAATATATTTCTTCCCTCTCTTTTCTTCTCTTACATCGTTTTGAAATGAAATTTCTTTTTATGTGCCGAGTTGATTTTATCAGAAGAAGCAGGTTCGTGGGGAATATTTTTGATTTTTTACCTGTATATGCAGAGGAAGTGTGAAAGGAAAAGAGGTAAGGGACGGCAGAAAAGTGTATGGAGTGATCAGATTGAGGAGATTGTGAAAGAATGAGAAATACAAAGTGAATGTAAAAGAAGAAAATATACTAAAAATGTGATGGATGTGAATGAGTGAAAAAGATCTGTAAGGATAGGAAGAAATGGAGGCAGCTCTGCAGAGGCTCTGGCCAATCCTAGGCAAATGGTGACGGTGAATTACAGTTACAGTTACCTGAATGTACTTTATTACCTAATTTACAATAGAACGTCTGTGATGAAGTCATTTAAATTTGAAGAATGTTTGCGCAATGCAACTTAGCTACACATGCTGAGTAACTTCTTGCCGCGTTATCCACGAAGGGGTTGCTTGTGGTGAGTGGACCTATTTGTTTTTACAGGTAAAGGGGCTGGCTTTACGCCAACCACTTCAGTCCAACTGGGGGTTTCCCAACTCCCAGGGAGCTGATACTCATTTCTTGTGAAGGCTGAGTAAACCTTGCCGGTATTTTATTTTGGGTATGAAATAAACATCGAAACGAGAAATCATGTCTGACATCCTCGGTGGCATTCGAATGCGAGCTCTCGGCATGGAATGCAAGTACTCTACCAACTGAACAATCGACTAATCTAATCTAATCTAATCTAAGCTGCAAAGATATATATCATTTAAGATTTATACTAAATGCATTCCCACAAGCAGATATGTATAATTTCGCGCTAACACATGCCGCATGTGGACCTACAATATAAAAACCCAATCTCAAATGAACATAAGCCTTGCAACTCTTGCCGTCCTTCCCTGAAACAGGGGTGACATTGGCAAAGTGAACCAATTTTTATATTATGGGTGGTCAGCCGCATAACAACCTATAAGTCAAGGAACATACATGACAAATTACATTTTTTAAAATCAAAGAATAAAAATAACAATATATACATGGACATAAAAAACTAAATCATAAAACCAAATTCACTTTAACAAACCCTAGCCGCCAACATCACAGATCAACCGCCATTTCTTTCTATCCTTGCATACTTCTTTCATTTCCTCCAGAGTCATAACCTTCTTCATACAAGCTCTTCTTTTATTATGACTCTGGATATTCCATTCATTCGCAATTTCCGGACTATAAAATTATTTATATTTCTATGATAATGTATAATCCAACCTTTCTTATGAATACTTTGGTCTATGGGATAAAGCGTTGGCACTAGCATCTGCGTTAATGACATCTGCATTATCTGCGTCATTGCATGCACACAAGCATAATATGCTTTCGCATAAAGGCAAACTGGCCAGGCAAAAAAGGTTGGTAAATTGCATTTCTCTTCAAAAAAAGTAGGTACATAAATAAAGAACGTAAGCAACTTTTATTCTGAATACTTTATCACCCAATCGACGCTGTTTCTCTGTGAGCGCTTAAAAAACAATTAATCAAAAATGAAGCTATAATTATGTTTGCTTGTTGATGAAATATAGTTGACTCGGAGTTACAAATGGCGCGACGTCTATTCACTATTTCTCGTTTGAAAATGTCAATCAAACTTGGCATAGTTGAATTCCCATCATTTTCTTTTTGTGAATGTCGACGTTCGATAGACCGAATATTTTCGTGACAATTAAAAAACCAATGGAATAAATAAATTGATTGACAGTTTGAAAAGCTGTTCATTCATACGAAAACATTTTAGGTGGGATTTTTTTTTTTTTTCTTTTTCATTTATTTCATCAACACATTGCTATCTATAATCTATAATCTAGTTGCAATATACCAACCTATAAGTTGTCAAGATTTATTACATTTAAGGTTATACGAGAGCTTAAGAAGGTTATTAATATCGGGACTAAAGAACCTCTTTAATTGTTTTATGAAACTAAAATCGTAATTTTATGTCAAATAACTTTGACTCATCATGATTAGATGGCGTTACTCCCCTTCTTCTTCTTCTTCTTGTGCCACTTCTAACGAAGATCGGCGATCATCATAGCTATTTTGAGTTTTGATGCTGCGGCTCGAAATAGGGACTTGGTGCTTCTGCCGAACCACTGTCGCAGGTTCTTCAGCCACGATGTCCTTCGGCGTCCCTGAGATCTTCTCCCCTCAATCTTACCCTGAATGATAAGATGAAGGAGACGGTACTTCTCATTTCTCATAATGTGACCGAAGTACATTAGCTTTCTCTGCTTAATGGTAGGCAGGAGCTCCTTTGTAGTGCGCATTCGTTGAAGGACTTCTTCATTGGTGACTCGATCACGCCAAGAGATCCGAAGCATTTTTCGGTATAAACACATCTCGAATGCTTCAATACGTCTCTCCAGTGCCTGCGTGAGAGTCCATCCCTCCATACCATACAGAGCGATTGGGAAAACGTAGCACCTCACTATGCGCTTCCGGAGTTCAAGGCTTAAATTTCGGCACAACAGTAATTTGCTCATTTTAGCGAAGACATTTCGGGCTTGCTCTAGTCTGCTTCTGACTTCTTGACACATGTCCCACTTTTCGTTGACCACACATCCCAGGTACCTGTAACTAGTGCATCTTTCAATGCTTTCGCCATCTAGTTCTACATGTTACTCCCCAGCGTTTTAGTTTTTATAAACTTTTGGATAAACGCTATGGCTGTGTAAACGCTTTTAAAATTCACCGGTAGGGCTTAGAAACTTTTCTTAGCCATTTTGTGTTTCTTTTTTATAATACATCAAAAAAATCCTGACTTTAATTAAAAGCAATAAGTTGTACATTTTTAAAATAAAAGTATTTACTTTATTTCGAAATAAATTAATTTATTATTTGTTACACATTTCATTTTTCACAAAATTGTATAGAAAGTAACACAACGCTCCTTGAGAGCGTTTTACTTTTTATATAATTAATTGTGAATCTTCAGATAAAAGATTCAGCACACATAATAGTGTTGTATGAGTGTTGTACACAAACTTTAACAATTTATTGCATCTTGAATACAAACACGGATTTGTGTGCAGAGCATTATTTTTATTTACCAGTGCGACGTTCTGCTGTTCTGCCCTGCTTACCAAAAAGGAAGTATCTGCAAAATATTTGTTTTGAGATAATCTACTTCAAACTTGAGTTTGTTGGGCTAACTTATTTAAATTTAAAGATTTCAGTTTCAATTTTTTACCATGGTTTTTGTGAGTGACCTTTTACGTATAACTATTAAAAAATATGAAAATAAATTAACAATTCATAAAATTATAACACTTACTGCTTTTTGGTTATAAGAAAAACTAAGCATAAAAGCAGTAAGTGACAGATACGACCTACTTTTTTTCTTAGCAAATGTACAATTAAAGAGGCAGTAAGTGCTTTATTTCTGCTTAAAGTGATTTTTATAGAAATGAAACAAAGCAGGTTAACTTAAATAATTTACTTATCTAATCTAAGCTGCAGAGATTTATATCAATTCTAATCTAATCTAATGTAAGTTGCAAAGATATGTTACATTGGAGATTCACATTACATGCATTCTCACAACCAGACACGTACAAGTTTGCGCTTGCACATGCCTCATGTGAACCTACAACATAAAAACCAAATCTCAAATGGACATACACCCTGCAACTCTTGCCGTCCTTCCCTGAGACAGGGGTGATATTGGCAAATTGAACCATTTTTACAGCATGGGTGGTCAGCCGCATACCAACCTATAAGTCAAGGAACATACACGACAATTTAAATCAATAAATAATCATTTCTATGGACATCAAAACTAAAACAAATTCCAATTTTATAAACCCAAGCCGCCAACATTACAGATCAACCGCTATTTCTATCTTTCCTTACATACCTCTTTCATTTCCTCCAGTCTTTGGTAAAGGTTTATGAATTTTTCATCTCAGCGAAGAGCAAATTTGAAAATATAAATGGTATATTTTTTGTGCTCCGCCGGGATTCGAACCCACGCCCTTCCATTCTTGCCACATATACTTTCTTCGTCAGTCTTTCCTCATTCATTCTCTCCATATGCTCAAACCATCGAGTATGTAGTAGTTATGTAATATTATATAGAAAGAAGTACTTAAGCAAAATATTATTTTTTTTGAGATACGAGGTTTTGAAAGTAAGGCGACGATATTCTGACACCGCGAAATAATTTATGTTTTGCCAACAAATGAATCTTTCTAGTGGAATACCTGTATATACGTATTTTACTAAACCACAGCCACTCGTGCATTTCCGTCGATATACGAAGATATACGAGTATACCCGAAGTGTAAAATTCTCGTAACTATAGGAAATAGACCGCATGCGAAAAATGTATCGAATCTTAAACAGCATCTCGAGCTGGCGTTTTGGTTTTCATGCATTTTTGTACCTGTTTGGTCCAGTTTTAACGTAAACGCTTGAACTCCGTTACACCTAAATTTCGGACTCATAATTTTTTGGTTAAAAACGGAGGAGATATTATATTTAAAGCCAGTTCACGAATCCGCCACAGTTTATCCGTGGCGCCAAAGACTGGATCATTTTTTGTATGAAAATCTTTCTTTTTCCATTATTAATTATAAATTAGAGGAGAAAAAATAAAACAAGTAATGCATTGAAAACATAAAAAATATCACTTCAAATCCTAAAAGGAAAATAAACCATTAAAAGACGAATTTAGCTACAATATCGTATGCAAAATTTGGGTACTTTTTAAATAGTCATAAAAAATCAATGAAAAGTAAAAAAAAACAACTAACAAGTAGAAAAAATAAAACTAATCAAAATGAATGTTTTGAAATAAAAAAAAGTTAGGATTTATTCATAAGAACAGTGGAAATCTCCATTTAAGGTATCTCCGTAAATAAAATTATTTTGAATTGGTATTTTATGGAAAAAAATACCTTATTTTATGTGTTAATTTAAACTGGAGAAAAAATACTACCTTACCATTCAAAATATGGGTTATTTCGGTCATCAAAGTTGGGCGCGCTGACCTCTCAATCACCCTTAAGATTAATTTTAAATGCATTCCCATAAGCAGACACGTATAAGTTGGCACGCTAACACATGCCGCATGTGGAAATACAATATAAAAAGTCAATATCAAATGATCATAAGTCCTGCAACTCTTTCCAACCTTTCCTGAAACAGGCAGATTTAACATTAGCAAATAACCTTTCTTTTCCGGTATGGGTGGTCTGTCACATATCAACCTATAAGTCAAGGAACTAGTAGCTTAATGGTTTTTACCTCAGTCTACTAACTGAAATGGTGTCAATTCGAATCTTCGTTAATTTTGACAAAATATTCGATTTTCAAACCCTTTTCACACGGCACAGTCCGGTGCCGGATCGGATGTCTTGTAGTGTAAAGAGATGAATGAAAGCTTTCATACGGGTTTTCCGACGATCTCCAACATTTTGCGATTGAAACTAAAGACAAACCGGACCGAAATCGACACCGTGTGAAAAGGCACTGACAATCTCTATGGGTGTTCTCAAGATCAGTCATAAGCTTTGAAGTGGGCTAGAAGTTGGCATATGGCATAGAAACGCTGAGCAGTTCATAACTGTATGGCATAACAATCATGTCAAATACTTAAAACAATGGTGTAATCGTGCAAAATAAGGAACTGCTTTCGTTGTGAAATTCTCAAACGCGTTAAAGTGATCTCTGGTCCAAAGAAATTAATAAGAGCGGTCTAAAAGTTAACAACAAAAGTGAACCCGGGTTCAAAGAAAACAATGAAAGTGGTCCCAGAAGCGCAATTCTGCTGAATTCCTTTCACTCTGGATATCATTTCAAATCGGAGCTTGCCAGCGCTTGCAAAAGAACTCCATAGATAAAAAATCACAGTATTTTTGGACACGAATCGCTATGCGCTTCAGGTCGCATAAAGCAGCGGTCGCCAAACTTTTTGACCTCACGGATCAGTTAATTCATAATTTAAATCCCGCGGACCACTAATAGGATTTTTTAAGTGTTAAATATATTTATAAAAAAAAAATGTGCTCAAAGAACACATAAAATGTACCTAGTTAATAAAATGAAACTATTAAAAGTAACCAAGTTATGAAAGCTTTATTAATATACCATAATAAAATAAACAAAATAAACATTCCACATTTTTCTGCGGACCAGCGAAATTTTCTCGCGGACCACCACTTTGGCAACCGCTGGCATAAAGGATGTAGACTGCTCTAGAGAGTTTTAAATTCGCACAGTGTGTTCAGATATATGTGGGCATTAAGTAGGTCAGCTAGGAAGGGCGTGCATGCAGTATGAGCTTAATGCTGTTATTTTTCCATTACTCTACAATGAAGCTGTAAAACGGTGACGAAGCTCTTTTAACAGGAATGCGTCCCGAGAGTTAATAAAGTGGCGAGACCTTCCGGGAATGCAATCGCAGGGACATAATCCACCCATGCATACGTGCATGCTAGCACTGTCCCATGCCTCACCTCTACTGGATTGTGTCACGACAAATCGTTCACCGACAAACCGTCCACAGATAGCCCGTTGTGGACAAATCGGTCACATAGCTTTTCGGTGAACGACATTTCTGTCACAAACTTAAAAGTCCACAGACAGCTTCATCACAGAAAACAACATTCCTCATTATAAAACTACGTTCATTTGACCGGTCCCTAGTCTAATGACTAACACTTCTGATTCGTAAAGGAAGGTTGTGGGTTCGAATCCCGGCAGAGCACAAAACAAAATATACCATTTAAATTTTCAAATACGCTCTTCGCTGGGTGAAAAATTCATATACCTTTAACAAAGACCGATCACTAAAGGTCCATTTAGGCTTGCAGCAACTGGGTCTTGCTTGAGAGTTGGCGCTTTTTACAGCGACAACCAAGCTCGCAAAAGGCTCTTGAGGTGTGATTCACAAAAAAACAGCGCTCGCCAAAGAAATCATCCCAATATTATTAATTACATAGTTTTTTTGGAACAGATCAGAGTTTGACCGATCGTCATTAACGTGTAAGTCTACAATTACATGTGAAATAAGTGTATGCAACAAGCACGTATATAAAAATCACAACTGTCTTTGCAATGTTTTGAGAAAACTGGAGCAATTCAATTGTAAAAATACAAAATAAGAATGTAAGAAAGTGGTTCACTTTGCCAATTGCTACCCTTGTTTTCATGGAAGGTAGACCAGAGTTGTATTGCTTATTTTCATTTGAGATTTGGGTTTCTATGTTGTAATTGCACATGCGGCATGTGTCAGCGTGAACTTATAAGTGTCAGCTTGTGGTTAAATAAAATTTTTGAACGTTAAAATATCTTTGCAACTAAGATAATACATTTTAGATTCCTGCAAGTACTTAATCATAATACATTACTTGATTTTTTTATTGTGAACATTAAAATTATGTCAAACGAAGGTGAAACATTTAATCAATATGTCGTGCTCAGGCGGATCGCCATTTCCCGCGTTATGCTAATAATAATAAATATTATTATTATTATTATTTATTCAAAACAACGCGCGTCACCATGAACAGGATTTCCTGGCCAGTGGCTTTCACTTTTTCATTAGTGGACGCTTCCGAAATTCGGTCGCGTCCCCGCCCCCCTCCTACTTCCTGTTTCATGTACTGTGTTCACCCCGTTGAGTTATAATATAGATGGAGATGAAAGTAACTCACGGCAATGTAACATAATATGAGGCTTACTGTCATCCAGACCTGTCAAATACCACAAAATACTGTTGCTAATATATAATTGTGCTTTTTGTTCGTCTTTGTGATAGTAAAGTCTGTGAAGTCTCTCTAGAAATAAATATAATTTGTATTTGTAATTTTCGAGATTGCTTGAGTGTTTGATCGGATGTTCTTGTAAAATCTCACATGTACCAAAGTCTCAATGATTCGAAAATTATCCTTAGTCTTACTATAAATAAAGACCAAAGATATCTGTTGCCAGAAAAATCAACGAACGTTGCATTGTGTAAGTGTAAAGTTGACTCTGTTTGTGAACTGAATCTGAAATTAATTGTGCAAAATAGGTAACCGCAATTTTTATTAAATTGAACCCGGTAAAATCATAACAATACTATCAAGCTGACTTGTCAAATAGAGTTGTCAACCATGGAGCTGTCAAACGACACAAAATATGTAAATAATGATCCAGTAAAATCGTATGTTTCCTGACTTTTTCTATCTTTTGTTTTCGCATTCAGTAAATATTACACATCATTATGTTTAACAAAAATGGCATTTTTCTTTTAAATTTTACACATTCACCAACCATAATAATTGCAACGCGTTCGCATATTTTCCGCGCAGTATAGCCATTTTAGTAATGCCTACAATTCAGAGGGCTCTTGAGGTGTGATACACACAAAAACAGTGCTCACCAAATAAATCATCCTAATATTATTATTACAATGCAGAAAAAAATAGCAACCGTACATTTTGCCTGTTAACAATGTGGTAGCACTCTGAGTATAATTGTTCTCTTTTGACTAAAGAAGATTAGGGTTGCGGTAGGTTGTAACGGATATATGGTCTACTTCCGTCAATATAGTTTCGACTCCATAGGAGAATAGGTTACTTTCGTATTTATCTAGGTGTATGAGCAATGAGGTATAACATAATGGAGCCAAAACTACTTTAACACAAATAGATGCTATACCCGTTTCAACCAACCTCAGCACAAATCTTCTTTACCTATACCTATAGACGGCTTAAACTGAAAGTCGATGACAGCTAAAGGAGGGCTCTGTTATGACTCTGGAACCTTCAAACTGCTAAAATCAATTTGTATCATTTTATTTTTCTTCAAAATAATGTTTTTTTTAAATTTTAGCACTTCAGCTAACTTCACATGGAACTATCAAAATTGACGTTTTACGAGATGCTGACTTACTTTAGATTTTCACCACGTTCAGTTTAAGCCGTGTAAAACAAAAGTTAGAAAGAGAGCAAAGATGCTCCAATTGTGACTACACTGCTAACAGACAAGTGTTACGGATATAAGATAGATGTGTGCACGCCTTTTAATTGTTTTGGTCGACGCATTAGTCATTTTTAATAAAAAAAAAAGCATCATGCCATGTAGAATTAATAATATTATTGGATGTCGGAACACAAGATGGAAAAATCCAGAAAACACAAGATTTCACATGATTATTAAGTACTCTGTTGTGTTTGACATTTCCTCTGACAGCTTTGTCTAATAGTTTGCTTCAACGCTGTAAGCTAGTTTCGGTTCCACTAATATTATACGTCAATATATACGAGTATATGTACCTACCCGCCGTTTCCCCTGAATCGACAAAAAATATAATGAAATGAAAGAACTTGCTTTTCCCGTCTGGTAGTAAAAACTTATCAAATTAACAAAAGTAAATGCGCTACTAATGCTTCGAGCTAAGAAATAATTGGTAAAAACAAAGTTTAACCGTCGAATTTCTCAAAATATTTTGGATGTTTAAGACAGAAGTCGTTGGGTCATGTCGTATCGATAAAAACCCTGGTTCAACAGATGTCATTGAGCCATTAATCTAATCTAATCTAATCTAAGCTGCAAAGATATATATCATTTAAGATTTATACTAAATGCATTCCCACAAGCAGATATGTATAATTTCGCGCTAACACATGCCGCATGTGGACCTACAATATAAAAACCCAATCTCAAATGAACATAAGCCTCGCAACTCTTGCCGTCCTTCCCTGAATTATTAATTAATGAATCATTCAAAATTAAAATCATTCAAATCAAAAAGATTAAATAATGACTTCTTAATTGATAATGTTCATACCTGTTTCTGGCCAGGCAAACAAGGTTGTTGAATTGCATTCTTCTTTACAAATCTATTTAAGACAGTAGTTTGGCGGAAGCATAAGATCCCTCTTGCGTGCAGCTGCATCGAAGATACAAATGATCGCCAATCTTACCTAGTAGGTACTTCCCAATTAAGAACCCGAAGCGTTATCAATTAGACTGCGGACCGGTCTACTATAAAACTATACGTGAAAACTCAACAGTAGCCTTTACAAAAAAAAATGTACAGAAAATAAAAAAGTGTCTTTTACGACCGTTTCAGTTGCCGTATAATTTTTAGTGAAACAGTGTGATTGCGTTTAAACGTTAGTTTTTATACTTGCGGTACAGCGCTTGTTTTTGGCAACGAGCTCAAAAATTGATAACGATATTATTAATAAAGTTTTTTCAACCCTCGGAAGGTAGCGAGATAAAACTGTCAAAACTTTTTCAACCCGCGTAAAAAATAAGCGCGCTCTGTCGTCGTGTTTACAAGCAGCCGCCATATTTTATTTCGTCCCACGGTTCGGCGCAACAAAAAGGGCCCTCTCCAAGACTGTCGACACCTCGGGGAATCGGTCCCTGAGCTTACTTATATCGCTTGCCAACTGTTCTTGCGCTTTCTGGAAAATTACAGAGGCGCGACTGAAATATGATTTAAAAAATAACAACTTGCTTTTTCCGTCTAGTAGTAAAAATTTCTCAAATTAACAAAAGTAAATGCTCTACTAATGCTTGCAGTTAAGAAATAATTGGTAAAAAACAAGTTAACCCGTCAAATTCTTGAAAATCTTCTGGCAAATAAAGACAGGTAGTGGCTGGGTCATGTTGTATCGATAATAGCTTAGACTCTGGTTCAACAGATGTCATTGAGCAATTATTAAATAATAATGCATTAAGAAGATTAAATAATGAATTATTAATTGATAATGTTAAAAAAGTGTTTCCGGCCAGGCAAGATAGGTTAGTGAATTGCATTCTTTTTTACTAATCCATTTTAAAAAAATCTTGTTTGAAAACCCTGAGAGAGTAGTTTAGCGCTAAACTACTGTCTCTCTTTCACACAACATCCCTCTTTCGTGCAACTGCAACTAAGTTACACATATAGTGTAACTTCTTGCCACGTTATTCCCGAAGCGTTTCGCACGTGGCGAGTGGAACCTATTTATTTTTACAGGTAAATGGCCGACCTTACGCCAACCACTTCAGTTGAAGTTGGGGTTTTCCAGCGCCCGGGGGGGGGGGGGGGCTGGTGCTCATTGCTTGTGAAGGCTGAGTAAACCTTGTCGGTATTTTATTTTTAGTTTGACATAAACACCGGAATGGGACATTATTTCAGAAACCCTTGGTGGGATTCGAGCCCGAGCTTTCGGCATTGGATTCAAGCACTCTACAAACTGAGCAATCGACCGGACCGGACTAATTTCTTAATAAAGTATCATTTTCACAACAAAAACATCGTGTAATTATAGTAATAAGTATGTCAAAAATATTTTGAACACATTCGATGTTTAAAACCTGAAATGGCTACGCTACTGTGTGATATGTACACATTTCTAACATTCTGCGAACACACATTTCCCATCCAAAGTGCTTGTAGGACGGATATAAACAAAGAAGCGCGCGGCTGCGAACCCTGCACCCTCGGGATACAAGCGGGCGCCTTGATCTGTAGCCACCGTGCAAGAAAACTGAATTTCAACCAAGTCCCAGTACAATAAAAGTTCTGCGCTTTCCTCGCATGAAAACAGCAAATCGTCTTATTTACTATTTATTAAATTTATGGCTTGGACAGTTTTGTTTTTTTGGGTGTGCTTAGAATTGCCATATTTCATATAATTTCACAATGGAGGAGTTTGTTTACAAAAATAAATTGTACAGTGGACTACACATGACTTTATAGCACAAAATACGGTCATGTTTAGGTCATAGCCAATTTTCATAACAAAACATTTAGTTGTGTGTAAGTAATGAAGCTAATCTTTTTAAGCAATCGTCTTTTTGCAGTATTATCATTGATCCCGTTTGTACCAAAACTAACACTTTGTTTGGTGGGTACTGTGAGGGTTTTTCTTCTGTCCTGCTGATTGACACAATTAATAATATAACATACACACTTTAATATGTTTACTTTTATTTCTTTCACAATGTATACACAATTAACCACAGCACAATAATATTCTTTATTCTTAATTACACAGGCTTGTGGCTATCCCGCCAGGCAAGCTTCTGGCTCTCACGCCTTCCTTTGTTTTCCTTTTCATTCAAATTCAAATCTCATGTTCCATTTTACCTAACAAACAAATCTATCTCGTTACAGTACCTATACTTTTCATTGATATTTTGGAAAGTTATGATTGATTATTATATGGGTACAACTTACTAGATTTTAAGACTCGTAGCCTAGTATTTTATATTAGGCGTTTTAGTACCAAGAATATTACAATTATTTTTGTATTAAAATTTGTCACTTTGTATGGTGGCTACTTCTTATAATATTTATTTAAAAAAAGTAATGATTAATGTATGTAGGTATATATAAGAGCTTTTCAATTGTAGAACATTATTTTTTAGTTAACCCGTTCTCTGCCGGGGAAAATTTAAAATATTGTTTTCTCTTGTATGGCAACCCCCAGAACAAAGAGTATTAAGAGGCAATGCTTATTGTTGTTTTATAGCAATTGATTGAGCAAATTGTTATGTAGGTTTATTTATGGGTATTAGACGCTTTGCTACCAAAAATATTACAATAATTTTTTGTATGAAAATTTGTCACTTTGTATGGTGGCTATACTTTATAATATTTTTTTGAAAAAAGTAATAATTCATGTATGTAGGTATATATAAAAGCTTTTCAATTGTGGAATTTTATTTTTTAGTTAACCCTTTCTCTGCCGAGAAATTTTAAATTATTTTTTTCTCTTGTATGGCAACCCCCAAAACAAAGTAAATTATGAGGCAATGGTTATTGTTGTTACAAAGCAGTATTATAATGACGATTATGCAGAAAAAATAAAGGAAATCGTAGGAGCCGTTTTTGAGAAAATCTCATTTGAAACTTTCAGCTGTTCGGAAGCCATCTTGAATTTTCTGAAATTTGAAAAATGTTTCACAATGAATTATAGTGATACAAAAGTTTTTTCTGATAAAGTTAAGAAACATAAAAGTTTTTTGCGTTCTGATGGGTTTTTGTAGCCTTTTAATTTCAATTTTTGATATCATGTAAACGGCACTTTATGTCTTTATTTTCAAAAAAATTATTTAATTTTGTTCTAGAATTTGATGTTACGTATAATATTGTACAACATATCTTTTTTGTCAACGCTTTCACTTCTGCGAAAATCACAATTGTTTATTTTTTTCATATGGCAGCTCATAGACGCAGATTAGCAAAAATGTTGCCATAACTAAATTTGATAAGCATGTATCAAGCAATTACTTTACTGAAAATTTAAAAAAAATCGATTGAGCCATTTTTGAGAAAATCGCATTTGAAGTTTTCTCCTCTTTGGAAGCCATCTTGAATTCTTAAAATAGTGAAAAACAAATTATAGTGCAAAAAAGTTTATAAATTTTTCTTTCTTGTGAACCTAAAAAAAGTGCAATTTTATGTTTTTTTTTGTATGGCAGCCATCTTGAATTTTCAGGGTGGTGCCATGCCAGTCAGCCCATCAAAATCTGTGGTTGTCAATTCTCTTAATCCAAAAATTGGTGTCTCTACAATCAGTAGTTCCGGCTGGGACATACATACATCCATACGGACGGACGGACAGGTTCGACAAATTAGGTTTTTTTGCATGTCCTGGTGCAGGACAACTCATTTCCGTTGAAACCTCGATTTTTTTTTTTCGGACGAATACAATACTTTATAACAGTCCTTCGGACTGCTATAAAGTAAAAACGTAAAAATGTGTTCCATGTCATAATTTTATTTTTGACAGATTGAGATTATGTCATTCGAAAAAAAAATCCATAGACAACAAAATAGTGACGTTGACTTATAGGTTGGTATGCGGCTGACCACCCATACTGTAAAAAATGGTTCACTTTTCCAATGTCACCCCTGTTTCAAGGAAAGACGGCAAGAGTTGCACAGCTTATGTTCATTTGAGATTGGGTTTTTATATTGTAGGTCCACATGCGATGTGTTAGCGCAAAATTATACATGTCTGCTTGTGGGAATGCATTTAATATAAATCTTAAATGAAATATATCTTTGCAGCTTAGATTAGATTACATTAAAAACGGCCGGGTTGATACGGAAACGGTAAACAAATATTTTGTTACTGGTTGCTTAAAACCATTTTACATAGAAGTGCGACGTTTGCCAACTAAAAAACAAATGTTTTCAAATTTGTTTTGAGTCTATATTGATAACTATTAAATGACTATTATAACCATTAGGCCCGTTATTTAAAAGTTTAGATATATTGTAGATCACAGTTGCTCAAAATAGTTCAGTTAGACTTAACTAAAACCAAAAATATTTCGAAATGACACTCTCGCTCATTTTGCTGTCACTCGTTGTCCATACTTCACTTTCATGCATCAATGTCAGTAAGACTACGCCATCATGTTTATCAGAATTTGAATGAAACAAGGCGAGCCTGCAGATAGTTGAGCTATTCTAATCTAATCTAATCTAAGCTGCAAAGATATATATCATTTAAGATTTACACTAAATGCATTCCCACAAGCAGATATGTATAATTTCGCGCTAACACATGCCGCATGTGGACCTACAATATAAAAACCCAATCTCAAATGAACATAAGCCTTGCAACTCTTGCCGTCCTTCCCTGAAACAGGGGTGACATTGGCAAAGTGAACCAATTTTTATATCATGGGTGGTCAGCCGCATAACAACCTATAAGTCAAGGAACATACATGACAAATTACATTTTTTAAATCAAAGAATAAAAATAACAATATATACATGGACATAAAAAACTAAATCATAAAAACCAATTTCACTTTAACAAACCCTAGCCGCCAACATCACAGATCAACCGCCATTTCTTTCTATCCTTGCATACTTCTTTCATTTCCTCCAGAGTCATAACCTTCTTCATACAAGCTCTTCTTTTATTATGAGCCGTACTAAAAATACTAAATTACTTATTTATTTACGATTTTTACATATAATAAAAACAAATTGTTATATATTTGCAGGCATCCTGTGCCCCAGATCTCCTGCGGGGTGGCAGAATAGAACGGCACAGTGACAAAACGGCACATGGTATAACGACACATGACATAACGACACATGACAGAACAACACATGATAGAACATTACATACCTAAAACAGGACTTACCATAAACGGCACGTAAAACGGTATTGTCATTGTGATGTTCTGTCATGTGTTGTTCTATCATGTGCCGTTTTGTCATGTGTCGTTCTGTCATATGTCACTTTGCCATGTGTCGTTCTTTTATGTGTTTTTTTGTCATGTGTCGTTATTTAATGTGTTGTTTTGTTCCTGTGTCGTTCTGTCATGTGTCACTTTGTCATGTGTCGTTATGTTATGTGTCGTTCTGTCATGTGTCGTTATGACATGTGTCGTTTTGTTACTGTGTCGTTATATCATGTGTCGTTCTGTGATGTGTCATTATGTCATGTGTCGTTTTGGTACTGTTTCGTTCTGTTATGTGTCGTTCTGTCATGTGTCGTTTTGTTACTGTGTTGTTCTGTCATGTGTCGTTTTGTTACTGTGTCGTTATGTCATGTGTCGTTTTGTTACTGTGTCGTTATGTCATGTGTCGTTTTGTTACTGTGTCGTTATGTCATGTGTCGTTATGTCATGTGTCGTTTTGTCATTTGTTGTTTTGTCACTGTGTCGTTCTGACATGGAAACCTCCCGCGGCGCTCACCGACGCGACTGCAGATTCACCATAATGTCAGCACCATTGACATTTCCGCGCGGGACATTTGACTCAAGATGACATTTCATATTCCAGCACCCCAATTCAAATACTTTTCGTACAATTTCTACCATTTACAAAAACTGTATGAAAAATAAAACGCGCACTAGGACGGCTGCTTTAATTTCAATACATTTTTGGTAAACGGTAGGGTTGAGTTGAAACGTTGATTTTCATTCTTTGAGTACCTACAGTTTTGTAGGGTTTATACTCGTAACATTGACTGTGGACTAGAAACTTTACTTAAATTTTTTTACGAATATATAAACTATATTCGTTTCAACTTACTTGACCGCAAATCGTCCTTAGTCAGAAACAGAGCAAAAATCTTGATAGTTTCGTTTTGTTGCCTACAAAAAAAAACTTAAGTGAATCTACGAAATCTTTCCAGAAAGCTGGTAGCTTTGAAACTCATGCCTGTGCGAATATTGTGCGCACGCGTTGTAAATCTTGTGATCGGTAATTTTGACAAATTTTAAAAGAAAAAGGCATTATTTTAGGACATTATCGCATTGGGTGTTTCCCATTTTAAGTAATCGCATTCCTTGACTTATAAGTTAGTATGAGGCTGACCACCCATTCTGTAAAAAATGGTTCACTTTGCCGATGTGACCCCTATTTCAGGGAAGGTTGAATGAACCTTTTTGAATTATTTTATCTAAAAATTGTATGGGAAACATTTAATAGTCTGATCAGCTGTTCACGCGCGGCCATGTTCTTCACTCTAGATATGTTACTATATGATTGCTAAATATGTAGAAACTGCTAGAGTTGGATCGAATCTCCCACAGATTCCCAAAATCAACCAATTATAATAACTGGCTTTTCCTTTCTAACTTGCCTGAAAAAGATTTTTTTTTTGGCTTTTACAATTTGTCTTTTTTTTTTAAAAGGCATTACATTAGCTTACATCACATAATATTTCAGCTGACTGAACAGTGAGCATCCCCCCTCTCCCCACCTGTACTTTTCATTTAATGAAAGCCTTCATTTTTCGGGTTCCCCCCCCCCATCCCCCTGCTATGTAAAACCTCACCTTTGTTTATGATTTTCATTAAAATAAAAGTGTAAAATCTCGTGGAATAAAAAGTTTTTTTGTATTTTGTAATATCTGCGGAAATAAGACGTAATATTTCTGATTTTAATATTGCGTTTTATTTTTGTAATATATTGTGTGGTATATAAAAAAAAAGCCACTAACCTGTATACTCTTGTTTATACATATAACAAGAACTTCTTTTTATTTGAAATGGTATTGTTAGTTTCACATTCTTCCATTCTCATTCCTTGACTTATAGGTTTGTATGAGGCTGACCAGTAACCACCCATACTGTAAAAAATGGTTCACTTTGCCTATGTCACCCCTGTTTCAGGGAAGGTCGGCAAGACTCACGGGGCTTATGTTCATTTGAGGTATGTATTTTTATTTGTAAGTACACATTCAGCATTTGTAAGTGTGAACTTACACGTGTCTGTTTTAAGGCATGCACTTAATATTAATCTTAAATGTTAGCATATCTTAGCAGCTTAGATTATAGATTATATTACATAAGCGCGGCGCTTACATTGCATAGGTCGTTCAAGCACATTCATCGCATGAAGGCAATTTTACCAAACCACAATGTGCAGCCTGGAGACAGATCAGTTGCATTTGAATAAAACACAGAAGTCGCGAATCAAAAGCCACCCCGAGCTACGTGCGGCACATTCCAAATTCAGAAGTTGCCAATTCCAAGTCCTGGGCACCGGTGGAAGATGAAGCATGCAGGAGAATCTACATAATATTGCTGAGGCGATCCGGAATATATATAAACTTTTCATACAGTCTTAACTGTCGATTTCAGTTTTGATATAGTCCAATATGTAATAATATATTTTTCATTTTCACTTACATAAAATGTTGACTCTACCCCGAATGAAAATTTCTAGGAAAAATATTATGCAACAATTCAATTGAATATTTAAATACACAACTAAAATAAACAAAGAAAAAAGACCGAAACGAGAAACCCGTTCGGGCACCTCCGAACTCACAAGTATGTAATTTTATGCCGAAATGAGTATTTTCTTGATTCCTTAAAGGCTAATTAATTGCTTGATTAAAAAGCTAATTAAACTTTACTGGTACATACGAATTTAAAAAATATATATTTTTAAGTCTAGGGTACAAGACAAAAGAGACTAAAAAAATATCTAGTTTTACTGATTACTTCAACTGTTATATCTGATTTATTTTTTCCTAGATAGAGTTTAAAAAATGACCACCATTAACTATAAGTATTTTAGCACGTTTGTCATTTTTCATAGACAGAACGCATTTAAAATAAAACTATTATCGAGTAGGGTTGCCATTCGTTCCGATACGTCGGAACAAAATGTTACAGTAACTATTGGTTCCGAAACAAAACGAAACAGTAACTATTGGTTCCGAAACAAAACGAAACAGTAACTATTGGTTCCGAAACAAAATGTTACAGTAACTATTGGTTCGGAAACAAAATATCACAGTAACTATTGGTTTCAACTTCCAGAAAGTCTCATTTTGATACACTACTATCATAAAAATAGTTCAAGTAGTAGTAATCATAAAAATAGTTCTCTTTGCCAACATCATCCCTGCGTCAGGGAAGTGAGTCAAAAGTTCCAGTGTTTTTGTTAATTGTGTATGGGTATGCATAAAATATGAATTTTAAATGTTAACGTATCTTTGCAACTTATTTTATAGATTCTATAGTCAAGGCAGAAGTATGAAGATTCACTGTTATTTTTTCCGCACGAATTTAAGACTTTCTTTCTCTACATCAGTAGACAGGTTTGCATCACATTTCACAATAGACATCTATATTTTAACAATAAATACATATATTCTCTCATAAAATGTCTCCATGTTATCTTGAAAATAAATGGAAACCCCAATAAGCGGACAAATTTGGTTAATGACGAAAAGTACGAGTATACTTTTTTAGTCGTGAAAACTTGAGCTGTAACCATGCTATTCACAAAACACTTGACCCATAGCTGATTCACGGATCATCGATTTTTTGGTATGGAAAATTCACTGTAGGCTAAGGATGAGCCATAGCTTTGCTGTTTGAGAATAGCGCCGTAAAGTGTGTACATATAACGTGAAAAGTAACATGTTTCCTCAAATGACGAGTAACAAAAATGATGGATGCAATCTATTTTGTGGCGGTGTGTCACACTAAGGAAAACTTGTCAAGAACTAAAGATAAATGACGTAACTAAAGCGTCGGTGGGAATAAAATAAATTGCCCAGAAAAGTGCGCGCGACTTTCTCGCTCTCGTTTTCGTGATCAGCCTCTTTTCATCCTGCACAAATATCCTGCTGTTTTCTGTCAGTTTTCCTTTTGGCTAACTGAAGGGCATGATAATGTTTGTTAACCGTTTGTGGGCTACCATTCTAAAAGTTTCTTTGAGCATTCTGATAAAAGCAGTAATAATGAAATGGCATGTTCCTTGTTCCATCGTTTCTAGGTTGGTATAAGGTTGACGCATACCGGAAAAAACAGTTTAGTTTTCCAATATCTCTCATGTTTCAGGGAAGTGCAACAAGAGTTGCAAAGTGTGCATTCATATTAGATTTGTGTCTGCTACATTGAGTAATAACAGAGGGGGGCAGAAACTAACTTACTACATCAATATTTACTGTAGATCACATTTTTCTCAGTCTTGTCAAACGTTGCAGTGGTGTAGTCATACAAAACATGTTTTTACGTATCAAATTCTGTGTTTTCTTGCCTTCTCCATTTTGTGTTTTCCTTTAAAACTCGATCACAAGATTAAGAACGCATGCTTACTATGTTCGGACTGGTTCGGACATAGCACGCATGCGGCAATGTTGCCACCTTTCTAGAAACATTTTTACATTCACCCGAGTTCTTTTGTACACATGGAAATGCAACTGTGAAGTTCTTTGTTCTCTTTCTTACTAAGGACCATTTTCGTAAGTAAGTTGAAACAGATATATGATGTCCTTTTTCGTTAAAATAATTTCTAGTCTACAGATCATAAATCAATGGTCTGCTAGATGTTATTAAATATAAATTAAACTTTGCAATCTAGATTTTAGATTGCAAAGTCAAATAACGAGTATGAAGTTTCACACGAATTCAATACTTTCTTGCGGTACATCGGTGTCTGAAAGAAGAAATGGGGCAGTTGCGCACAATAATCATAAAAGTGCCCTAAACACATAAAGTTAGGTAATTGCTGGGGCTGAACTGGGTCACACGGCGGTGCCGAGGTGTGTTATTGTGAAGCGATGGGGGCAGATTACACCACTGTGCCCTCCAACAAACAAACATGGAAAACTGACCGACATGCATGACATTTTTGCCCCTAGAATTGTCGTATCACACTTCAAAAAGTGAAAAATTGAGAAAAGGTGAGTTTGAAGTTTCTTGCAAACATTTTATTGGAGTAAATAGGCTACCACATTTATCAATTTTGTAATTAGTAAAACTGCTTTGATTTATCAATACTTACGCAATAAAATCAATTCCTTGGCTTATAAGTCGGTATGAATCTGATTACCTACAGGTATATTCTACAAAATGGTTCACATAGGCCAATGTCACTCTGTTTCAGGGCAGGTCGAAGAGAGTTGTAAGGTTTATGTTTATTTAAGTTTTTTAATATTGTGTAGGCACATATATGCAGTACCTATGTGTAAGTGCAAACTTCCCTACATGTGTCTGCTGTGGTCGAAATATGTATTCATACGGGAAAGGACCTCGCCATTTGTGACTCGATCCATCCGGGAGATTTGTAGCATCCAACGATGTACCCACATTTCAACGGCGGAACTTTATTCCTCAAAAAAAATCTTTAACATTGTGTTTATGCAAAAATGACAAGCATGATTGACAGTCTATTTTATCATCAGGTATGGCTGTATGAGTCATGTTAATATGGCACCCCCTTAAAGAGCACATTTCGTGGGCTATTCTGTGAATGTATTGATTTTTACAACTTCATCATGCCAATTTTACATGTCACTTTTAAATGTCGTTTTTTTCCTCAAATTCTTATGTGAGCCCTATTATGGCCTACGATGTAGAAGCTAGAGCGGACTTCATAAGAACCAAAAGACTCCTAAGAACATGCGCAATTAAAGTTTACAGCATGATGACAGGCATAACCATTGAGTTATAACATTGCAAAAAACGCAGTTAAGCTACACATATACTGCAACTTCTTGCCGCGGTATCCCCGAAGGGTTTCACATGTGGCGAGTGGAAACCATTTATTTTTACACGTAAGGGGGCCAGCGTCAACCACTTCAGTAGAAGTGGGAGTTTACCTGCTGCTGGTACTCATTTATTGTGAAGGATGAGTAAACCTTGCCGGTATTTTATTTTGGGTTTGAAATAAACACCGAAACGGGAAATCATTTCTGACAACCACAATGGGATTAGAACCCGAGCTCTCGAGATGGAATGCAAGCACTATACCAACTGAGCTATCGACCGGACACCCACATCCCATAATGTTTTGAAGTAATGCCTTTTTCTTTACGAATTGACAATTTTACCGAGCAAAGCACATCAAATCGTTTATAATGCGTGCGCACAGCGTCCGCGCAGGCATGAGTTTCAATGCTGACAGATTTCGTAGTTTCAACCAGCATTAAGCCATTTAGACCAATCCTTCATTTAAAGTTACCAAGCTTCACCAAAGATCGGTCACCAAAGGTCGATCCAGCTTTACAGCAACTGGATCTTGATTGAGAATTGGCGCGTAATATAGCGACGACCATGCTCGCAGAGGATTCTTGAGGTGTGTTTCACTCAAACGCAGCGCTATTTAACATGTTTTTAGTGTGCTTTTCTTTTCAAAATAAAATAAAAAATACTCAAAACAATTTCAACAAGTTTACACATAGGTAATTAAATAACCAATCAACTTTATTTCACCCCTTTCTCGATTGCATGTAACAGTTCACTTGTCGAACTACGCTCCAACCAATAAAAATGTATGAAAACTTTAAAGCTCTCTAAAGCGCTGCTTCAGTTTTCATGTATAAATTTTGTAAAACATTCAATTTCACGTTCAATAAAATACGTTTAAATAAAAGGTTACGTTTACACTCACACAAAACGTTTAACTAAAAGTAAATGTAGAAACTTAAACGCTCTCTAAGGCGCTGCTGCTTTATCGGTCCTTAGTCCAGGGGTTAACGCATCCGACTCGTAAATGGATGCTCGTGGTTTCGAATCCCGGCGGGGCACAAAAATACCATTTATATGTTCAAATGTATATTCGCTGGGTTAAAAACATCATGAACCTTTACCAAAGACCGGTCACCACAGGTCCACTCAGCCTTAAAGCAACTGAGTCTTGCTTGAAAATTCGTCCTTTCTATACTCTCTATACAAAAGAATGTGATGAGATGGTTTGGGCATGTGGAAAGAATAAATGATGATAGACTGACAAAGTTTGTATACAAAGAAAGTGTGAAAGGAAAAAGAGGGAAGGGACGACCGAGAAAAGTATGGAGTGATCAGATTGAGGAGATTGTGAAAGAATGGGATATACAAAGTGAGCGTAAAAGAAGGAAATGCATGAAAAAGGTGATGGATATGAATGAATTGAAAGAGGTATGTAAGGATAGAAAAAAATTGAGGCCGCTCTACAGAGGATCTGGCCACCCCTAGCGGAATGGCGACAGAGTTACAGTTACAGTTACAGTATACTGACGACCAAGCTCACACAGGACTTTGAGGTGTGATTCACACAAAAACAGCATCGCCAAATACGTAAATCATACTAATGTTATTATTATAAAGGAACTTCTGCCAACCATTAAACGGAGAATGTTTTGAGAAATGATAAATACCACCTTCTCCATCTTATCATACAGGGTAAGATTAAGAGGAGAAGATCTCAGGGACGCCAAAAGCACATCGTGGCTGAAAAACCTGCGACAACGATTCAACAAAAGCACAAAGGCCCTGTTTCACACCGCAGCAACCAAGGTCAAAATAGTCATGATGATCACCGATCTTTGATAGAAGTGGCACCAAAAGAAGAAGAAGAGCATTCATGAGCACGCTTTGGTTGAGTGTATACGTTAAGTTGAGTAAGTCATACTCGGCGAACTGTTCAGCATTCCTCACGCAAGTGCACTCCGTACGGGGCTTCGAATTGAAGTGGGCAACTTGTAATTAACCCTTTCAGCGCCGCCCGCGTGGATTTTAATTAGTTTTTCCACGCGAGGCGGATGGGGTTGGCTTGTGCAACCCTATAATTAAATACTTCATCACGAAACACTCAATAAATTCCTTTTTATCAATAACTATACCACTGCGGGAAAATGGATTCTAAGATTAATGGAAAAAATATGGATTGATATTTTTTTGGTTTTTGATCAGACTGTCGAATATAAAAAAAAAACAATACATGTTCTTTAACTGCTGTATCTTTTTTTTCAAAAAGAAGTAAAATAGTCACAGAATGGTTATTGATGTCGATCAATGATGTTGATCAGTTAATAAGCAAAAAAAAAATGTGGCTACGTAAGACTGCCTCCCGTATCTATGGAAAAAAATATTCCACACGTTCAAATGGCGCAGTAAAACACGCAATTTCATGTACGATTATTTATTTTTTAATGAATATTTCTAATAAATATTTGATGCTTCAATCATTTGAGTAAATTAATGTATACGTTGATTAATGAATAAATGAAATGCTTTGTAATATATTTTTTAGGGTGGATTTATTAACAAAGTGAAAGTCCATTTTTAATTATTTAAAAAATTCAAATGGAAACAACATCTTCAGGAGCAGATTGGTTAACCAATCTGCTCCTGAAGATGCCTCATTAGGCGAAAATGTTCGAGCACAAAAAAGAAATAAATAAGTGAATTAAAACTTTGTTTCCATTTGAATTTTTTAAATAATTAGAAATGCTTTGTGTTTTTACTTGAGTTTGAAGCAATAATTAAATTAAGATTTAAGTACTCAATATGTTATTATATTATTAGTATTATTTATAAGAAAATGATAATTTTAAGCTTGCAAATATCCGAAAATTCATCGTTTCAGAGAAGTAATAACGACATTATAGCTTTTTAAATGAGCTTCAGTGATTTGAAACCATCAATAGAAAACAGCTGAATCGATTTTAAACAGTTATTTTCTATGATGCATGTTTATATTCTTTCAAAAAGTACTAAAATATCGAGATAATATTTATTTATTTTATTGCTTTTGTTCGGCAATGAACAATTACAGATATTCTTCAACGTTCAAATAACTCATTTTTTATTTACTTTGGATTACGTCACATAATATTTAACTCACCGAATTCCGCCAGTAAATATTTAGTTGGTTAACTAACGATTTTAAAAATGGCGTCGTCTTCACTGACAAAAGTTGTTTTTTTGTGTACGGATACATCGAAATTGCCGCAACTTAAATATTTTCTAGTGTCATTTTCCAGTTTAATGAATTTTAAATCTTTTGAATGACATTGTAATAATTTCAAAGATTTTTGGGCGGGGCTTGCCACTTCGGGAATCATTGGTATTAGTTATTTCGAACTGTGAGCTGGACATGGTCATAGAATACCACACGCGTATTCCCAAAATCATGTTGACCGTCCACACGGGAGTAAGGATAAGAGAGGGAAGGCCCAGACTGAGATGGAGGGACTGAACTGGGCAGCAGCGTCGGAGGACATCTGTAGTTGAAGGCAAAGGCTGAAGGAGATTAAGGCCTAAAATTGGTGTGTAAAGCCATTTAAGACGTACATTCAAGGGATATTTAAATGTGCCAAGTCTATTCACATCCGACTTATTTTACAGACGTCCTGTCAAGCGCACAACTTTAGCTTTATCGACAAAAGTGACATATTTTTTATCAAAGCTAGAGTTTATCATCACTGATTTAAACGAAAAAAATACATTAAGATCATTCAGTCCTAGATAATTATGATGATGATGATTGCAAGGGATTAATCACGCCCTAGTCGGCCTGAAACAGTTTTTCCAGTATCCCATTACGTTCATACGAACCATAGCGTATTACCGAAAAATATATAAAAACTTAAACGCTCGCAAAAAGCGTTGCTTCTATAATCATACATTTTTATCCAAACACTATGATTGAGTTTAAATGTGTTTTTTTTATACTTGGGTTACAGATAAAAAAGTTAAAAGGCAGTTGAGTGGAGTGCACGTTAGAAGAGGGTCATGAAAACCTCATTTGGTCTCGCTCTTTTCATGAGGGGATCCATTCGCCATCCCTCTCTCACTCTTCATGACATTATCATAGCATTTAACATTCGCTTAGCAAAGGAATGAGCATTTTAAGTTTTGAATTACGAGTTTCCTTTCATGTTTTTAAGAGCATGCATTACTAAATTCTCTCCGGTAGAAAGCTCAGTTGGTAGAACGCTTGCGTTAAAAAACGAAAGAGCTATGTAGAGCACGATCCCCACCCAAAGTAAAGATAAAAACTTTCCGCTTGGTGTTATTTAACCCTCCAAACTATAATATTGGCAAGGCTGACAAACCGTTGCCTGAGTGCTTGTTTGGCTTATCCACTATTTGATTCAAAGGTGACCTTTCAATGAAATTGTCTTAAAAATCATATTCTACACAATATGAGCTAAGAAAAAAACGTAAAACACGATAATATGAGAGTTGTTTTCACAAGACAAAATGGTCCAGTACCCATACAAGCATTGTTCATGTGAAATTACCTCAGATGGAGATAAAACAAACAAGTACTACGAGACGTAATAGGTCTGTATGAGACTGTCCTCCCCATGCTCTAAAAAAATGGTTCACCTTTGCCAATACCCCTCCGGTTTCAAGGCAACATGGCAGGAGCTGCAAAGTTTATTTTCATTACAGGGCGTTGGTTTATTTTGTATGTACACATGCAGAATGTGTAAGCGAGAACTTACATGTCCTGCTTATGAGCTGTAACTGTAACTGTAACTCTGTCGCCATTCCGCTAGGGGTGGCCAGAGCCTCTGCAGAGTTGCCTCCATTTTTTCCTATCCTGACATACCTCTTTCAATTCCTTCATATCCATCACCTTTTTCATGCATTTTCTTCTTTTACGCTCACTTTGTATATCCCAGTCTTTCACAATCTCCTCAATCTGATCGCTCCATACTTTTCTCGGTCGTCTCTTCCCTCTTTTTCCTTTCACACTTAAGCATGCATTAAATATGATTCTTAAATGTCAATATATATATTTGCAACTTAAATTATAGTTTATAGCTTACCCAGACTTCACAAGAAATGTGAACCTGTCCGATGATAGAAAACCGATGGTAAAAACCACTATTTTTTTTGTGCACAAAAACAATACTTTCCTTCCACCCCTCCGGGACGCAAATAAGTAAAAATGAAAACAGGGCGGGAGAAAAAAGACGAAAATGTATTTCACACAAAAACGAGACATTCAAACATTTCGTGCTTGACGATTTCAGCTGAAAAATTAAATTCCGTTTTACACATTTAAAAAAAATGCAAACAGTCTTTTACATTTCCCTGGCGGTACACGTCATTCGGGTACACCAGCACTTCTCAAAGTGTGCTCCGCGGAGTCCTAGGGCTCCCTAGACCGGTCCGTAGTCCAGTAGTAACACTTTAGACTCGTAAATGGAAGGTTTTGGGTTCGAACCCGGCGGAGCACAATAAATATACCATTTATATTTTAAAATATGTTCTTCGCTGGGTTGAAAAATTCATATTCCTTTACCAAAAACCGGTCACTAAAGGTCCATCCAGCGTTACAGCAACTGGGTCTTGTTTGAGAATTGGCGCTTTCTACACCGACGACCAAGCTCCCAAAGGACTCTTGAAATGTGATTCACACAAAAACAGCGCTCACCAAATAAATCATCCTAATTTATTATTATTTATTAGTATTCCCTTAATTTAATTTTAATGTCCCCCCTGTTTCAGGGAAGGTCGGCAAGAGTTGCAGGGCTTATGTCCATTTGAGAATTGGGTTTTTATATTGTAGGTCCACATGCGGCATGTGTGAGTGCGAAATTATGCGTGTCTGCTTGTGGGAATGCATTTAATATGAATCTCAAATGATACATATCCTTGCAGCTTAGATTTAGATTCCCCAAAGTCTCTGTAAGTGCTCCGCGAGAATACTGAAAAAATATCATTATTATACCTCTCCTATATTATGTTTGGTCGACAGTTTAACACAGACGGACGCTACTTGCCTGAGTTTATTTATTTTAGGGCTCCGTCAAATATCTTGTTTCCCAAGAGTGTTGCGTCATCAAAAAAGTTTGAGAACCGCTGGTCTACATAATGTAATAATATAATGTACACGTTAATGAATTTAAAAAACAGCTCGTTAGAATTTTACATTTGAAAAAAACACACAAACAGCAGCAGTAGGTACGCCAAGTATTTGTTGTACCCTTAAACTCGAGCAAACGGCTTTTAACTAAAATATATGCAAATTAAAACAGCGCTTCAGTGCGCGTTTGAGTTTACATACTTGTTTTGTATAAACGCTGTAAAGATACATGTACCTACGTACACCACGTACCACGGATAACTTGTTTAGCGTCGTTTTTAATTTCTCATTTTCTCCATGAGAAAAAATATTCAAATGTTTCAGTTATATTGTACCACTTGTAACATTTTTTTCAGCAGTTATAAATAATATTGGCATGATTTATTTGGTGAGCGCTGTTTTTGTGTGAATCATACCTCAAGAGCCCTCTGTGAGCTTTGAGCTTTTTATTGCAGCCTCGTCACGCGGAGGATGCAATACGTGACCAGCCATAAAAAAATAACTCGTTAGCTACACTAGTAACTGATGGTTTAGTCTACTAAGTGTCGTCTGTGAATAACAGTGAATAGCTTGGAGTAAGCTCCAGGGAGTCTGTACTAACAAGTCGATCTGTACTCCCAGTATAAAACAATACGTAAATCTCACCTCGATCGCGTAAATTCAAAATGTATGAAATATATGATGGAACTCCTAGAGAGTGATTTAGTTTTTATATATTTTCTAGATTTACGCAATTGAGGTGAGTTTACGCAATGTTTTATACTAGGGATACAGGTTCGAATTCGACCTTACCCTGGTTTTTTACAGCCAATCATACCGCAAAATCTACAACGAAAAGTGCAATCGATACGGACATTTCTCTTTCTGTGAAGAGAGATAAAATGTATGAACGTGAAACTTGCACTGCCACACTAAGGTGATGAATTTCAACTGTGCTATTCACAATCTGCCATTTCCTGAAATTTTACCACGGATAATGGAAGACTAACAAAATGAATATACAGAGAAAATGTTCCTTGACTAATAGGATGGTGTAAGGCAATACCCCTATGCTGTAAAAGCTATATTCACTTTTCCCAATGCCACGCCGGTGTCAAGGATATGCGGCTGGATTTGCAAAGTTCTTGTTCATGTAAGTTTTGGCTTATTTTGTATTTATTATGATTTATTTTGGGGTCACTTTAATAAAGATTTCGTTTAATTTTATTTGCACATTTTTTTTACAATTTGATTACATATTGTTCACACTTTAACTTCTGTACCTACTGGTGTTCACGGTTCGAGTGTTAATTGGTTACTCATAATTCTAAATTCAAGCATGCAGCATGTGTACGTGCGAACTTACATACGCCTGCTTGTGAGTATGCATTAAATCTGAGCCTTAAATGTAAATATATCTCTTCAGATTATAGATAGCAATAAGGTATAGAATTCGTCCACAGGAGTTCATTTTAAAAAGGAAACTGGAATAAATAACTGGTCGTTTTGGTCTACACAGTGACTCTGAATAAGGCTGTACATTTTCATGTTTCAGCTGGATCGCTCTGACCGCAGAGTGTCGTGGTTGCGCCCACAACCAATATGACACACTGAGCACGGAGAGAATGTGGACAAAATGTCTACTGTCCCAAATGTCCAACGTTACTCGGCAAGAGCGTTTACTAAAAAATGTATGACAACTAAAACAGCAACAACTGCAGAGTTTAAAATGTAAATTTTATACTTGGGATCCCTTCTAAATATGTACAGGAAATTTTAACGTACAAAACCGACAGTCAACTCGATGAAATGACATTCTGATAATTTAATTCAAATGGCCGCAATTTTCATTTACGGAGGAGAGCGAAATCGAAATATAATTAGTATTGTTTATGCTCTTTAACTAAAAGCTTGGTATAGGCTTTAACACCGATAATGTAAAATATTGAACACTTTACTTCTTCTTTTTGTTATGCCTCCTAAATAGAGTTATGCGATCATCGTAGCAATTTGCACCTTCAATACAAAATATCAATTCAAAATACTAAAAAAATCATAACACAATGAAGCAATCTCCTGACTTATTTCAGTCGAGAGCAGTGACGCAGGGTGCTAATGACACGATTGCTATCGGTTTCCCTTTTGAAATTACGCAAAAAGTAATGTATAGAAGTATCTATTTATTTCATTTGTAAAAAAAAAAACCAACAACGTATTTTTTTTCAACCACGCTATCTTTGATCGTTAAAAATAAATCTGCAGACTGACGAGCACCACCGAATACTCCCGAATCCCAATTCCTGAGAAGACCGCCGGGCTGTAGTTCTGACAAAGTAGGGTAACTGAGGGGAGTAGTTAGAGGCACGGGCTGAGTCCATTTGACGCGATGACTTATAGATTGGTATGCGGCTGACCACCCATGCTGTAGAAAATGGTTCACTTTAACAATGTCACCCCTGTTTCAGGGAAGGTCGGCAGGAGTTGCAAGGTGTATGTTCATTTGAGATTCGGGTTTTTATATTGTAGGTCCACATGCGGCATGTTTAAACGCGAACTTATACGTGTCTGCTTGTTAAAATGCATATAATGTGAATCTTTATGTTACATAGTTTTGCAAGATTAGATTTGACTCTCGTAAAAATTGTGGCAATAAGTCGGTCCAACACCGGATTGCTCTTTTAGTGTAGACGCCGTGAGAGAGGAATCTTTCAAGTCGGCATGTTTATGGAAATAAGAACATATTCTCACACAATCAATAAATATGGTTTTTGAAAGATTAACCACTTTTAATGCTAAATTTCTCTTAATGAAATATGTTTTTATTACCTACATTTATTTCAGAGACTCACTTAAAATTTTCGTAAAATAACGTTTTTTCTTCTCTGTCTCTTTTGATTTATTCCTAAATTTCTAAGGATCTCAAATCATGTATGAAAACTTAAAAGTCAACTTTTGACAGCCGTTTTTATTTATTTAAAGGTTAAATTGAAAAAGAGGAGATATTTTTCTAGAAAAAATATTTCATTTTTCCTTTTGGAATTTTAATGTTTGATGGCTTTATTTTTCTCAATCGGGCTACCTTCTGAAAGAAAATCCCCCTCCGCCACTGGTGGAGAGATTCTTCTCCTCTCTGTTCTTCCCCCTGGGTAACCTCAATACTTCACGCGATATCGCTTCATACTTTTTGCAATCAATCCAAAGATGATAATGTTTTATTCCGAGAGAGGGAGGGAAGGCACCCCCCTCTGGGGAATAAATAAAAAATAATAAAGCGAGGCTTCATATCGACGGTTAAAAGGCAGTAGGGCATAAGCGACATAAACTAAATTGTTCAGGAGAGCAGTTTAAAGTTTGAGATTGCAGAAAAATGGCATAACTTTTTTTATTTTTTATCACATCGTTAAAATCAAAACAGCTCTAAAATTAAAACAATAAAGGCATTTATTGGCATTCCTATTAATGTGATTTTACGATGTTTTACAATTTTTTTATGTCATAACCGCCTTTAGGGCAAAAAAGGCCAAAATCTTGTCGGTTACACCAAAACCATACTTCGAAAACGCAGTTGTTTGCTTGGGCATAAACAACAACAAAAAAATCGTAGGGCTATGGGAGTTAGCGCATTAGAAAGAGCGGAAAGTTTTAAGTAGGATAGCATTCATAACTCATTTTTGACCAAAACATCGCTTATGCCCTACTTCCTTTTAACCGTCGATATAAATTGAAGCTGTGTGTAAAGTGACACCATTACGGATACACCCACCTATAAAATGCTGCAAGCGTATTGTCAAACAATGGCGAGACTGGCGTGCTTTTAAAATAAAAACAGCGCTGGTTCCAGTCCATTTTTCCCTGAAGGTATTTTGTACAGAAAAACTGATTATACTGCATTTTAGACATAAATGGGTTTCTCTAAGTTTTGTTGAAGTCGTATTAAATGTCATCAGGGGGCGTGTCTCTTCTACGAAGATAAAGCATGAACAGAATGGTCAGAAATAATTGTTGTTGCACACGATTGGATATTGTAGGTACGTGAATTGACCTTGGATGAGACCCATATTTTTTCTTCAGGGAGCTTACTACTGTCTTTACTTGTATAATATTGTTACGAATGTAGGATTACAAGTCTGTGTATTGTTATGTGAATACTACTTAGTTATAAACAAAATAAATAGGGTAGGTGCATATATATTCTAGTTGTAAGATAAATTATTATTAAGTACCTAGAGTAAGGAAATATTATATAAGTAATAATTGTATTGGAAGCTTTTGGAATATCATAGACGTTTCCAGGCGAACTTAAGTCTAGAAAGTTTGATTGCCATTGCTATAAAAGGCGTAAAACGCCTGCTGTAAGTCAGTCAGTCTCCAAATACTAGTAGCCGTTACAGGCCAAGTTAGCGAAAGTCAACCATACATGTGAATTGTAAAATAAATTGTTAACTAAAATAAATTACTTTAAAATAAATCTCCGGCAGTTTTAATCAAGAAGACCAATATTTTAAATTTTAAAAACATTAGAACCCTAAAAACACTACAGTGTGTTTATTTATGATTGTGTGTCTGTGTGTTTTTACTAACTTGTATATGTGTGTCTTTAGACGTAGGTATTTGGATGGTTGTACTAGTGTTAGCTCGAAACTTCTGCTCGAGACCATTCTGGCGTATGCTAGAATAACCTTTTGTCCCCTATAAATACGGATTCTAGTGCTTTGGAGGGCATCAATAGCCAATGAGTGCCCGAGCCGTTAAGCGAGAAGTACAAAAGTTTAAACTGTGAAGCAAATGTGAGCGAATTTCTAAAATAAATTTAATCGAAGTTGTATTAAATTGAACCCAAGTAAATCGTACAATATATTAACTTCTGCAGTGTACCATCCTTCCACTTACGAGGCAGTACGAGCGTCCAATACTAGTTTTGTCAGCTCCTAAGTGCACGTACACAGTGCTGTCGACGGACCTTATTAGTGGCAGAACGGAAGCTACAATGTCGTGAACAGATGCTGTCCAATGCTGTATACCCAAGTATACAGATCTACGTTCAAACTCATCAACTGCGTGCACCAAAAAAATTACATAAACTAAATCTACATTAGTAATGTAAAAAGAAAACACAATATTTTTCATCATGAGTTGATTTATTTCCTCGGGCGCTTTCGATGGAATGACACCATTATCAAGAGAAAATCGTGTGATAACATCAAAAGCGCTCGAGGAAACACATAAAGTAGTGAAGAAGAACTTTGTGCTTTATTTTTACATTTTTGATTTAAAATGAATCGATGATTTATTTAGAGCGCCGTTTCGTGATTCAGTGCGTTCGTAACTTTCCATGGTCCTTTAGCTCTCTCACATGATAAGGTAGGTGGTTCGAGGCCAGAGGACCAGCAACTGCAAATACACGCTCTCCAAACATATTCCTCCAAAAATACAGATCTCAGGGCTGTCAGCCGTTGGGGCACTGACAACCTTGTAGAGTTCAACATCAAAAAGACTCAAGCATGTCTGATATCCTTAAAGAGGATTCCAAACAACTATCTCTCAACTTTCGACAATGTCTCCCTCTCTAACCATGAACACTTAAATCTTCTTGGTGTTTCTCTGTCATCAGAGTTAAAATACCATGATGCTATTGAGTCTCGCACAACTTCCGCTTTCCGGCGACTCGGCATATTATACAGAGCTCGTAGGTTTTTTACTTCAGCCCAATTATTGACTCTGTATAAATCCCAAATCCGCCCCATTATCGAATATGGCAGCCATCTCTGGTGTGGTATGTCCAAGAAGTTGAGTGACCAACTTGATTCTGTGCAAAGGAGGGCAGTGAGGTTGATCAATGATCCTTCTCTGACATCCGATCTGCAGCCGCTCCAGCACAGAAGAAAGGTTGGAATGCTCTGTCTTTTTTATCGATATTACCACGGAGCTTGTTCTAATGAGCTCCATTCATTAATCCCTCCCCCTCTCATTTCAGAAAGGGAAACTCGTAGTACGACTCTCATTCATCCCTTTGCAGTCGATCTCAAAACTATGAGAACTTGGCGTTTTCATGACTCATTCCTTTGCCAAACTGCCCGCTTATGGAATGGTCTACCAGTATCTGTGTTCCCTTCCCAATTTAATCCGGTTTTATTCAAAACCAACATCAATCACCACTTCCTTGCAGCGCCTCACGACAGAACCAAGAACTCAAGCAACACCTCTGCGGCACCCTTCCAGGGTGACATAGACCCCCAAGACTCTCAAGAATTGGGGAGCCTCCCGCACAGGATTCCTTAAAAAAAAAAAAAAAACACTGTGTTAACTCTTCTAATCGGCTTTTCAATATGTGACTTGGCTCCGGTTTCACCCTTAAACCTTTAAATCTACATTGTTAGTGACTGTTTTGGTTTCAATACAATTTTTAGTAAACGCCATGGTTGAGTTTAAGCATTTGATATTTATACTTGAGGTACTGGTAGTTTGAAATAATGTGCTGACCTCTTGTATAAAAAGTCTGCAGTCTAATATGTAGAGAGATGACGTCAGCATTTCGTTTTATTTGTAACCAAAAAAAGTATTGCAAGGAATACATTTGAGCAATATGAATATAAAAACGAAGCTAAACTGCAAGTACAGGGCAACTGTTTTTCGCGTTATTTCCGAAGGCGTCGCATGTGGCACTTCGGGACCTATTTATTTTTACGGGTAAAGGGTCAGCCTCACGCCAACCACTACAATTGAAGTAGAGATTTCCCAGCTCCCCAGGAGGCCGGTTCTCATTTCTTGTGAAGGCTGAGTAACACAATGCCAGTACATATTTATTATGGGTTTGAAATAAACACCGAAACGGGAAATCATATCAGACACCCTCGGTGGGGACGGAAATTTGCATTGTACGTGAAGCTTAGTTGCGTCATACTACAAAAACACTTGGTTACATATTGTCGTACAGAGTACAACGACGATAATATGTATTGTTAATGATTGTACGTTCCCAGGAACATAATGGAGAGCCAAGTCTACAAAACGCTGCCATACATTAACGTCCAGATGGCACACTGAGATTGGCCAGAGTTTCTTGAGAAAGGCACCGTAACTAACCTATAGCTCCAGGGTAGTTCTCCCCTCGGGCTTTGCCTCACACAACACTAATACTGGATCGATATACAACCTACCCCTAACGCCCCCCCGACACGACACCAAACGTTTTTGCCGCTTTCAAGCTTCGAGCTTTGAGCTTTGCTTTCCATCTTTTTTGTGTCATTGGTCTAAAATATGTCGGTGAGAGTTAATCCATAAATTTATTACAGTAATTAGTCTGTTTAATTTATTTTTAGGAGTACTTAATTAAGCTAATAAATGGACTTCAAAATTGTTTTCTAGCGGGCAAACGTCACACGTCTATGTGTGTAGTTAGGGGCATCGAAGAAGGCTCTTGAGGTGCGACACACAAAAACACCGGTCAGTAGTCTAGTGGTTAACATTACATGTTCCAAAAGCAAATAACCCGAGTTCGATTCGCCGCGGAGTTCAATTATCATTTAATTTTCAAATGTTACTATTCACTGGGTTGAAATGAGCATGTGCCTTTACAAAGACGATCACCAAAGGTACATCCAGCCTTACAGAAGTTTATGATAAACTTGTAACTACAGGATTTAAACACTTTTGTAATGTTTTCTCTTTTAGAAAATAGGAAAATTGAATTGCAATAGCAGTTTTATTTTCAAAGTATCGATGTAGATATTTTAGTTCATAGTTCAGATTCACAATCCTTTATGCTATGTATGACCGTATTTTTTTTAACATCTGAGGGCGTGGGCGGAATTGGGGGCGGCAGTGGGCGGGGCAGGGGCGGTTTATTATTTTATACACGTTGATGAATCCTCCATTAAAAAAACACGCGAAAGCCGCATAAACCCTCGCAAATATAAAAACCGATAAACCAGCAAATATACGATATAGGTATTTGTGTGGGTTTATTTTCGTATATTTGTAAAAAATAATAGCTTACACCCTGATTCACAAACGGGGGCGAGTACCGCATAGAGCCAAAGGAAGGCTCAAGAGGTAAAAAATATAATTATTTATTTATTTATTAAAAAAACACAAACAAGACAACATGACAGTTCTAGACCAGTGATTCCCAAACTATGGTACGCGTACCACTCGTGGTACGCGACGCTTTTTAAGGTGGTACGCAAGCAGCTATGGCCATATGACTTTCTATGGCCATGGCTGTATATTTCCTCTTGTCTCGAACATGCAGCACGACTTTTCCCAATGAAAGTATCATATTTTTTCTATGATTAATAAATAAATATAATGTTGTCATCAACAGTTGTTGCAGTTTTTGTTGTTTTACCATTGTAAACGATTTGTTTAACTGTTACATTTCAGTGGTACGCCACTGATTTACAATTTCGTGAGTAGTACGCGAGTGGTACGCGAAATTAAAAGCTTGGGAACCACTGTTCTAGACCATATAGTTTTGATGTTTACAAAATAATTTAACAAAAGTAATATAAATCAAACCATAAACAAAATATTGGTATTACTCTATCATTCGTGTTTCTAGCAGAACCTTCCATTCATGCATCAGTCCATTCATTCTGGTATTAAATATATCCAGATGCGGTGAGGACGACATCAATTCCTTTATGAGCGTGTGCGCTCACGTAACAAATGAATATTAATAATGTTACGAATATGCAAGATATTAGTAGTGCAGGCCCGTATTTAGGGCGGTTCGAGCGGTACAACCGAACCAGGGCCCCCACACTCAGGGGGCCCCCACGGGGCCAACGCAACTCTTATATTTTTTTAGTGCCCAGGTCTTTCCGGGCATTTGTGACCAAAGGGGTCCCCGATGACAGACTTAATAAAAATGAGTTTACAAGCATTACAACAAAATATCTTTGGGGTGTGAGTCTTATGAGGCATACGCTACCAAGGGGCCCCCCAAAAGCTAAAAAGTGTTGTATAGAAAAAACTTCACCGTACTTTTTTTTCGGAAAATATATGCATCTTTGAGGTTATGGAAAAGTAGGAGGGAAAAGGGGGTTCATGTAGGGGGGGCATATAGGGAGGCCCCAAGCTTTACCGCGCACCAGGGCCCCCAGAGGGGTTAATCCAGGCCTAAGTAGGTGTGTTTGGTTTGTCTGTGTTATTTTATATGTTTCTATATAATTAAATAATAAGTCTTCTAGAAATAAGTAGAAGCTTAGGTAGGTACCTAATAATGATAAGTATTTGTTCAGGATTAAGTGTTACATCGAATATTCTGGTTAAATCCGGCAAGGTGGTATGTAGCGATTCTCCATGTTTCGAGAATGATCTTAATTATCTGTAAAAATTCATATTAAATGCATTCCCTAATTTCCCATTCATAAATGTATTTCGCGCTTACACATGCCGCCAACAACCCAATCTCAAATGAACAAAACTCTGCAAATGTTGCTGACCTTTCCTGAAACAGGGGTGACATTGGTAAAATGAACCATTTTTTACAGTATGGATGGTCTGTCCCATACCAACCTATTAGTCAAGGAATTTATGATATTCATAATGACGTCAGGATATTCCATAGAGCATAGATCTTTCCATACAAAGATTAAATAACATTACAATACACAATATAATTCATCATACATAATATGATAGTATATTTTATATACAAGGCCCTTATATCGCGAAACTTTCGCAAAATATTTAATAAAAGTTTGCCGGTCCTTTGTTACGCACACAGACCTTATTGGGCTTTACCCTGCGCGGGTATATCTGTATATATTTTTTTATCTCTCGTACATTCTGCTTGAAAAATTCTTATTAGAAAAAGGCAAAAATCTTTTGGGATTTTCGCTAATACTCGTGTTGCCGAGACGACAATATACTCACATTGCTATTCACAGTCTTCCCTGCACTAAGCTCTTACTTATTACGAGACTTAGGCCCGGTATTTTCAACGTGAGCATATCGACTTTATACTGAACGGAAAGGACGCACTTAAGTTAACCTTGAGGGTAGTTTCTTGTATAATTTTAAAGTCACATAATATGCTTAGCATATATGGTTGTACACTGATAAAAAAACTGTTCACACGATTGGCATACATGCGTCCTTTTCACTCAGTATTAAGTCGCTATGTTCACGTTGAAAATACCGGGCAAATCCGGTCGTTAGCTCAGTTGTTAAAGTGCTTGCATGCCATGCCGAGAGCTCGGTTTCGAATCTCACTGAAGGTGTCAGAAATGATTTCCTGTTTTGGTATTTATTTCAATCCGTAATTAAAATGCCGGCAAGGTTTACACAGCCTTCGCAATAAATGAGTACCAGCCTCCTGGGGAGCTGGGAAACCTCAACTTTTAGAGGTGGTTGGCGTAATGCCTCCCCCCTTAATAAATAGCCACTCGCCACATGCGAAACCTTTGGGGAAAATGCGGAAAAAGTTACACTGTAAATGTAGCTAATCTTCGTTAAGTAACTCATAATTTAAAGTTTAAACTATAAAAAACGATCGACTTTTTTTACTATTCCAATTAACTATTGTATCAAATGAGTACAAAACTCTTTTTTTTAAATAGATTTGGAGTTTAACTTGAATAAAAAAAGGAATAAATTAGTCTAAGGATGATTGTGAATAACACTGTAGTTGTATGATGTTAGTTTAAGAGCGCTTTATACCCTAAACCTGTCGTTTTTGTTTCTTAAACATTTTAGTCTTAGTAAAAGAGTGACAGTAATAAAAAAATGAGTACTCAACTTATTATTTGTCTTAATTGTAAAATTGTTAATTATTTATCAAAAATGTTAAATATAGCACATAAAAAACGAAAGAAAATGTGAAAAAACGTATCTTTTATATTTTTTGTTGTGGCATTTTCTAGTAATATTTTTTTTAACCTTTTAATTTACATAAATAATCAATAAACACGTCAACTGGAAAAACATTGTGTAATTGATACAAAGCTAGACTGCCATTAAAGCCTGTGTTTCACTTTTAAAAGTTTGAGTGTAACTATCACGATGTATTTTTTTACTGATAGACATACATATTTAGTGGATACAGAAAATTAATATAAAAATAGAAGAACAAAATTTTATTTTATTTCAATTTTTACAAATTAACTTACAAAAAGTTACTGACGAAAATTTAGATAATCTGATATATGTTATTTTCAATTAAAATATTCAGGTACTACTAGGAAACCGTCGATGAAAATCACTTAAGGTTTTAATTAATAACTAAAATAAGTGCTAATTAATAACTTCTTTTTTATACCGTGATGTCAATTTAACTGACACATAAGCAGGAAATTACGAGTAAATGATCAACAGAAATACAAAGATGGTCTAGTGATCCTGTGCAATATCTGACCTTAGATCTTCCCTCCTCGGTGTGGGCCTCGCTCTGGGCCTGGGCCTCGTCCTGGGAGCCCGGCAGTCACAGTGCAGCGCGCACAGGGCGGCGGAGGTCGCCAGGGTGAGCACCAGAGGAGCAGCGAGGTATCTGGCCACCACTGCGATCTGCTCCTCCCTGTCGTAGTGGGGCAGAACCACTCCTTGGTCGGTCCTGGACCAGAAACAAGGAAATCTAGACCCTTCCTCTCCATAGCTCTCAGTGAAGTTTCTGCAGTCCACCCAAGGAGGATAACCGCAACCTTTGATGTTAATCAACAGCATAGCATTCCTCGTTCTCCCCTCCGCGTCGTATTTAACGTAAATCCTCGTACAGTGGTACAAATCAGCTGTGCAGCCTTCTCTGCAGCTCGCGGCCATGCACTCCATCAGACCGTTGCGTTCTTCTCTTCTGATTGTGGTGCACATGACGGGGGTGGAAGGGAAGTCGGCTGCCAGGGCGGAGAGAGCTGGGTCTACGTAAAGTGGAACTAGGAAGAGGAGGGCGCCGCCCCCGCCCGCTGCGAGGGCTGCTAGGAGGGCGGTTCCGCATCTGGCGGCCTGCGCCCTGAAGCGCGCCCCTCTGGATAATGGTCCCGGGGGCGCAGGGGGACCAGAGGGCGCTCCGCCTGCTGGGGGCGCCCTCAGCAGCAGCTCGGAGCTGCCGCTTCGCATCTTTTACCGCATCTGCAGCATCAGACAACCACTTCACCAATGCCCAAACAGTCTTCAAACCTGCACTTCAAATCACTCCATCTTTAGAAATTCAAGAATCGGTACAGCACTTGATGATCACTGCAAAACTCACTTAAAATCACTCCATATTTCAAGATTTTAAAAATGGTAAAACACTTGATTTTAATCACTTCAAAATTGATTAATCTAAATTAAATTTACTCCATATTTAAAGGAAAAAAAATGTATTACCTTTGTAAGTTTTTGTGCCACTTATTGTATACTTATTGCCAACAATATTTACCTACTTATTTACGTAAATAAATATATTTTTCAATTGTTTTTTCATTATTTAATTTATTATGTACACTTTCATTCATATCACTATATTTACAGAAAGTAATAGATTTTTTTTTCTATTTATTAAAAAATATTATTTTGTCTGTGGCAACTTAAATACAACTAAGAATATGAATGGTTTGAAAATAATTAAAAAATATTTTTCTGAAAAAAAATACATTTTTATTTAATGGTTTTGTCCCAAAAGATCTCTCTAATGCATCACATGAAAAAAAAACTTAATTCAAATCCAAAGAGATTCCTAATTTATATTTATTAATACTAGATCTCACACTGGCAAGGTTTGCTCAGACAGTTCCGAAAAATACGAATCTGCTTATTAACGAACAGGAAAAACATACTTTTCAAAAAAATGGTTGGCGAATGGATGACCTCTTTTCCTGTATAAAAAAATAAGGCGCCACATTGAAATCTTCGATTAATTGAATTTCTTTGTATTATTGATAACATATCACCTTTGTACTTAATAAATAATTCATGCAAGTTCTATATCTGTCATAACACCTATAATTTATAAACTGCTTACGGAGAAAATCTATTATAGACCAATTTTACTAGAACACTTAAAAAACCTTGAAAAAAAATATTGATTCAAAAAAATATGAACACAGCTTTCTATATGAATACACTAGAAAACACGTGTACATAAGTTCGCGATTACGCATGCTGTATGTGTACTGACAAAATAAGACACAAACCTAAAATTAAGTATAATCCTTCAACTTATGTCGATTTTCCCTGAAACAGGGGAGACATTGGCAAAAGTGTACATTTTTTTACAGGATGTAGGCTCAACATCATATCCTTCAATAAATTTAGAATTACGTAAATAAAGATTTTTCTTTAAAAGGAAAAGATTCATGAAAATATATTGAAAATGAATTTTGTAAATAATAAAATTAACATATAACATTCGAATAATATGAAAAAAAAAAAAAAATGCACATCCAATAAGTGTACAATATGTATGATTTGTAAAAAAATAAATTACTTTAAGGTAGGTAACAACATAAATAAATATATTTTGACAGTTCAAAATCAAAAACACCGCAGCACCTTCGACACAAAATCACCGACAAGAGCATTCACATCACTTCATTAATTGAAAAAAAATCAACGACAGAAAAAATAATCAGAGTCCGCGGGGCAGTCGGTCGTCCTGCCGAATGGTTTGAAAGGGAGTTGGTGTAAGACTGGCTTGGGGGTGTTGAGGACCTTTCGAGGCGCGCGTCGCGCTTGTACTGAGGTGCCTCGGCTGCCCCGCCCCCTTGTGGGGCGCATGCTCAGAGGCATTCAACTCCCCGGCGTGTCTACCTTTGCTGAAATGACGAAATGAATGTGGCGCTGCCCACCCCCAGTGGAACGATGGCACAGTTGCAATAACAAAAGTTTTACGTTTCTCCGAGTTTTCCGCTCAGTTGGTAGAATGCTTGCGTTCTCATTCAAAGGTTCGATACCCATTTTAGGATTCCAAACAAATAAAGTAATATAAGAAATATATTCATATTTAATGTAGGCCCAAAATTAAACGCGTATAAGTTTGCGCTTAAACGTGTTTGACAGATAATAATAATAATATTAGGATGATTTATTTGTTGAGCGCTGTTTTTGTGTGAATCACACCTCCAGAGTCCTTTGCGAGATTAGACATCGCTATAGAAAGCGCCAATTCTCAAGTAAGGCTCAGTTGCTATGAGGCTGGATGGACCTTTGGAGACCGGTCTTTGTTAAAGGTATATATATTTTTTATCCCAGCGAAGAGCATAGTTGAAAATATGTATAAACAAGCCCATTCGCGAGTTCGAAGCGTTACCACTAGACTACGGACTGGTCATCAAAATAAATGAGAGCATGCTCTTTGTAAGTAAGTTAACAAATTCAGTATGTTTTTAACCGGTCATAGCTTAGTAGTTAATGCTTCAGACTTTGAAGTCACTTTGATTCATAAGCCAACGGAGCACAAAAAAAACAAAATTGTTGGGTTAAAAAAAGAATTTACCTTTATAAAGGCCAGTTGCTTGAGTAATAAGTAGGGACTGGAAAATTTCGTGATCGCGATAAAACGAATTTATTCGCGAATTTTGATGTTTTTACGCGAATAACGCGAAATTTGAGGTTTTATGCAAATATCGCAAATTTTCGTACTTTTGGTAGAAATTGTGCGAAAAAGTTGTTATGTGTCGCTTCTGCAACGCAACTATTTTGTGGGTAAGAAAAGATTCCTGTGAAAACCCTTTGCAAGGTGCAAAGCACAGAAAAAATGGTCGGTGTTATAGCCGAGGGGGCCAAGTGATCTTTCAACGTTGAAACACGCTAGAACGCTAGACGCGGGGTTCGATCCCCGCCGGGTCATTTGGCCATAAATTTGACCCTGGCTCAACAAATGTAATTGGGTAATTATAAATAATAATTAATTAAAATAAACAATACTCGTAATGAATTTTTCATTAATGATATTAATACCTGTTTCTGGCCAGGCAGAGTAGGTTGGTGAATTGCATTCCTATTCACAAATCTATTTTATTAAAAAAATAAATGATAAGCAGAACTGTCCTGGATATCCAAACAGACTTGAATCGTGACATCAATGAAATAGGAAATACATCAAGAAGTGAAGCTGCTGCTGGATTAGCCAAGAGCACAACTTGAGACTTTCATAAAAGCCAACCTCCCTCGAAAAAATTAGATAACCCTCATCTAGAGAGACTAAATTTAATATTTTAAAAGGATATTGCAGGGTATTCGGAGTGTCATTCAAATATTAATACTTTTTTCAATCAATGGTTTTTTGTAAGTTGTAACACGTATTGATTCAGATGTTGTTTATTCATTGTTTTTAAAGGTACCTACATATTGTTGTTTATATAATACTCGTAAATTGTAAATATTAGTAAAATCTATAGTTTTGCAATTACATAAACCTTTATTTCGATCAAATCAACCCTAAAAATGACACCGAATCTCCCCGTTTATCATAAAAAATAACGCAAATTTCCCTGTTTTTGATCAAAAATAACGCGAATTTCCCAAAAAAATAACGCGAATTTCGCAAACAATAACACCACTTTTTTCCAGTCCCTAGTAATAAGCGACGACTGTGCTCGCAAAGGGCTCTTGAGGTGTGACGTTGCTTTGCAACCTCTAACTTAGTACCAAAAAATAGATTACAAGGTCCGCAATATCACATGAGTTTGACATGACTACCGTAAACGAACAAGTAAATTATTTTTTAAAGTTTACCTATTGGTTAGGGTTTAGCGGTTCACACTGTGAAAGTCCATTGTATTTATTTAAAAAAAAACACAGTTTCAATTCACTTTATTTATTATTTTGCTCGAACGTTTTCGCCTTAAAAGGCATCATCAGGAACAGTGACTTGCAATAAATATTATAAATACTTTTGAAAGCTTAAATAAACCTTTATTACTTGATATAATCACAATCGGAGTTATTCACAAAGCAAATCCATGGTTCAACCGCCCCCAACGTGAATTTTCCATACAAAGTAAATGATGATCCATGGATCAGCTGCGGATCAATCGTATTGTAAATAATTCTGAGAGTGCCGACTTACCAGCACTTCCGAAAATAATTAACCATGTCAGAAATTCGAATCGTAATAAATTTATTATTACTTATTATTCTTTATTTTCTTTTTAATTCATATTGAGGATTGCAATTCACCAACCTATTTCGTTTTGACCCGAATAATATTATAATAATAACAAGATTATTTATTTGGTGCGCGCTATTTTTGTTTGAATCACGCCTCAAGAGCCCTCTGCAAGCTTTGTTGTCGCTATAGAAAGCGCAAATTCTCAAGCAAGACCCAGTTGCTGCAAGGCTGGATGGACTTTTGGTGGCCGGTCTGTGGTAAAGGTATGCGAAGAGCATATTTGAAAATATGAACAGTATATTGTTTGTGCTTATCCGGGATTCGAAACAACAACCGTCCATTTACGAGTACGAAGCGTTGCCACTAGACTACGGACCGGTCGAAATAGGTAGGTATAGCTTAAAAACCTCCGCCAGGGGTGCTATTAAAATATAACCTTCCCCTGTCATTACTTACTTTACTTTGCGTATAGCCGCGGCAAGCTCAACAAATTTATTGGCCATTAGGCCGCGTCAGAGACGAAGATCCAGGTCGTCCATTCACTTCCCTGCTCCTGGCGTGGCTTCGTAGAGGTCTTTCAGGCCAGGAGGGTGTCTTCTGATGAAGCACTCCTCCGCTTTGTGCCGGACAGCCTGGTTCTCCGCCCCACAGTCACATCCTGGGGATCGAGCTAATCCCCATTTCAATTCCTTGTCATTGGATGTTACTCAATGTATACTCCACAATGCTGTAAAATGAAAATTTACCTGAGCAACAGGGCTTTTTTAAAATAGTTTTAAAAAAACATATCACTACCTATAGGCATGATGGTCTGAGTGCCAATCCTTGTTGGAAGTGGCACTAAAAAGAAGAAGATGGACAACAACCTGTAACGTCATCCAGATGAAGAATGTTTTGAATGTGCGGACTCCATTGAACTTTTGCAAATACGAAAGCTGACGTAAAATGCCTTCGTATTATAAAAATGATAGCGCCTCTACAATTTTTCGTTCATAATTTGAAATACGTACCTACTAATTTACTTTTTCATTATTACTTTTTGAAGAGTAGGTAGGTACCTACCAAAAAATATTCAAATATGGCAAAAAGCTTTGCTTGGATTTTTTTTCAAGTATCGGTTATTTTTTATTCGTGTGTAGCAAATTTTTTTTTTTTTTTTTGTGAACATTGTGATTGCGTGAAATTTTAATTACTGCCATCTATGATCAGTTACTCAAAGCACATTGAATTTAAAAGAGTTTATTTAAACATATAAATTACTGATTAATATAAAATAGACGTATGAATTGAAGTTAATAATTTTTCAACGTATTTATGAATTTGGTTTTGGTACTAATTCAACGCAAAAAGTACTTTAATCTATTAAAGAGTAGTTATGATGAGTGTTTCGTCATCTTACCGGATATTAGTAAATTATGTATGATGCCAACTTTGCGTATTTTTTACTGATTTTCTTTCGATTCCTTTTGAAAAACAAGTTTCGATATTCAAAGGGAATCCAAATCACAATGTCCTAAAAAAAGAACACGATAATGAAAGAACATTTGTTAACATTTAGGTAAAAGCTATTCATTATATTATTTATACACACAAAAATACCTAACGGATTTTATTTACTAGTTGGCAATACGCTCCACAGCTCCCATACAAATTGACAAAGGTCGTATAATGACCAGTAGTTAAAGTGGCGTACTTCAAAATTTGCAATGAAAAGGGTCTAAAAGTAAACATATCAGTGTGTGATTCAAACATGAATTGGTATAGATAATATTGAAACTTCACTCGGCTGGGCTTCTAAGAAAAAGGCAAACAAATATTTTGTTAGCGTTGCTAAGACTGCTAAGGCTGACGCTTGCTTGCCGAAAAAATTTCCGAATTTTAAAATGATCCGAGTCCATTATGAGTATTCAGACTTTTTTTTTTGTTTTCACAACATTTTCTTACTTCAGTTTCATTATTAGAAGTCCTGAATGAATTCCTCATACAACCTCTTTTTACTAAAATATTAGCATTGTATATTAATTATTAATCAACGTATTTTACGTGAATAACAAAAAAAAAATATGCTTAACAAAGAAACTTTTATTCACATAATAAAACATAGCTTTAAAAATTATTGAGTAAGCATTAGCATAAAATTTAAAAAACTGCGCACTGACAAATTGTTTTTGCTAAAACTAAACATCGCATTTTATCACAATTCTACAACGAAAAATCACAACCATCCTATTTGTAAACTAAGCCTGAATGGCCAATAAATATATATTTTCTATGTAATTCAATAATTTCTTGGTCCGAGTAGAATACACGCTCTGATTTTCAAAAAGTTAAGCCGTTTTTGATACAGTATAGAGGTCGCGCCATGTAAAAAGAACGCAGGCGGTGAGCTGCGCAGTAGGCGATTAAGCGGACTTTTTGGTACTTGTGCGACTGTAACCCATGCGCAAACACACCCCCTCCACTTCCCCTCAGTGTTCTTTTTACATGGAGCTACCTCTACTTGTTTTAAAAATGACATTTATCGAAGGAAAGGCTTCATGGGTGAATATTTTTTTATTTAATCAATCATTTGAAGACAACGAATCATCTGATTTTGTGTAAACTGGTGTACTTTTTTAAAGCGCATGCTGCTATTTTAATTTTGCAATATCATTATTCCTTGACTTATAGGTTGGTATGAGGCTGACCACCCATACTGTAAAAAATGGTTCACTTTGCCAATGTCACCCCTGTTTCAGGGAAGGTCGGCAAAAGTTGTGGGGCTTATGTTCATTTGAGGTTTGGATTTTATTTGTAAGTACACATTCAGCATTTGTAAGCGCGAACTACACTTGTTGGTTTGTGGGCATACATCTGAGAGCTTAAAATGAATATATCCTTGCAACTTAGATTATAGATTTAAATAATATCTTTACCTACTGTGTGTTGGTAGACTATTAATAACTTTAAATTTTGCCATTTAAATACTCAAACTTGTTTGAATCCTCCAACTTTTCACAAAAAAAGAATTTATGGCAGGAAAAAAAATGCTTGTTTTATTCTTTTGATATACGTCACTTCAATTTCCTCCGTAAATAAAATCCCTTTTCAACTTATATGGGAGTTGCACAATCTTATTATTTTAGTTCCATGCGCTGCCACGTTGAAGTTATAAAGAGCGCACGCCAATATTCCCGGTTCCATTTGCCTACGCAGTTTCTTGGAGCCTGGTGTTTCGGTGAGTCTTAGCTCATCGTGCACCATTTTCACAAGAATATTCCCACTACTTCATTGACTCAATTTAATCCGTGTTTCAATACTCGAAGACGCCATGAATTACGGAAATCACATGATGAATAATCGCGGCATGGGAGGACAGCAGCCGCTCCCGCAGCGTCAAGGCATGAATCGCAATCGCAACAATAACAGGAACAGCTTCGGCGGCAGAAACAATTCCCGCTTCGATCAGCCATACAACAATCAGGGAAACCAGCAAAATCAGCAAAACAGAAACCAGAACAACCGCCAGAATGATGTGAGTAATTTCAATCTTTACACTTATCATTTTCAAAATGGCGCTTGGCGTCGCTTACCGCCACGCGGTGATCTTTCTTTTTACACGTTTCTCTCCATTACAATAATTCATTTCACTTCTGGTTTTAGTTGTATCTATTTACTCCACATCTTTTTCCATCAACATTCCACCAATATAACGTTGAATTGATTGCAAAAAAGTATTTTTGTTAAAACCAAGGTCATTAAACTCTCGAAGTCTGCCATTTTGTATTGTTGAGTGTTCAAGCTTGGTCATCGCTCCATAAATCGTTCATCGGAAAATTATTGTATTTTTTCAACACGTGGCACATGCACACAATTTTAGGTAACCTCAAAAATTTTCATGTTACCATTTTACAATTTATTCGGCTAATGCCCTCATTATTCTCCATTATAAGCCTTGGACCATGATTTATTTACCTATTGCCCTCAACTGGCATCTTCCAAGTATCTGCGCCCTAGTTTGGTTCAATTTGTATTATACAGAAATATTAGTGAATCACACCTCAAGAGTGCTCTGCTAGGGTTCCATCAGTCACAGACATCGTTTACATACAAAATATAGTCCACAGACAGCTCCGTCAGAAAATTAACTACTGTAATTATTACGGGTTTTTGGAGAGCAAGTTTTCGTGATTGAGCTGACTGTGGATACTGTATGTGACCGTAAAGTCGTGTGACTGATTCATCGTGGCACGCTATGCAAGTACACAATACAAGTGAGTGGTCAATGCTCTTATGTTTGCGCAGCTGCTAACGTTAGTGTGTAAATCTCTAGTGATAAGGTGGTCTCTCTCTCTAAATGGTTTCTTACTCAATAAAGAAATACTTGAAGTATTGTTTCATGTACAAAGAAATGAAATGGACAATGAGACATTTTACATTGGGCTCACTACTCTCATATGCCTATCAATGGTCCATTCAGCCTTACATTGCTGGGTCTGGATAAATGGCACATTCTAGAGACTAGAACTGTAAGTTGTGATTAAAACTAAAATGGCAATCACTCAATAAATCATCCCTATATATCGCCACCTTAAAGGTAAAACTAAATAAGTGCAAATTCACTGATTTGAGAAATTTAGATAAAACATTTTATTGGGTTTAACTTCTCATTGTAAATGAACTAATAATAGAGAACTGCGTTTCTCTCGTAGAAAATGGGAAAAAATGAGCATTTATCAGAGAGAGAAACCCATACTAGCTTGCAACTCTGCTTACCTTCCCTGAAACAGGGGTGACATGAGCAAAGTGAACCATTTTTTACAGCATGGGTGGTAGCTTATCTCACTTCTTCGGTTTTACCTTTGAGGTGTCATTGAATGAATTGGTAACTGGTAAAGTGTTTGTTGCATTACTAATAGATTTTTTCTTCTTGTTATAGTATCAACAACAGCAGCAAAGTCAACCTGTACAGCAGCAGCAGCAGCAACAACAACAACCTAAACCTGTCCAGCAACAGCAAGCTCTAACTCCTAAACCCGTTCCCCAACCCAATCCCGTACAGCAGCAACAGCAAACTCCCAAACCCAATCCCCCACAAGCTGCCAAACCTGTACAGCAACAGCAAACACCCAAACCTGTTATACAGCAGCAACAACAACAAAAGCCTGTACAACAGCAGCAGCAGCAACAACAGCAGAAGCCCGTACAACAACAGCAGCAAAAGCCTGTTCAACAACAACAGCAGCAGCAACAAAAGCCTGTACAACAGCAGCAGCAGCAACAAAAGCCTGTACAACAGCAGCAGCAACAAAAGCCTGTACAGCAACAACAACAGCAGCAGCAGAAGCCTATCCAGCAACAGCAGCAGCAACAAGCAAAGCCTGTGCAACAACAGCAGCAGCAGCCAAAACCAATTCAACAGGTCAACTCTCAACCACAACAGAATGTTCCAGTTAAGACTGAAACACCAATGGCACCCAACAGCATCACAACACTGCCCAGCTTAATGCAACAAAACAATGCAAGACTCACCTTTTTTTTTACTCATTCTCATAACCTGGCTGCTTTAGAAATGCTATGGTTGAGCTTGAACACATAGTTGTATATTTGAGTTACTGGGACCACAAATGCATGAACTCAACGTTCCATTGCTATGTACTTCAATTTTTGTTGCCCTGGGCTTTTTAAATTTTCTCACGTGATGTTTTGATGAAAGTAGTCTTAGTACTCACAAGTACAATGCTGCCACTTTAAATGCTGATATTTCAAATTTATGTTTTATTATTTCTCGTTGACTTTGATGGCACAATTTAATATGTTTTTGTTTTGTTTAGGTATCCAACAATGGACCAAACTCGGTGCAAAATCAGCAAGGAAATAACCAACAGGTAATTATTTTCATTTCATTTAAAACTAATTTCATATGTCAAGGTTTGTTTAGTCACTTGTATCCAAATATCATTCCACTGAGTGTGGCCAGTACTTCCACAGATAGTCCCTATTTATTCCAGTTTTGCAAAATTAATTAACTCTTTCCTTTAAGTTAGAATTACGGTCGTTTGACATTTGACAATTTTATTAATTTTAAAAACTGAACAAATTTCAAAACTTAATTTAAATTGGATATTAACGAACCGTTAAGAGAGAACTTCCATCATTCTCGACGTTTCGTCAGCGACGTAACCAACGTCTTCAGGAGAACATCCTCTCTGCACGACGACTGAGGATGAACTGAGTTCATCAACTCAGTTCATCCTCAGTTCATCAACTCAGTTCATCCTCAGTTCATCAACTCAGTTCATCCTCAGTCGTTGTGCAGAGAGGATGTTCTCCTGAAGACGTCGGCTAAGTCGCTGACGAAATGTCGAGAATGATGTAAGTTCTCTCTTAACGGTTCGTTAATATCCGATTTAAATTAAGTTTTGAAATTTGTTCAGTTTTAAAAATTTATAAAACTGTCCAAATCTTTCCTTTAAACTTTTTTTAACCATTACCCCAAAATATTTTTGCACAAGTCGATATTACCCCTTCCCCCCATTTTGAAAAGAAGACAATCAATGTATATTTGATTAATAATATTTAGTTGATAGCAAACTAGAAAAAAATCCTTACCCAAAAAATAACATTTTTACCCCATTTGGGATAATTTACCCTGGTTCCCCGACCGCTGCCTTCATGTTTCCTTTACGTACTCTTTTTTTCAGTCCCATTTCAATGCCTGTATTGCCTAATTACAATGTCTCTTTCATCCTTGTAGGGCAACATGGGCAGGCCTCAAGGTCAAGGCATGAGAAACAACATGGGTCAGAACCGACAGAATCAAAACCAGAACAACCTGAACCGCCAATCCATGGGCGGAAGCCAGCAGAGCCTCAACAGCAATAACAACAACAGAGGTCCCAGGAGGCAGGATAGGCAAGGAGGCCAAGGCGGACCCGGGGGACCAGGCAACTCCTCCAGGGAGGAGCACTTCATGATGATGAGGCTGAAGGAGCTGTCCGGACCCATGGTGGACATCCCTCCCATGGAGCAGGTGGAGCAAAAGTTCTCCAGCCGGAACCGCCTCTACATTGGCAATCTCACCAACGATGTTACCGAAGAGGAGCTCCTGGAGATCTTTGGAGCATACGGAGAGACAGCCGAGCTCTTTGTCAACAAGGACAAGAACTTTGCGTTCATCCGAATTGTAAGTTTTATTTTTCTGCTATTATCAGGAGTGTTCACTGCTTAGAGGTAAATGACAGTGAAGTTACGTAATTGAAAATTTTGTTCAACTCCTTCTGTATCCATTTTAACTTTACCATAGTATTCATGATCACCAAAGACGCCCGTTCTTGTTTAAATAAAAAAAAAATGGTTAAATGGTTGAATGTTAAAATTTATGTACTTGGATAAAAGTGAAGACTCAATTATTTAATCTTCAATGAATTTGCCTCCATGCAGTGTTCACACCGTGTCAGTGTCTCCCCGTTTATTCGCCACGCTTTGTATTCCAATCTGAAGGAATGACTAAGTGCCAAAATTGGGGAATATGAAATGCCAGCATTATAAACCACTCGTCGGTTATTTTGACCATTGAGCCTTGCTCGTTAATGCACAGGTTATTTAAAAAAAGTCTTAATTTTGAATATAATTGATATACATGAAACATTCTCAATGTGATTGTAAATTCTAAGCTTTTGACAGTTTGAGTAGAGGTGGCATGCATATGGATGTCATGAGCAGACTTACACCCTGTGCAGTTTGTAACTATGTATGCCATGGAAACCTGATAATATCTTTGCCAACTAAAAGCATAATCCAAAAAATATTCCGTAGTATTGATAAAGGCATGCTTCATAGTGAAGAAAAACATCCGCACCAAAGTAATCCACCCATAGCAAAAGAAAGCCTCTGGGCATTGTTTGTGATGATAAATGTAAGTTTAAATTTTTTTTTTGTTTTTTTCAAAAACGTACTTTTATTTTCACAATAATATTTTCTACCTCAAGCACTTTCGACCCTCAGTATCTAATCTAAGCTGCAAGGATATATACCATTTAAGATTTACATCAAATGCATTCCCACAAGCAGACATGTATAATTTCGCGCTAACACATACCGCATGTGGACCTACATTATAAGAACCCATCTCAAATGAACATAAGCCTTGCAACTCTTGCCGTCCTTCCCTGAGACAGGGGTGACATTGGCAAAGTGAACCATTTTTTCACAGTATGGGTGGTCAGCCGCATACCAACCTATAAGTCAAGGAACATACATTATCAAGAGTCCCTGAATATTGAAGGTCGAAAGTGCTTGAGGTAGAAAATATTATTGTGAAACTAAAACTACGTTTTTGATTTTTTTTTTTATTAAAATGAATTTTCACTGTGTGAATCCACAAACCTTACAAAATCTAATAAATGTAAGTGTTGGTAAACTATGAATTATCTAAGTGTCATGTTGTCTCCTAGGACTACAAAGCCAACGCAGAGAAAGCCAAGCGGGAGATTGACGGCAGCATGAGAAGAGGGCGGCCGTTGCGAGTTCGCTTTGCCCCGCACAACGCAGCCGTCAAAGTCAAGAACCTAACTCCGTTTGTCTCCAACGAGCTGCTCTTCAAGGCTTTTGAAATCTTTGGAAAGGTAATGATCATATTATTATCAGTATGTTTCCCCTTCATTTTGCCACACTTCATATCCTCAACTCTAGGATAATGGAGCGCCAGTAATGGGGTAAAGCAATATCATGTGTCTGCAACAATGTTCTACTCGAAGCATTGACGCAACTGTTGTGATGACAAATTTATTTATTATGACAATTTTGATGTTAAACATTACATAACTAGAAATGTCAGTCACCACAATACTATCATTTGTTGATGTTATGCTTTTGAATATGTCAAAACTTTTCTCTTGTATTTTTCATTACTCCATTGTAATCAATCAAAATCAAAACATTTTTGACTGTTTTCTTCCTTTGTGTAAATTTTCATTGCAATTTTTGTTTCCATCCGTTGTTATTGTTTGTGTGTTTTCACAGATTGAGCGCGCTCAAGTGAAGGTCGACGAGAGGGGGAAATCCATGGGAGAAGGCACTGTGGAGTACGCCCGTAAAGCTGGCGCCATGGCTGCCATTCGCTTCACAACAGAACGCTGCTACTTCCTCACATCGTAAGTCAATAAATCTTCATTCTCGTATTGGCATCCCTTCAGCTCTCAAAATGGGATACCTTACTTCATAAGGTATCTACTTTATATTGTAAGGGTATAATGAATTATCCCATCAAAGTCATTGCAGTTCTAGTGACTTCTATGAAACAAATGGATAAACAACTGTTTTTCTTTATTATTTCTTGTATTGTATATATAGGATCTGAGATGCGGAGATGTATAAGCACAGAAATTAAGGAAACCCCTTTTTCAAATGAACATGAACAATATCTTTGATTGCTTTTGCAGATCCCTTCGGCCAGTGGTTGTTGAAAGCTTTGAAGAAGTTGATGAGGTAGACGGATACACTGAGAAAACTATGCCTCGTAAGAGCATGGACTTCATGAAGGCCAGAGAGGTAAATACATATCTGATTTATACTGACATAGCACCCCTAATTATTGCGGAATTTTATGTTTGAATCTAAAACTATAAAATTGGATTTAGGGGGAAATTAAAGAACCTACAGGAAGCATATTTTATCTTGTGGGATTTATGCGTCGACATAAGGTTAACAAATATAATTGCACTCTCCCTTTGTTTGAAATTCTTAGGAAAATGTTCTAACGTGCTGTGTTACAATTTTAGCTGGGTCCTCGTTTTGCGGAGGCTGGCAGCTTTGAACACGAGTACGGCACAAGGTGGAAGCAACTGCACGAGCTGTACAAACAGAAGGAAGAAGCTCTGATCAGAGAGATGAAGATGGAAGAGGAAAAACTAGAGGCACAGATGGAGTACGCCAAATATGAACACGAAACTGAACTCCTCCGTGACCGTAAGTATATCAATCTAAAGACTTCATGCACGTTGATCCCCTAATTTTTGCGGAATATGAACACGAAACTGAACTCCTCCGTGACCGTAAGTATACCAATCTAAAGACTTCATGCACGTTGATCCCCTAATTTTTGCGGAATTTCATGTTGAACTTTAGACAATGAAATTGGAATTCAGGGGTAAATTGATGAACCAATAGGAAGCATGTTTGTATATTTTACATATCATGTGTCGAAATGAGGTTGACAAACATTTTTTATTTTGACGAAACACTGTTCACATCCTTGTGTTCCCTTTCCTTGCTGTCAATGGCATCCAAAACCAAGTTACTAAGGTCTAGGTGACTATGTATTTATTCAAAAACAATAATGTTTAGATATTTCCCTAGAAACCCAGACGAATGGCCTCATAATTATTTTTCCCATATTTTTGTGCCAGCTCCAGGGTAGCATGTATTAAGCTGCTTGTGTATATGGGAGAATGAACTTAGTGATCTATATAGTCTATTCAACTTGTGAAATACTTAGGTGTTTTTATCTTTACCAGAGCTGCGTCAGCGCGAGCAAGACCGTGAGCGTCAGAAGCACTCCTGGGAAATGGCCGAGCGCCAGGCAGATCAGCAGCGAGAGAAGGACCGGGAAGTGCTGCTGCTTCAGGAAGAGGAGATGGCCGAGAGGATGCGCCTGCAGGAAGAGGAGCTGCGCAGGAGGCAGCAGGAAAACACCATCTTCATGCAGGTAAGCCATGCGCACACATCTGTCCACATGCACCCCTGCAAGTTTCATTCTGAACTTTGATCCTAGAGTTGTGGAATTGCATACGGGGGTAGAGAAACCAATTCCTAAGGAAGCATCTTTGGACCTGCGTGGTGTTGATGTGTCGACAATTGGATTTACAGAGGACCCAACTGGAATATCTCAAATTTATTGGCAGCTCTTACAACTTGTATCGAAGTAGTACTTCAGAACTTCATACTCGTGAGCTTTTTCTAAATGCCTTTGAAGTCTGATTTTTCACAGCTTCAATGTTAATATTTTGTCGAGCTTAAAGAAGTCAATTGAAGTTATCTGAATGGAGAGATGTTTCTTGCCCTGGTATTTTTATACCTAGACACTCCTTGTACTAAAACTTTTGCTACTATTAATTTGAACTGAAAGCTTTTCTGTTAGGAAAAGTGCTTAAATTGAGAGATCTTTAATGGATATATAGTATATTATATTTTGCCTTGTAACTTGATTCCAAATGTTTTTTTAAGAGAACTGATCAAGCTAAGAAATTTTATTACTTAAAAAAAAAAATGAAGGTCATAGAAAAGTCATACGGTAAAAATGTTTAAAAACTCTGAACCCTGACGTTGATGAAATGGAACTTGTATTATTTGGACTTTTAGTTGTATGCTTAATCACTCAATCCTCTTTTACAAAGCTTTCTGAAGGAATGTGAGATTAATCTGTGGCTCTCTGTCCAGGCCCAACAATTGAGTAGAATATTGGACGAACAGGAACAGGGAATGGGCGGCATGGGCGGGATGGGAGGCAGCATGAGCGGGATGGGCATGAACAGCTACGACAGCGGCAGCATGGCCATCAAGAGGCAAGGGAACAACATGCCCATGGTGAGTGCAAATCCCCACTCTCTAGCATCCCACACCTTCATGTCATATACATGATATATCTTTAAAACTAACTGGCATTTGAGTATCTAGTCAATTGAACTCATAGAAAAAAATATGTCCTTGATATAGTCCAATCTAATCTAAAAGTATTATTAGTCGATGGCAGAAAAAAACATAGTTATCTTACTTTTTTGGCGTTTGATGAACATCTTTGAGTAATTTTGGATTACTTTTTACAATATAAGAGTCCACCAAACTTTGTCATGGAACATGATATTCAATTATAAATCTTAGCTTTTGAAAAAATATTTTTTTAACCATGATCTATGGGGCCGTCCATAAATTACTTCATCGATTTTGGCCGATTTTCGACCCCCCCCCCCCCCTTACAATCACCCTATAGTCATTATCTAATGACCCCCCCGCCCTCTTGCTCTAATAATGGATGAGCTTAATAATTAATAATGTTATATTACTTACATAATAATTTGTATATTTTGTAGAAATTGGTATTTACAAAAACGACATCACTTTTGGTACTCGTACATCATTTGCCATCATCCGCAGACCAGACCCCCCCCCTTAATGCCAATGAAGTAATATGTGAAATTACCTCACATTTTAATCTTCGTTGATTGATATCCTGATGAATTTTAAAAATTCACATGTCACACCTTTGATCAATAAACTTAATTTATTTTATTTTTATGTGAATTTATGCTCTTGGCTGAGTTGAAAAAATTATATCTCTTCCTAAGACCTGTCACAAAGGTCCAAAGACAGTTTTGCTTTCAGTATTGGCGCTGACTGGCTTCAACATTGTAGAGGGCTCTTTAAGGGTGATTCATACAAAAATGCTTAACAAATAAATTAATTGAAGTTTGTGTCACATTTTTTACATTTAAATGTAATAGAAAATGTTCCATGGCAGAAAAGGTTGGAAAACTCGTGACTTTCTACTCCATATTTATTCTCTTATCCTTGGAACCATTTTTTTGTTCTTGATAAAAACTGTTTAAAATCTATGTAATATGTACGTAGTTAACTTTTAAATCGGCGGTGGGATTTTTGTGTTCTTTGGTCTATGACTTCAGACTACGACTAGTCTACCAACTTTCAAGAAATCGATGCGTTTTATCTATGAAAATCTTCGTGTGATATTTCTCTTCCGTCGTAACATTAAACCGAATGATAACCACGTTTTGGAGCCGTGACTTCTTTACGGAAAACAGAAAATAATTGATGAGCGTTTTAAATTAAGATGTGAAAATGGATTCATATAGTCTTTTATTACATTTTTGTGATAATAGACTGATCCATGGAATGATTGAATTAGATTTTGAAAGCCTAAGCTGTATTTATGGTTTTGTGAAGCATGAGGGATGCCTGTAAGTGATTTTTATTCATCTGACCCCCTAATTATTGCGGAGTTTCACGTTGACTACCATAGACAGTGAAACTGGATTTTAGGGGGAAATTGACGAACCTTATAGATTAAAAGCATGTTTGTTCTCTAACAAATGTGTATTAACAGGGCTTACAAATGTGTTACTTCTTTAAATCTGTTCTAATGAAAACATTGATAACTAAGTAGAGGGAAGAATGAAGTGAGGGAATGCTGTATTGAAGAAATCACCACCTTAAAGGTAGAACTGAGTAAGTGCTGATTCGCTGATTGGTGCATTTATCTGAGAAACCCATATGAGCTTCATATGTCACCTATTCAATTTTACCCATCAAAAGCTTTGTTTTAATAGCATGCCTATCAGGCCTTTTGCTATAAATATCAGAATAGATTTTACAAACTGAATTTAAAACATTATCTTGACAAACTTTATGAATTTTCAATGAATCTTTTTTTGACAGTGAATGATTTCTTCTTTTATGTTGTATCCACTAGGAATGTGTTGGGCAACAATCTATATTATCCAGGGTGCACCTGTGATGATGTGTCCGCCACATTTCTTGTTTCTGCGCTACATGAATATGATACACCATTTATTGAGTTGATTCTATGAGCTTTCTGATGCCATAAATGCTGGTATAATCGTCAACGTACGGGGGTGTCCAAAGCAATAACTTCTGATCCATTATTATCTGCCTGCTGGTTTGCAACTCTTAAAAAATATTCAGTTTCTCTGTGGATTTCAATATAATACTTTTTTGAAATGAAAAGCCAGTAATGTTCAAGACTTTTTGAATGAGGACCAAAAACTGATTGACAATTATATCCCAAAAAAAAATTCAATTTATTTGTTCACAAAAAAAACTATTTCGGAACTTACATCCATGTTTGGTGTTTTTTTTTTCAATGTAAATAAATTTACATGAGTAATGCAAAAGAGAGACTGCTTACATTTATGGTTGATGATTTTGACTTGTTTTTTAGATCACCATCATGTCTGTATTTGTCTAAACTTTGGCCACTCCCTGTATGACACTGTAATTCTGGACAAAAATCGTAAACTGCACCGACCTGCAGGTAGATCATGTCTGCCGAACTGACATGTGATGATGTATTTTAGATGTGAATGAGGGAGGCATTAAAACATACAAAAGAACACAAAAACTCACCCGACAAAATAATGGTTCCCGGGTGTAGCAGATGCCCACATATGAACATGTATTCTGTATCACTCACTATCAGTGAGATGCGCTCCTACTTACTTTTGAATTGCAGCTTTATATTTGACCAATCAATCACTGATCCGTGAAGGAGACATGTTGTGACTTATTTATTTCTCTATGTAATGAATGTTCTGAAGAGAAACCGTTGTGTTTAAATGGCATAAGTCTGACCTAAATATGGATGTATTCTTGAGGGTTCTCAGTTGGAGTGGTAGGGCATTCCAAGATGCAGGGCTCTATTAAAATACACCATTAACATCTTCCTTCTAATGTTGACAAAAATATTTCTTAAAGTAAATTTAAACAGAAAGGGGCATAGTCTTTTTATTCCGACCCATTTCAAGATGCTACTTAAAAGGTTACTGCAAATTACTAAATTTAATAAGCTAGGCATTGTAGTTGATTTGTTACAAAGAGTACATTGGTGCAAACATCTTCTAACCATTTAACATCCTGACTAAACTATCTGCTTATAAATTTTAAAATTTGTCTTTAAAGGCTTGTTCGCACAAGGCCACTATTTTAGTCGAGTACCGAGTAATTTAGTGGTGGGCGGGGCCACAGAGTATGTAGGTTTATAGAGAGCGGTCTTAGAACAAAAAAAATATAACCAAGTAGTATTATTTTTATATGAAACGATGGATAGCGCCAGTAACTACCATACATGTCTAGACAATACTAAATCATACTTGGTTACATTTTGTTTGTTCTAAGACCGCTCTTTATAAACCTACATACTCTGTGTACATACCCGCCCACCACTAAATTACTCGGTACTCGACTAAAATAGTGGCCTCGTGCGAACAAGCCTTAAATGATATTACTTCTACAGATTGAATAAGTTTACTTACAAGTTTTTAAATTTTTTAAATATTTAAATAAAATAAAGTTTACTTCCTATTGTAATTAAAAGACTTCCTGGTAAATAACCATCAGCTACTGAGCAAAAAGGATTCATAAATGATAAAACCACTATTTTTAAATTCATCACCATTAATGGATCAGATACGTTGCATTAAGCAAGATCTGCACAATTTTTTAGTCTTGTAATATCACTCTTACTAAGAAATAATTTAACATGTATCACAGCCCCATGTACATGTAAGTTAATTTCAAATGATTACTTTCACTTCCTTGGAGCATAGCCATCACTTTGAGAAAAGTTCCCCCTCTTTATTGCGCCCTTAAAGAAATGTTCTCGTACGTCACAATGTGTTTCTAGAGATCTGTCATTGGTTTGGTCAAATTCCCACGTTGGTGGCGTTAAATCCTGAAAGTGAATAACCGTGTTGTGTGGATGCTGATATATAGGACTCGGCGTACATGGACAGATACGACTCAATGGGCGGGTCGGGCCACTTCGACGACAACTTGAGCCAGTGGGACAATCGCCAGAACGACTACCCCAGCAAGAGACGCCGATTCTGAACCAGCAATCCCCAAACAAACCCCCCACTCCCCCACCATGACCTGCAATGAGATGATTACAAAGCGTCCCCCCTCGTCTCTGCGAGGATACATCTTGTGCGGTTAAATATCTTACATTGGTTGGTGTACAACCATTCACCTATAAGCCGTAGAGTTACTTTTAAGAGAATTAGAGTCTGCTTCAATGTGGAAGTCTTATTTAAAGATCTTAATATTCTCTTCAAATCATTTCATTTAAGAAGATAAAAAATCAACCCAATATTGTGGTTATTTGGAATTGAGTCTGACACCTGTATTCAAGAAATTTACTATGGAACTTATGTGAGGGAATTCTAAAGTTATGATAGGTGCTTGTATTCAAAAGAATCAATCATATGCTTAGAACTCGCGTGAAGTATCAACTCAGTGTATTTTCGTGAATGCCGGTGTGAATCTCTTTTTACTGAGAACTTGTTGGTCATTTCATCCCCCTAGTATTATTTATCAGTGCAATACTGACGAATTTCATTACACAATGATCAATTTCTTTTTTTAATGTTGACGTACCTAAATTAGAGTAAGCTTCTTGAGTGGAAAAACAAAAAAAATATTTATGATATAGCTCATTGTTTTAAGTATTAGTAGCTAAATAAATATAATAATGATGATTAGTATCGATTTGTCTCCATTCTGAGACTTCTGATATTTAGTGCTAAGTTCTTATTTTTTTACCGATCATTGATAACTTCTCTATCAATTAGATTACTTTAATTAATTAACTTATTTACAGTAATATAGTATTTTTAACTTTCAAAAGAAGATTTTCTTTGTATTTGCACCATTCTGTGTATTTTGTCAAATCAAATGAGTCAAAAAATCTTCAACTTGACGCCAATACATAGAAATGAAACTTATTTTTGCATTAAATTTTATGTTTGTGATGTAATTTGTGAATCGGTTAGATTACTTTTCCTCCCAATGTTGAAATCTCCGTGCACATAATTTCATCTACAGAAATCTAATCTACAGCTCACCTTAATCTATCATTAGTTTAGTCCACATGGATAATGTATGCGCGTAAACATTTAGTATAAACTGATTTTAATTGTATGTTTGGCAACATAATTATAGATTAAATCTTGGATGTGAATAATTTGTTTTATTTGATATATTTGTTCTTCATTTATACAAACTCATCTAGCCCAACTTTTAAAATGCTCATTGATGATTATATTTTCATCATTAGCAAATCATTATATTGTTTTGATTTCTTTTAACACAAGAAAACCAATTCGTTCATAGTCTTATGGTTAATGCTTCGGGTACTGGGTTCGATCCTCAGTGGAACATCTAAAATCTAATGAAATGTAATTTTATTTTCAAATATGGTTTTTACTAGGTTGGAACCAAAGGGTTTATCACCCCTCACAGTCTTGCTTGAGAAGTGACGACTACTAAGATAGCGTAGAGCTCTTGAGGCTTGATTCACACGGAAACAGTGCAATATATATGTTAGCTTTGCTAAGAACTTCTGAACCGAAGAACTATTCTACTAACCAAAACTGACTAAAAAAATTAAATTTCTTATATCCCTTAGATTTGTGTATTGCTCTATGAAATGCTACAGTGTGTACACCTAATTTTCAATTCATCATTATTTCATTGATTTGCTCGATTTATAAGAATTGCTTTACATTATGATGATGAGTTGGTGTTTTCTTTATAGCGACGTTTTGTGGTGTACTCACTCCAAGGTCGCTTCTATAATCTAAGCTGCAAGGATATGTTAACATTTAAGGCTCATATGAAATGCATGCCTACAGACAGGCACATGTGGGTTCGCGCCTACACATTCTGCATGTGTGCATACAAATAAAGAAAACCTCACATGGACATAAACCTTGCAACTCCTGCTGCCGTTCCCTGAACCGGGGTGGCATTGGCAAAAGTGAACCGATTTTTACAGCACGGGTGGTCAGCCTCGTACCAACCTATCAGTCAAGGAGCACAAAAAAAATAAATGATTTACAGAAATTCATAATGAGACACATTACAAATTCAACTTAAAATGACACTATTCTCGGTCCAAGTAGGGATAAATCATGTTGATTTAAAAAAAAAAATGGTGCACCAAGTATGTGGATACGCAGATTTCATTTTGTCTTGCCCCTGTTATTTTCAGCAGAGTTATATTTAGGAAATTTGGTAATTTTTTTTATCAAATCTTTGGATGCTCCAATTGAATATCCTGAATATATAATAATATTTTAACTTTGGTTTTTATGCACGATTGATGAAAGTATTTTTAAACACCAGTTGTAGCGAAATATTTGTCACAACGTCTCGAGCAAAATGAACTCCACTCGATCGATGTTACTTGTAGATGGGAAGTAATGAGTGCTAGCTCACTTTGTTACACTAATTTTAAGGTTCAGACTTCGCTGAAATCAACTTTTACTCCGTAACCAAAAGTACGATACTTATGGAATGGTATAAAACAAAATATTGCGATGTCAGGAAAAGTGCAAAAATTATTCCAACAGCACTGGACTTCTGAACATAATTTTTTCTCATCAGTTTATTTTAAAAAAAAACAATACTATTATTCTGTGGATAATTATCAGATGAGATGGATCATTTGACCGCATATTACCTTAGTTTAAATAATCGTTGTATTCTATTTTTCATTCTCAATTTTTGGATTTGCATATTTATGCTCATACTCACAAACACTCCATAGAAGAAGTCAGAATGCTATGCACAAAATCTTGGCATATGATTGGTGGATTCAATTCCTATCTATCACATGTTTATAATTTACCTTAGCATTATGAATTCTCTCAGTTGTGTTTGTGAATATGGGTGGCAATCAAGCTGAGACTTGCTTAAAAAAAACAACCAAGCAATTTTACATGTTTCCTTATCCATACACAATCCTTTGAACCTTTTTTCCTTCTCAACCCTGCTCCCTGAACCAAACTCCTTACCAAAATTTGATTTTCAGCTTATTCTTTCTACTTCAAGTTTCCCGCCAATTGACTTTCTGGTTCACTACGTTGAATAAACATACCAAGGTCATTTTGATGTCACCACATAAATATATACATACTAAATTGCCATTTTATTGGATTTACAACCCATAAGCTTTGGCCAAGCATTGCAGACTATAATCAACATCATCTTTTCTCGGAAATCCTGCAATTTAGAATTCAAAAGAAATAACTTTATTTCTCGATCCATCAATCAAGTAAAAATACTTCTTGAATGTATTTTTCTTTAAAAAAGCAACAACAAAAAAATCTGCCATTCTTTGAACCAACAGAAAAAGTAACTGTTCCCCTGTAAAAAATATTTAACATGCCTATTGAAACTTGAATTTCAATGTTAATGCCACCTTCTTTTCGTGAATAAAATGGGCAATGTGATCTACTCTATGGGAACACGGATATTTTCCTATTTCCAAGGAAGGTATTCTCGATTCTTGTTCGAGGCAAACAAACATTGCTGTTATTTATACTGTTCAGATTAAACTCCTCAAAATAAAGAACTAAACTATCTGACTAATTGAACTACCAACTTGACATTAGTTTGCAAGATTTATAATATTTCTTGCGATACTCCTGGTTTTACCACTGATGATTAAATGGTGTTTCATTGCCAGCATCTCCGTTATCTTTCTGTCTGAAAATTTTACCAATTTAAAGAGCTATTGGAACATCACTTCACTGAATTCCATGATGATTATTTGTGAAACCTACTTGTTTCAAGTTGATACAAAAATACTTTTTGTTTCTTTCAATTGTGTGAATGGGTGCCGAGAATGGTGAAGGCTTTTACAAATTGCCACCTTAAAGTTAAAACTGAATAAGTACTGATTCACTGATTTGAGAAATCGCTGATAACCATTTTATTTTGTGTAACTTATCATAGTAAGTGAACTAATTATAAGGAAGTGCTTGTACATCATTTTTACACTGTTGTAGTGTTTTCTCGTAGAAAATAGGAAAAATGGTGCATTTATCTGAGAAACCCATGTTAGCTTGATATGTCACTTATTCAGTTTTATCTGTCAAGTATCAAAATATTTTTATACAGTGTGTGGTAGAATGAAAGTATTGTTTTTTTTTTCTATATGCAGATGTATAAAACAGGATGGAATACCAATGTATGAATCATTGAGTTGAGAAAAATACAAGAATGTTAACATAACATTCATGTGTAACCCCAGGAAAGGCATGCTTGGCGGGTGTTTGAATGATTACATGAGTAATTTTTCTCTGAATGGAAATGGTACGTTTACCTTATGATGTGATGTCAGATGGAAAACTTACATTGCATGTGAATTTTTGCAGATTTATTAATTGAATCGAGGAATACCAAAAAAGCAAATGTTATTTATTCAGGCAGCGTGTTTAAAACACAAAATTTAATTCAAGGCTAGGTGTGATTCTGTGCAAGTGTATTTTTTTTATTGCTCGAAGATTTTTTTCTAGCCCCAATGATATCTTTAATCCTGAGTTGCAAATATATGTTCACATTTAAAATACATATTCATGCATATCCACAAAAAGAGACGCGTGTAAGTTCCCGCTTAAATGTGTGTGTACTTACAAATTAAAATTCAAACTTATAATGAACATCAACCCTGCAACTTTCGCTGACCTTCCTTGAAACAGGGGTGAAATAAGCAAAGTGAACCATTTTTTACAGTACGGGGGGTCAGCTTCATACCAGCCTGACTTCCGTAGTTTAGTGATAACGCTTTGGACTCGTAAATGAGGGGTTGTGGGTTTCTTATTCCGGCGGAGCACAAAAAGTACACCCATTTCTATTTTCAAATATGCTCTACGCTGGGTTGAAAAATTCATATACCTTTACCAAAGTCCAGTCACCAAAGGTCCATCCAGCTTTACAGCAACTGGGTCTTGCCTGATAATTGGCGCTTTCTGTAGCGACTACCAAGCTCGCAGAGGACTAGTGTGGTGTGATTCACACTAAAACAGCGCTCATCGTAATATTAGTATTATTATAACCTATAAAAAGTCAAGAAAGTGTGAGTGGAACATGTGTGTTTAGGTGATGGGCGTGGTCAACCATTATTTTTCCCTTAGTACTGTACTGGCCTATGCTATCTCCAGAGGTGCACTTGTGCCTCACCGTTGTGAAGAGTTTGTGTTGGCGGTGTGGAGTATAACTCCCTTGTGTGTTAGCTACTGATATAGGAAGCCCCGTGCACTAGGTGAGTTGATTACCATAATTTCTTGTATGACAAATAGTTGCTCCTGTGTATCTTCAACCTTTCTCATCAAAGGTTGAACTAAGAACTTCAAAATGTATACTTTATTTTACCACTATTGTGACTTCGTACCAAACTTACTTCGTTGTTACTATGATAAGTACTTATACATTTACTACTATATTGTATCTGGTTATTCTTCATGATAACGTCCTATAAATAAACAACCATTTGGCCTTGACTTGAGGTCTGGAAGAAGCCTATTAGGAAGATCAACCTGAAACAATTTTAAAACGTCAGTTCTTACAAGATGTGAACTGTTGAATGAAAATGAATGTGTTTTTCTGTTGAAATTTGTCCACAAAATTCAATGCCCATCAATGAAATCTTTCGTCGGAGTGATGCAATAGTATGGTGACATTTGATGGAGTCATCCCACAAATTCACAATTATTTTGAAGTGCTTTGGCGTTCTAGTATCATTAGATTCCAAGGAAAAGTTGATATTGTTGTGTTAACTAAGAACCATTAGCACTTCTGTTCCAGAAACAAATATTAATTTTCTTTTCCTTCTATCGCAAAAAAACTTACTATTGAATTAGCTTGTTTCTACAACATAAAATTGAACATCCTTTTATTTCCTATTCAAATTACAACTTATTGTTGAAGCAATGATGAATTTGATATTTTATACATATCCATAGTCTGATGGTGTTTTTTACTTGCGTTATCTTACAGTTTACTTATATTTCATAAATTTACTATTGTGAAAAACCATCGTATCACGGATTTTTCAATTTGAATACATTTACCCACGGCCATATCTATTACTTGTGACTTGTCACAATCGCCAAACATTGATCTGATTTCTTGAAATATGTATATTGAAATTGTTTCTTTTCAGCATAGCAAAACTTGTTAAGTTTTTTCTAATACATTTTTGTTTATAGGTATACCCAGTACACTGAAGCTATACCCAGAGCTGAACTCCATTACGGATTGGTGAGTGAAAATGATGTATTATTTTTGAGAGACTGCAGACATTATATTGACCTTAAAAAATATGATAATGTACGCAAGTGCACAAATTGTAACCATTCAGTGAGGCAACTCCTTCTGTCCTCAGTTCTTGTCTACCTGAAAAAGCTGCCTTGTATCTGTTCTCATCTTGGCCTTCTCTCACGTATCTCCTGTTACTCGGTTGTGCATTTATTGTTTTTTTTTTGCAACACTTCTGTGGCATCATCTGCAATAATTTCATATGTTGAGATACTTGTATCAGCCAATATAAAGTCTGCCGTCAGTCTTTAGTTTTACTATCAAATATAATGAAATGTAGCTTCATTGCTTATGATGATAAAAATATTATAATTATGTCTTCTTTTCCCGACATAGCCATGGTGCTGAGAGTTTGAAATCTGATGCGTTACCTATTTCAAGAGAAACATATTTTACAATAATTGTGTATGCTAAACCTTGATCTTTTTTGTTTACAGATCAAGATTAAATATTGTGAACTCGGTCGTCGACGAACTCTGGAAGATCAGGAGCAAACAACATGACAGCATGGAGATGGTATGTTAAATGAATAATAATAACTCGTAACCCAAAATAAACTCTTCAATGTGCAGTTTTACATAATAATAACTCAATATCCTAACATGAATTTTTTTACATTTAACCTTTGAAGCGCCAGCGATTTTCTGCCTAATTCAGTCACCCAACTCCTGGTTTTTTTATATTAAATATATCCAAAGATACAAAAAATATCTCCTGTGGGTTTTTTTTATCTCAAAAAACAGTGAAATAAAGTTTTTTTAGTGCCTACCAAAAAAATGATTATTATACTATAATCTATCTATAATCTAAGTTGCAAGGATATATTCATTCAAAGCTCTCAGATGTATGCCCACAAACAAACACGTGTAGTTCGCGCTTACAAATGCTGATTGTGTACCTACTTACAAATAAAATCCAAACCTCAAATGAACATAAGCCCTGCAACTCTTGCCGACATTCCCTGAAACAGGGGTGACATTGGCAAAGTGAACCATTTTTTACAGTATGGGTGGTCAACCTCATACCAACCTATAAGTCAAGGAATACGAGTAATAAATAACATTTAAGTAAAAGAAAACAACAAAACCTTAAAAATAAATCTATACAAAAAAAGTAAAAAATGTCTTATGCAAAAAATGTAGCAAGCTAATAAACCAACATTACAAATCAGCATTGCAGATTAGCCGCCACTTCTTCCTGTCCTTGCATACTTCTTTCATTTCATCCAGAGTCATAACTTTTTTCATACAAGCTCTACTTTTATTATGACTCTGGATATCCCATTCACTCGCTATTTCGAAAATTTGGTCCATCCATACCTTTCTCGGTCTTCCTCTTCCACGACATCCATCAATTCTTGCAGCATATACTTTCTTCATCATTCTTTCCTCATTCATTCTCTCCAAATGTCCAAACCATCTAAGTATACTTCTTTTAATCTTTACTTTCACACTTTCTCTTACACCGCATTCCTCTCTAACAAAATCATTCCTCACCCTATCACTCCGTCTTTTTCCAATCATACTTCTTAAGTAGTCATTTCTACCGTATGGACTTTACTAATCTCACTTTCACTCACCGTCCAGGCTTCACTTCCATACATCAGAGTCCCATCATAATTTAGATTATGGAAAAAAGATCGAGATTCTATAAATAGATATACCTCATTAGTATGCGTAGGCATGAAATCCAAATACATCCAAAAAATAGAAGTTAATGACCCTTTTTATTTACACAAAGAATTTTTTTTAGTGTGCTAGTGTTCTTATGTCAACAAATTGTGGAATTCGGCTTTTTCAAGAGTCGGTTTTCAAGGTCAACTTAAATATTATATTTTAAATACCTACAAACAAAAATGAATGCTTTGAATTTATTGGTGGATTATGCGATTTTCAATCTTATTGCTGTGTAAAAACTAAAGATAAATGAAATCACTTTTTAAATAGAAAATGTACCTACATGCCAACATTATATTGACAATATCTATATCGCTTTTATTAATTTACTCTTGACATTTCATTACAAAAACCTTCACACATTAATTCAATGGCCAGTAAATAATACAAGAGTGTTAAAACTCCAAAGCCATTTGTGCATGCATATTGCTAAGTTAATGAGACGCAGACCTTATTTCTGAAATTTAAATGTGCTTTTTTTTAATTAACTTAAATACCTCTTTCTAATCTGCTACCATTTGTAGTACTTAAGTCTCTTTCCTTCATTTCAAGAACTTGAAAGCTGTTTTTTGAGGGGAAATTTTATTTAAAAATTTAGAGACATAGCATGCTGATAGTAGGTCAATTGTTTTGCTGATTTTCAAGATTATTTTTTATCTTTTGGTGTAATTTAATGGAATCTTAACCAGTTTTAAGTCAAAATTCTTTCAACATGATGATACAATAAATGTTACTTGGCCGACTTCTGTGCTGACGACAAACATTCATACCACAGCGCTCTGACAAACAAAAACTCCATGCTAAGCATTCTCATTTTAGGGCGTACCAGATTTTAATGCTGTGCTACTTGTATTGCAGATTCATAGAACTTCTATCAAGAGATTGGCTGCACTTCTTCAAATTGTGCAGGGAACATGAAGCCAGGCTTCTTCAGGTAAATATTGAAACCAAGGCATAACAAATAACTCGATTGGTTGAGGGAGAAATCGGCGTTGAAATCAGGCTAGCGTCAGAATATTTCCTGTGTCTGTTTTCTTTGAACCCCAGTCTTTCACTGGCAAGGTTGATACAAATTTAAGTATAAGACAAACCCTTCCTGGAGAACTCACTACATTCTTGAAGTTTTTTTGGTGTTTTAACCAACATTCAGGATAACTAAACTTAATGATGACAATAATTACCGTTTGATCGCAATGATACTACTCATGGCTGCTTTTTTAAGTAACTGATTTTCTCAAATTGACCAAAAAAGTGTTTTCAATTCATGAATGTATCTCTCATGTTCTGATTTTTGTTTTACAGATGGAGAAAGCATGACTGGCCGAACCCCAGGTGACTTGACCTGTTTTATACAAGCAAGAATATGTGAAGGTGAGATTTTCAAAAGTAATTTGTAGGTAATCTATACTCCAAGTTGCAAAGATATATTGCATTTAAGATTCATATTACATGCATTCCCATAAGCAGACACAGCTGCATGTGGACTTCTAACATAAAAACCCTATGTCAACTGAACATAAAGCCCTGCAACTCTTGCCGATGTTCCCTGAAACATGCATTTCATTGCATGCGAGGGCATTGGCAAAGTGAATATTTTTTTACAGTATGGGAAATATGAGAAGTGATTGAAGAGGACAATGATGATAATAATTACCGTTTGATCTTGGTGATATAAATGCTGGCTGCATTTTAACTGAGCTCCTCGTAAAGATAAAATTGACGGGGATTTTGTGTCTTGTAATGGAAATACTAATTTCATGTTTTATATTGTTACAGGTTCTGGAAATAGGAGTCAAGGAAATGAAATTATATACTTTTGACATCAAATTATATGTTAAAATATGATGAGAAATAAAGAAAAAGAAAAAATGATTAAAACTTGTTTTATTTTTTATTGTAGCATAGCGACTTACTACTAAATGATAAGGATGCATTGCTGTCAATCTTGTGGATAGTTAAGTTTATCGTTTTTAAAGTCCCCTATGCTAACATTAAAAAAACCGGACCTTAGCAAACAAAATTATTAAATATCTAAGAAGACATTGATAAGGCGGATAAGGCAATCCAATCTGGGCATGGAAATATGATCAGTAAAAAAAAAAATGTTGATTGATGAGTCCTGGAATGGACTACAAATACCATAGACCAGTGGCTCCCAAACTTTTAATTTCGCGTACCACTAATGAAATTATAAATCAATGGCGTACCACTGAAGTGCAACAGTTAAAAAAATCATTCAAATGGTAAAGTAATAAAAACTGCAACTGTTAATGAAAACATTATGCTTATTTATTTATTATAGAAAAAAAATACAATACTCTTAGTGCAGGGATGTCCAACATTAGTATTTTTGTAATCGTGGCGGGACAGGCCTGTCTTAGTCTGAAAAATGGTGCTGCATGTTCGAAACAAAAAAGGAAATATTTGGCTCAGTTGTACTTAACTTTAAGCACGAAATTGAAAAACGTTTTATCTTATTATTCACTATGTATTTCCTATGGCCATGGCTGCTTGCGTACCACCTTAAGAAGCGTCGCGTACCATAGTTTGGGAACCACTGCCATAGACAATAAAAAGTGGCACAGGTGCTGCTGTGCTAGGGAAAAGGCAAACTATCATTTTTCTATTGGTTGCCGTCTTGGGGACCTGTGATCTGTGAATTTCAAATTCAAGCCGATTCCCTTATAAAGTTAAAAAAAAAAGCCACCTCTGTTTCTTACTTACTGTGATGTCTGTTGACAAAAAGAGCAAACCTTGCATGAAATATTACCATAGCAACCAGTGTTGCCACCTTAGCCCTTTTGGGGCTAGATCTAGCACTTTTTACTGTAGGTGAACTCGTTGTTTAATGATTTAGCCCGAAAAGGGCTATCTAGCCCTTTTCATTTACTTAAAAATATTGTATGAAAATCTGAAATTTGCGCCATGCTAACATCGCGATAACATCGAACTTTTGCGATTTTTGTCATATATATTGTTTTTTTTTGGTAGATATACCATTTGTTCGATTATGGCAACATATCTATGGCAAGTAAATGATTCTAAACGGCAAATTTGTTAATTTTAGTTTGTAAAATAACTAATATTTTTAATTTTTGAACCTAATTTTGAAAAAAGTTATTGTGATTCAAACTAAAAAATAAATACATAAGTAATTGAAATCATTAGTCCAGGTGTTTTTTAGCCTTTTTTTACACCAACTCTTTTTGTGCTCCTTTTAGCCCGATCTAGCCCTTTTTAGCTTCTCCAATTGCCCCCATTACTAAAATTAAGGTGGCAACACTGATAGCAACCACACAATGTTTTTAAACTTGTTTGCGTTGCCATGGTGATCTCATTGTTTACCAGAGCTGTCAAAAGCATACACAAAGTTTTTTCTAGAAATAAAGGAAATAAATCTTGAAAAATGGTGATCTTTGTAGTGAAGAAGTTTGATGATCCTCAGTTTCTGTATGAAACAACAATCTCCAAGGGCGTGGATGATACAGTGAAGGAATGTGTGGAGATTTACAATGGAAGGCTGAAGGTTTCTAGAATTTGCTATGGTGAGTATGGAGTACTCAAACAATGCATCTCAAAAACCTATGTAATCAAACCAAACAATTATTGAGGGAAATGTATAAGAAATTATATCATAGGAGTACTAAGAGATTACTGGTACCTATATTGAATCCATCTATTGTGTACAAGCTACACATGTAACTGTAACTGTAACTCTGTCGCCATTCCGCTAGGGGTGGCCAGAGCCTCTGCAGAGTTGCCTCCATTTTTTCCTATCCTTACATACCTCTTTCAATTCATTCATATCCATCACCTTTTTCATGCATTTTCTTCTTTTACGCTCACTTCGTATATCTCATTCTTTCACAATCTCCTCAATCTGATCACTCCATACTTTCCTCGGTCGTCCCTTCCCTCTTTTTCCTTTCACACTTTCTTTGTATACCTACATACTTTGTCAGTCTATCATCGTTCATTCTTTCCACATGCCCAAACCATCTCATCACATTCTTTCATAGTGACGTTTGAAAAGATGACAGCGTTAGTTCTGAAATTCATCACTTTCAATATGCTTTCAATATAATTTGCCTAGCGCTTTTGCATGAAGTTTCTGTCTAATTTTCTTCCATATGTAGATAATCTTATGAAAGATCTTATGAAAACCGTTCAATTAAACCCCCCTATTCACCAATCCTACTAACACATCCCTTAGGACTCACCAGTTAGGAGTCCGGTTTTTTCAACTTTCAATATAAAACAAACAAACACATACCAAAAACAATAAAACTAAAATCTACAAATCACAAAAAATTAAAATTGAAAACTTCAAAGCCTTATTAATAATTCTCTAAAATAAATTTATCGCCTACCTATTACTTTTCATAAATTAAAAACATCTTTGTATGAAAAAAGTTTTATTTTTATAATTTAGAGATGGAAGAGCTAGCCAAACATGGCACCATGTTTCCACCCGAGATTCTGGGACTGACTGACGAGCAAGTGGCGGAACTGAAGGTCCAGGATCCTTGGAGTACTCGCTGTGCTCCTATAGGCTGGGAACAAGCTCCAGATCTTGTGGGAAGACGATGCGGCAAGCGTCCTCCCAACAACATGAGAGAGGTCATCAATAAAGCGGTCGCTATGGCAAGGGACACTGTCTCCAAGGTATGGAATGATCTAGATTTAACAACAAGGGCTGTAATCCAATTCGGATTATAATACTGAACATCGGCAATAAAGGGGTGTTGGCACTGTTGTGATGTTAGGATCAACTAACAGATATAATTTTATTAGTGTGCATTATTTGGTTATTCTTAACAAAACATTCCTTCAGCTTGAACAATACAGGTTACTTCACGTTGAACTATGAAAAGTGACGTTTGAAAAGATGACAGCGTTAGTTCTGAAATTCATCACTTTCAATATGCTTTCAATATAATTTGCCTAGCGCTTTTGCATGAAGTTTCTGTCTAATTTTCTTCCATATGTAGATAATCTTATGAAAGATCTTATGAAAACCGTTCAATTATTTTTTTCTCAAGCATCAGTTTTAGCAATTATTAACCCTAACTAAGTAGTTTCCAATAACAAAAAGTTTCTTAAAGTAATTAATTTATTTTTTTGTTTCTCTCTTTTGCTAATCGATGGCTGCATCATTCACAAAAATAAAATGATGAACCTCCACCAGCTCTATTAAAGACCCGCAATACTTCAGTGTTTTGTTTTTTGGAATACAGAAGCTCTGCGAGAGTGGAAAGTGTGTGACTCAGTCTGACATAGTTCGTGCCTTAGCTGAGCTGTCCGGAGCCGCCAGCATTGTGTACCCAATGGGTCTTCCTCCACATGATCCCATCAGGCAAGAGCTGGAGAACCGAGAGGATCTGGAAGGAACCCAGGTAAGCAAATCATCATCCTACTGCTTCTGAAGGTTGTACAGCTTTTTCATCAGGCTGCAAACTATAAGATTGCATCAGTTTCACGTTCTAGAATGGATTGACTATAAATTAAAAGTGTTTTTGACATTTGCTAAAGGAAAGGAAATCAGAATGCCATGTAGAGCTTATCAAGCGTAGCCATTTCAGCAATAAAAGGCTTACTCAATGTTTAAAAGATGGTGGAACCAAAACGTTGGTTGATTAGCCGGTAAGTAAAACCAAACCGGTGCATATTTTGAGACCGTGTTTGCAGTAGCAGGTCCTCGGGTCTAGAATTGCTATGTCACAGAATTTAGGATAATGTAGACAGTCATTCGTCTTCAGATTCAGAAAGCATTAAAAATGTATCTTTGCTTGATGACAAATGATTCATCGTCTTTGGAGTGATGTTTCATGAAACGGTCCTAAAGAAAAATCATAATCAATATCATAAGCGTCATAATGTCTTCATTGTTGGCCGAGGTGCGGTATCTGCCTATCGTTCTGACCTTTTCTCACTGCTAGCTGTGTGTGGTATCTTTAGAATGTTTCTAACTGTTTTTCTTCCTACTTTTAATGCAACGGCTTATGTTTGTGTTTTCATGAATATCTCTCTTCCTAGGTAGGTAAGTCAATGAAATGACTTTTAGGCATTCTGTTAGAATATGAAATAGAAACAGCAGTTATTTTCTGAACATTACAGGCAAGTCTGGAGGTGATGGATCCTGCCACAACAGTCATGTGGTTCTGTGGAAAGCAGCTGATTCCTGGAAGCATTTTGTCCAAGCAACTTGGTACCAACGATAAATGCAAGGTAATGATAATATGCTAATTTGTGCATAAGTTCACAAAATACTTTAAGAAATTCTCACAGTTGACCTTGGCACTAACCAGAAGATATAATATTATTACCTCTTTATCCCTATTCTAGGATTCTAGTCCTCCAACTATAATCCTTTCTTCTAACTAAAATGGCATGCTCATACATAGTATAAAAATATAAACTTTAGATATGTATCATCTTGGGGGCTTCCAATCTATGTCTTTCATCAAATCATGTATTTTTATACTTTTTCCGTCAAACTTATACATTGTAGAAGTCTCATTACATACATAATATTATATCTATGTCGATATTAAACATTTCAAAATGGAAATGTAGTACGGAAAAAACAGTACAATCATGAACTTTACCAGTTGTCCTAAGATGTGCATATTACGCCACACATCAATATTTGCCGACTCCAACGGCTTTGACATGTCGAAAGAATAAGTGATAACTGATAAGTAATCAATTAAAATAATATATCCCTACTTACCACAAAACCCAGTGGTAGAAGAAGTGTAGGAAGGCCAAAGCTGCGATGGAGTGATGGGTAAAAAGAGACTTGCGAGCTTTGGACGTGATGAATTGGTGACATGAGGTGATGGAGAGGGAAAGGTGGAGGCAATTTTTGAAGAAAGCTAAGATCCGCACCGAGTTGTTGCGCCTATGATAATGATTAAATAAATCACTAAATATTGTTCTAATTAATTCTGTTCATTTACTTTGTGCCTGTTCATTAACTCATCAACTTGTATTTATTTCTTCTTTCTTGTGCCAGATTGTGGTGAAGTTGTGCAAGCGAGGAGATGGCCCACCTGGTAGGGAGCCCGTCATGTCCGAGGAAGATAGGAAGCAGCTGATGCTGCATGCATACCGCCGACAAGAAGAACTCAAGGTTAGTGACTGACACCTATTCTCTTACATTCTCCTCTCGACTAAGGGTGGGGTCTTTCAACGCTCATGACAAGATGACAAATTTATGAGAACTTTTATGGTAGATTTCTTGCAGTTTATGTATGTAAGCTAATTTTGAAATACCACAGGCGACAGGGACTACATACCTACACTTCAATTATTTTATCAAAACTTGTACAATTAAAATTATTTACGACAGGCTTAACTTTAACATTTTAATAATAGCTATATAATAAAGTGATTGTAATTCTACAATTCAAAGATAACTGATTTAAATTTGCCGCCATGCATACCTTTCCGGTTCCCCAGCTGGAGTCATGCTGCCCCAAACTGCTCATCAAAACTGGCACGGCGGCAGCCTTATGGCAACTCGTACTCACACCGAAAAGAGAGCTTAGATACAGTGGTACTTTGAGATATGAGTTTAATTTGTTCCGTAACCTAGCTCGTATGTAAATTTTTTCGTATCTCAAAGCAATTTTCCCCATTAAAATGAAGTGAAATGCTATTTTTCTACTCCCATTTGGTAATTTCCGAAATACAAAACGGCTAACGGAATCACAATGCTACACATTTCCACAGCCCGTTGCGTAATGGTCATTACGCAACGGGTAACCGTGTTGAAATGAAAATGTGCGCATGCGTATTGTCAGAAATGGAACCATTTTTGAATTTCAAATCTCAACTTTTCAAATTTTAAATATCAATAGTCAACGACGATACCATTACATGTTAAAAGCACCGGTTCTCATCACCGGAGTTAAGCAACATTGGGGGCGGATGCTACCTGGATGGACTGCTCAGGTAGGTACACCGCGTGTTGTTGGCATTTCTTGGACCAGTCCGTAGTCCAGTGGCAACACTTCGGACTCGTAAATGGAAGGTTGTGGATTCGAATCCCGGCGGAGCACAAAAAATATACCATTTATATTTCCAAATGTGCTCTTCGCTGGGTTGAAAAATTCATAAATCTTTACCAAAGACCGGTCACTGAAAGGTCCATCCAACCCATCGATATCAATAATATACATATTTTATTTAGATCAATGATCCAACCTTACAACAACTGGGTCTTGCTTGAGAATTTTCTTTGCTTTTTTTCGGCGCTTTCTACAGCGACGACCAAGTTCGTAGAGGGATTTTGAGGTGTGATACACACAAAAACAGCTCTCACCAAATAAATCATCCTAATATTATTATTATTATCAACCTTGTATGGGGCTTTCCTTCTAAGCGACCGATAACAAACTATTATTTGCCGTTTCCATAGCAACCACGTTCAAACGTCAGCCATGTACATGAATATTTTCATCTTATTGATAGTTCCTCCCCACTATGTTCAATCCTTGTTCAAATGAAAGTGAATATATTTTATGTGTAGATTCAAATAAAAATTGTTAATAGTGTAATAATTCACCAAATTTATTTATCAAAATACTCCAAATTGTAGCTTTCCTTTTTTCAAAGGAAAACAGAAGGCTTGAAAGGAAAATAATGCAAGATATTTTCACTGCAAAAAATAAACAAACTTAAACAGTTACTTGGCTAATAGGTCGGTATGAGGTTGACCATCTATATTCTATGCTATAAAAACTTGGTTCACTTTGCCAATGACACCCCTGCTTCAGTGGTTGCAGGGCTTATGTTTATTTGAGTTTTGGGTTTGAATGTTAAACCTTGTATGCGGCATGTATAAGCGCAACCTTATATATTGTGTCCAGTGTCTAATCAATCAAATAAATATACTGTTTTAATTCACTTTTTTATTATTTTATTTTAAATATGTCAAACAGTTTTCGCCTAAAAAGGCATCCTCAGGACAATGACAATGACAAATCAAAATTCAAATTTAAAATAAAATAATAAAAAAGTGAATTAAAACAGTATATTTGTTTGATTGATTATACAATGGACTTTTACTGTGTAAACCACCAAACCCTGAAAAATATTATATGTGTCTGCTTGTGGGCATAAATTTAAAATGAATCCTAAATGTTATATATACTCGTATCTTTGCAGATTAAATTAGATAATCGAGGGGAATGATAAATTACACGGTTTGACAAAGGTGGGGTTTTAATTGCTTCAAATGGACAAGTACATTATAACGACTATTATTTACTATTTTGTTATTTATTTCATGGTCGTGGAAAAATTAGTGTATGCCACTGCACGTAATAAGTCTTTGTAACACCCTTGCTGTCTGTTGTGCCATTCGGCTGCGCCTCATAGACACAATCTAGTACTCGTGTTACAAAGACTATCATTACTAGGCAGTGGCATAAATTACTATTATCTGTTCCATCCATGGAGTTCTATTAAATGGAGAGGCTATTTATTTGATTTAGTTCTGAACATTGTGATCCATACAGTCACTGAAATCAAATTTCGCCAGACATTGTCCCTTGTTTTGTCTCGCTCGCACAACATACGTTTTTTGTTGTTGTCCTTTTCTATCACGTTATGTGTCTCTACTCAGTCGTTAATTTATGTAAGCAGGTAATGTTGCTTAGAAACGAATTGTTGATGTTATTTTCCTTGACAACATAATTTAGTGCTGTCAAGGGTTTTGAAAATATCTGATACTTTTTAATGCTTCTGTTCCATAAACGTAAATATTTCACTTAATGCTACATAATTACTGGTGAAAATTATTTCAATTACATTTTTTTGATTTTAAGTTTTTTCGATGATGTTAGGAGTAATATCTTTAGAAGACAAAGTAAAAAAATATTCTTTTGAATCCAATTTCCTTGAAATATAAAAGGATAAATGAAACAGAAAGTGTAGGGTAGAAATTGAAATTTTGAATTTTGAAATACAGACCACTTCAAATACATACATTTCACCAAAAAAAATGTTCTCACGTGACGGTATCAGATACTATATTTTTATTTTATCATCATCACATCTCTATCACTAAAAATGACCGACGGTTTGACAGCGGGGCTATTGTTTCGTGGCTAAAGGTATCGGCAGATAAAATATCAATTGAATTTACTTAAATATTAATATTCACTGGTAATTACGAGTGAAAAGTTACTCCAGATTTTGTATTACAATTTCTCGTATTGTTTGTGCATTTGGAAAATGTGTGGCCTTTCCAGTTAGGAAACACACCTGTTAATAGTTAGAAGGTTACCGATAGACTGAATTTGGATTTTTGTATGATGAGTGGGGTAGCGCATTTCTAATTCACAAAGAATTCCTTTCTCAGCCCATCCAGTCCTTATAAATCCATGGTTCCATCCCAAAAAATGATACCCGTGATTGTTTTTGTCACGTGTTTTTGAATGGGTGTTTCTTTTCGTTGTAAGGTAGGTAGTTCCCATTATTATTTTTGTTTTGCCAGATTTTCATGCTGATTTTTCAGGATAGGTAAAAACAGCATAATTTATGAGGATAAAGAAAATGTGATTGATTTGTTAAAATTCTGTTTTTATTAGATACTTCTGAAACTATTTGTTTTACAATAATATTGGTTAGATTAGCTTCTTAATTGCTAATTATTATCTTTTTGACTTTCAAGAAAAATGTTTCTATAAAATATTTGCATTGAGTAAGTATACTCGTACCTACCAGTGGCAAAGGGTGCCGTGCAAGCCGGTTCCCACCGGCTTCCCTTTTAAAACCATGTAATTAAGTAGTGAAAAAATATAGGCACAAAGTAAAAAAATACATTTAAAACCAAAGAAACTATACGTATTTTTTCCCCATTGAAACTATGCAGTCTACTTTATTATCATTTTTGCCTCATTGAAAACGGGAAACCGATGGGAATCGGCTTGTATGGCACCCTTCGCCACTGGTACCTACAATATATGCCATTGGACCAAAAAAACGTACCTATGCAATTTGTTAATTATATCCTTACCATACAAAATATCATGTTATAAAACATCAACACTTTTGTTGTTCTTGAAACCGACAATTAATGTAATTTATATAATTGTTGTACTGTTATTCTTTAAAAACCATAATATTATCCTATGCCCACGATGGCATAAGTGCACCCTTTTCACTCAGTATAAAGCCGCTAAGCTAACCTTGAAAATATTTGAATTTGCAATTTTTTGAATTTGCAACTTCTTTCTCGGCGAGCAAACGTCAGTCTTGTATGGGACTGCCAATAACAAAATATATGTGTGGGCCGTGGGGTTTCCCTAGCAATCCGGCCGGGTGACGACACAATATTGTCTGCGTCAATTCACACGCGGATCCCATTCAAAATGAATTTTCTGAAGCGTAGTGTAGACATGGTCACAGTAACACAACACGCATATTTTTCATACTTACAATTAAATATTTCATTTTCGATACAATATTATTTTGTTTAGGTATTCATAAGCTCGATCCACAAAACTTAACTTTTGCTTAATGCAACTAAAATAAATTTCAATAAGACACTGCGTTATATAATCAAATTCATTTTTTTTCACACACACTCGCACACCAATAGCCCTAGCTTAAAAGATCGTGTAAATTCCTTGTGTTGTATACCTACCATAAAAATGTCGTTTGTGTTTTTTTAAATTTTATGGTCTTAGTATAAGAGTGACAGTTAGGAAAAAAATCAGGCGTGTTTATTAATTATTTGTCTTCATTAAAAAGGTTAAAAAAAATATAACTCAAAAAAAGTCACCACACATTTTTTTTTTTTTTTTTTCAAATTGTTTATCGTTCGTCTGCGCACTATACTCTGGATTTTTTTTTCTTTTTAATTACAGCTCGAGGTAGTGTGAAAGGAAAAAGAGGTATGGGACGACCGAGAAAAGTATGGAGTGATCAGATTCAGGAGATTGTGAAAGAATGGGATATACAAAGCGAGTGTAAAAGATGAAAATGTATAAAAAAGGTGATGGATATGAATGAATTGAAAGAGGTACCTATGTCAGGAAAGAATGAAATGGAGGCAGCTCTGCAGAGGCTCTGGCCACCCCTAGCGGAATGGCGACAGAGTTACACTTACAGAATTATACATTTTATAGTCTCGCAAGAGTCCGATTTTTTATTATGTCAATAGTTTTAGAGGAAATATGGAATTTCCAAAATTTAGCACAAAAAATGTGTTTTTTAAATATTTTTTATTATGACACTTTTAAAGCTACATACATAAATTTTAACCTTTATAATTTATATACATAATTAATAAACACGGCTGTTTTCTTTCATTACTGTCACTTTTCTACTAAGACCATAAAGTTTATGAAGCAAAAATGTCGGGCTTATGGTGTAAAACGCTCTTGATAGAAAAATGTATGTAAAATACATAAGCACCCCTAGCGAGTGAATTATTTTTGAATTTATGCGATATTTCATACTAGGGGCAGGTGAAGATAAAAATTATACTTTTAGTATTTTCTATACAATACATCGGTCCCTTACGTAGTCAGCTTAATTATTTTTTTATTAGACATCAAAGGCACATTGAACACCCAAAATGAAATATTGTTTATTGGAAAAATATAGTATTACTCATATTAAATTGAAATTCGTAGATATTATTATTTGCACATGAGGTTTTTTTTGGCAAAAAGAATTCATCATATTTTATAAATGGACAACAAATTTACAACATTAATTAATGTAATATACCTACTCGTATATAATAAAAGAACCAACAGGGCTACTCACAACACATTTGAACTATAGCTGATCCATGGATCATTTTTTTTTTTTGCGTGGAAAATTCACGTTAGGTTGCGGATGAGCTATGGATTTGCTGTGTGTGAATAACACCGTATGACTTTTAAAATTATTTTGTTAGATAGGTACATTTTTATAATATGTTGAAGAACAACACGATAAAATATAAGTGGAAAACTAAAACACAATATTTTCATTACGAGTTGATTTATTTCCTCGAGCGCTTTTGATTGTGAAAGGCTCGCGAAGAAAAACTTTGTGATTTATTTTCACATTATTAATTTACACACCGTTAAACTTTTACAACTTTGTATTTATTTTTGATCGAAATCAATAAGTTTTGTGTTTTACATTTTTTCCAATTAACATTTATAATGTAAGTACATCAATAGATATTAGTTTTGATTTTTTTATTTCTGATAAAAAAAGCTCATACACATGAATGTTTTATTATGAAGCTTTAACAGCGATGCTATACATTTTCCCATAAAAGCTTTCACACGTTTTTATCAGTTTCCTGCTGCGGATCCTCGGTGGGAATCCTGCAAGAATTACAATCGCATGAAGCCGACATTATTAATTTAAAATCTTATTTGATTTAATATACACCAAGAAGCAAGTTTTCTTTACATCATTCTGAATGGACCTGTGACATTTCCTTAAAACGCGACTAAGCTACACATGAGTGTAACTTCTTGCCGCGTTATCCCCGAAGGGGTCACATGTGGCGAGTGGAACCTATTTATTTTTACAGGTAAAGGGGCCGGCCTTACGCCAGCCACTTCAGTTGAAGTAGGGGTTTCCCGGCTCCCGAGACGACTGGCCCAGTCCCCTCGGAAGCTGGGAAACCCCCACTTCAAATGAAGTGGTTGGCGTAAGGCTAAAGCTGCAAAAGTAAGTGTCTCTGGGATGGTCGAGGGATATGGCGTTGACACTCGGATTTGACAAACCGCCGCCCGGTTCGAGCCTGGTCTTGTCCTATCGATAAAAACTTCGACCCTGGTTCTGCAGATGTCATTGTATGCACACAAGCTTCTGCTTTAGCATGAAGACAACTGGACAGGCGAAATAGGTTGGTGAATTGGCTTATGACTTCTTTGACTTATAAGTTGGTACGCGGCTGACCACCCATGCTGTAGAAAATGCTTCACTTTGCCAATGTCACCCCAGTTTCAGGGAAGTACGGCCAGAGTTGCAGGGTGTATGTCCATTTGAGATTTGGGTTTTTATATTGTAGGTTCACATGCAGCATGTGCAAGCGCGAACTTGTACGTGTCTGCTTGTGAGAATGCATATAATGTAAATCTCCAATTTTACAAACCTTTGCAACTTAGATAAGATTAGAATTGCATTCCTCAAATGTATAAAGAAAAGTCTTTTATCTCTTAGGAGCGCCATCCTAATGAGATGTTTTTGCAAGGTCACAGTTCCATTAGAGCGCATGAGGTTAGATGTGGATGGGAGGTCACCTGAAGTACGACCGCTATGTGGGGGTGGGCGTGGACTGTGACAGAGCTGGTGTACTTCTTGTGCAGCACAGCAGGCAGCGCATCTTCGCATCATCACCAACCTGGAAGTCATAAAAAATAACATCACTCAAGTTCCTTTCTCAGTCTGTCTGAGTTCAGACCTCTTCCGATCCTGCCCAAACCTGAACGTGGACCAGCCAGTGTAGTCAATAATCGTCCCCTCAGTGCTTGTTTGGCTCATTTGATTCAAAGATATTTCCATAGTTGATTCATTATTAATTATTTGCTGAAACCCCTTTGAACAACAATTTAATCCTAAGAAAATCAGACGTGATTGTAGATTATAGAATGTTTGACTCTTCACCAATAAACAAAAGTCTAACGATGCCATAACGTCCCCCCAGTGCTTGTTTGGCTTATTGACCGTTTGATCTAAAGATGATCTATTCACAAAATAGTCTTAAGAATCACATTCTGCACAATCTGAGCTAAGAAAAAAACATAAAACACGATAACGTGAAAGTTTTTTCAATCAATGTTTTTAAAATCAATTCCCAGTTTTCATAAGACACATTGGTCCAGAACACATACGAACATTGCTCATGGTGAAATTACTTTTGATGGACATAAGACAACCATGCACTAAGGGGACGAATTGACTTTAAATTAACTATGCCAAATTGAGGCCATACCACTTAGAGCTGTTTCTTCTACGCCACATTTTCCTGTCCTTCATTAGATCATACATACGGTGGGGAGTTTCCTTTTAAAATTGAAAACTACGTGCATTTAGTGTAGACAAAATAAAACAGAGCAGCTTTTAGTCTAATGCAGGCTTGTCCAACATACGGCCCGCGGGACATCTAGTTATTGCGCAATATGGTCTTCATCTATTTAAGGCAGCGGTTTTTTTCAAATTGGGGGGGGCACGATTTTTTTCCGCGAAGATTGAAAATTGCGTGTCTACCCTCCCCCGTCGATAGACTTTTAATGGACCAATATTTTAGTAGAAAATGCAATGAAATCAGTACGACAAACGACGAATATAATATTGCTGTTGAGTGTTGTCACAAAAACACGAGTATGAGGTGACGGTCGTAGCACGTGGCAGCACTGCCGTAGCAGTCTTTGTGATTGCACCGCGTAGATCTCCTCGGGCGCCGGCTGAACCATTAAAAAATAAAGGCGTCTCCTTCACTAATCAATACTTGCATATTTTATGTGTTCTGGTTTAAAGCGCATGCATATTTTACTTCATTCTACCGATCTATTATGATTTTTCTATAGTAATCTTAGCATGAGTTTTCAATAGTTATTAGGTTGCTTCAGTGAAGGTCGGCAAGAGTTGCAGGGCTTATGTTTATTTGAGATTGGGTTTTTTATATTGTAGGTCCACATGTGGCATGTGTAAGCGCGAAATTATGCGTGTCTGCTTGTGGGAATGCATATAATATGAATCTCAAATGATACATATCTTTGCAGCTTATTTTTAGATTAAGATTAAGTTATTCTATTTTTTTATGATGATTAGCTTGACTTAGTTTTCTATCGTGATTAAGTTATCATGAGTTTTTAATAATGATTAGGTTGTCACTTTTTCAATGGTGGTTAGGTTATTATGGATTAGTAGGTAATGCTGATGATATTAAATTTTCCATTGTTATTAGATTGTCATGAACTTTTGATGATGATTGGCTTACCATGAGTTTTATATCGTGATTAGGTTATCACAAGTGTTCAAAAGGGAAATTTCACATGTTTTTATTTATTTCATAAAATGATAGACTACCTTTTAAAAAATGCATCTGCGTTTTTAAAAAAAATTATATCTGGCTTAGTTGTTAAATTACAGCTCTGTAAAATTCACCCATTTTCGATTTCCGCTAAAACAGCTCATTTTTTTATTTAGGCGGATGTGACGTCAATGGATCTCACGATGTATGTAGTGTACCGTTAGGTCTTCTAAGACTGATGGATCCATCTACGTAATTTTTATGTCACAGCGTGTTTCTTCGGTCCCAATGCGTTTTGGCGGGATTCAAATTCTCGACATTTTATTTTTGAAAATTATCAATGATATCCTTATTATTACTATATAAAAAATATATGGTTGTGATCCTTGAAATGTACTCTACACAACCATAGTATTTGAAACCGTTTTCCCCACCACTGCAATTACTCTATTGTGATTAAGTTATCATGAGTTTTCTGTAAATAGGAGACAATGTGGATTGGGTTCCCATGAGGAATGACAATCTGTCCACTAATCGGAACTAATTTTACCTTGACAGAACGCGTCATGATGCAGAGAGTAGTCAGTGAGATGACAAACAGTATAGACGGCACCACAATGGCGACGATCAGCTCTTTGCGGGTCTGCTCCAAGTCGAACCTGGCCAAGACTAAGCGCGAGTCATTCTGGAAAGAAAAACGAATATCACTTCAAATTCTATTTAGATTATTATGTATTATACCTACTTAATACACGTGGATACATATTGCTACATGCTTATGTATATTACTACTTTATACTCGTAGTATGTATGTGGTGCGTTGTTTGTGGTTTTAAATGTTTTTCCGATACTAAGTAGTGTACCTTCATCAGCCTGGGCCAAGCCTTCGTTCTTGCGTGACACCAACTCACGGTGACAGTCTAGAACGGCACAGTGATAAAACGACATATGACAGAACGACACATGACAGAATGACACATGACAGAACAACAAATGACAGAATGACTTAAACATCACTATGACAAAACAACACAGAAGATACATCACTATCGATTTCGAGTTTCAGTGTTTACCTCAAACCCAAAATAAAATACCGGCAAGGTTTAATCAGCCTTCATAATAAGAACCAGTACCCTCGGGAGCTGGGATACCCGCGAATTCAAAAGATGTGGTTGGCGTAAGGCCAGCTCCCTTAACTTTGAAAATAAAAAGGCCAAACGCGACTCCATCGGGAATAACGCAGTTAGAAGTTACTCTTGATGTGCAGTTTAGTAAGGGGTTTTTTTTTTATCTAATAATGATTATCGGGAGCGTTAATATTTTAGTTCGATTTTCTCATGTATAACTTTTTTGTCATGCAGTTTATGGTGTTTTCTGTTTTGTGATGTAATGTCATGTGCCGTTTATGGAATGTTTTGTTTTAGGTATGTGATGTTTTGTCATTGTGTTGTACTTTTCGGTGATGTGTTGTCGTAGTGATGTTGTGTCATATGATGCACTGTCATTGTTATGTTATCTCATGTGTTATTCTGTCATAAATTGTCATGTCATGTGTCGTTTTGTCACTATGTCGTTCTATCATGGAACCCCAACTCACACTTGCACTTACATATATATGTATGTATGTATGTGTGCCTGTGTGTGTGTGTATAATGCGAACGTAAAGGGAACGCAAACATGACCTCTGAGCTTTTCCTACACCCCGAGTATAAAACATCGCGTAAATCTCACCTCGAGTGCGTAAATAAAAAAATGTATAGAATATACGACGGCACTCCTAGCGAGTGATTTGGTTTTCATATATATTTTAGATTTACGCAATCGAGCTGAGTTTACGCAATGTTTATACTCGGGGTACTGTCCCCGTATCCGACACGAGGTGCGCCACTGCGCGTGAAACATTATCTTCTTTTCCGATACGAGTATATCCTACATACAAGTTGTTAATAACTTACTTGTATCCAAAATAAAAATAGTAAATGTGACAGAGAGAGTAGGTACATATAAAACAAGAAACGGCAATTTAGCATTATTGCCGAACAATTACAATTTATAGTTCGAAAGCCAGAGCTAGATATCAATTGTTGTAAATTGTGAAATAAATTGTGTAAAATAAATTCTGTTAAAATAAATAGTTGCAGTTTAATTAAAAGAGAACCCAGCTAAAACGTCTTCTTCTTCTTCTTCAGCTTGTTTTAGGACTAGGTCCTGTTTATTCTCGGGTTCACTCCTGGGACGCGGATGTCCAGCTGTCCTTCCACCTCTTTGGTGGTCGTCCAGGGGGTCTGCTGGTTGATGGTATCTCGTCTGCCGCTATTTTCACCATTCTCACCGGATCCATTCTTTCGACGTGATCTCTCCAGTAACGTCTTCTGTTTCTACCCCATCGCACGACATCCTCGACATCACATATCCTCCGAATTTCGGAATTTCGTATTCTGTCTCGCATGGTCAATCCTGCGATAGGCGGAGCTAAAACGTAACAGTACGAATCAGATTAAATGGATGAAAGCTCTGTTTATGCGGTCGTTTACCCGTTTGTGGTAGCAGGGGTACCGGCTTCTGCTCGTATAATTCCTGCCGTCCAGCCCGTAGTCGTCCAGGAACTGCCTGCACTCTCCCCGCAGCGTGTTGACGCAGCCAGCCAGGTTGATATGGAGACGGCTCATGTTGGGAAAGATCAGCAGGTTCTGAGAGGGAGGCAGGAAACCATCGTAGCTCACGCCCTTGCTGAAAACAAACACGAAGATAATGAAGTACAAAATTTAAATAGCGCCTTTTATGACAATGTGTCATTGCAAAGGCGGCGCTTGTCCATATGATTGGACGAAGAGGTGAGCCTTGAGACGTCTTTTGAGCAGTCTCTCCAAATCCAGTTTTCAGTGAGGCAGGAATAGCATTCTAAGTCATTGGAGAACATTATCTTCTTGAAAAAAAAACAGCCTTTGTGATGTGCCTAAGCATTAACGGTGCTATTCTCAAACAGCAAAGCCATGATTACAGGAAATTTTCCGTACAAAAAATCGATAATCCGTGATCAGCCAAGGATCAAATATTTAGTGAATAACACTGTTAGAATTCAGTACTTTGAGTATTACACTTTTACTTAAACTCCTCTCGATTGCGTCAATCAAAAGTGCTTTATGTTTTCATACACTCTTTCGATTCACAAGTAACTTTTCACGTGATCAACATGCGCTCAAATTGACTCAGTTGCATTTCAACAGTTCGGAACACCACATAGAGCAGACGATCTCACATATGGGCGAAACACAAGAAAAAATTCTAAGACCACTTCTTCACATTCGGAAAACTTAAATAAGGAAACATTATTCACATGAACAAAGCAACCAATTTCAACAATACGTTATGTGTTATATTTGTAAGCAAAAATTGTAAAGTTAAGTAAAAATACTATTATGTACGCCTCCTAGTGATATTTTCACAGAAAAAAGTGAGTAGAACTAATCAAATCAAATCTAATATAAGTTGCAAAGATATGTTACATTACGGTTTCACATTATATGCATTTTTCCAAGCAGGTATAAGTTCACGCTTAAACATGCCGCATGTGGACTTACAATATAAAAAACCCAAATCTAAAATGAACATACACCCTGCAACTCTTGCCGACCTTCCCTGAAACAGGTGTGACATTGGGAAAGTCAACCCTTTTTTAACAGCATGGTTGGTCAGCCGCATACTAATCTACTATATATGTCAAGGAACATACATAAAAAAATATTTTTTTTAAATCAAGAAACAATCCTCGTAATTTGTATAGACATCAAAACTAAAACGCTTTTTCTTTACAATTGTAATAAAGTACGAGAAACTTACAATCTTCGTTTCTGCTTATGCAAGTCCTCGTCCATCGCCTTCTTCCACAAGTTCCTGAACTCCGTGAAGTTCATGTTGGGCTTCGGGATCTCATTCATGGACACCACTGTTCCATTAATGCAGTCAGTCGCCCTGTAAGCATGTAGACAGAGGACCCTTGGGGTGTGACCAGAGGACACTTGGGGTGTGACAAGTAACTTTTCACATGATCAACACGCGCTCCAAGTGACTCTTCATCGTTCATTAAATTATGAAAAAACCCAAAATAAATTCAGCTAAAATGTTGATTTAAGATAGATATCAATATGCAGTATGCTATGGTTACTCTATGATTTCCCTGATATTTTTAAGTCACATTTAATAAGGAATATCGTGTGACTTGCCTTGGTTTACTCACGGAGAGTGAGGTAGTGCTTTTACCCGTCCACCCTGTGGCGGTGTTTGTACTGCTCTTGAAACTGTTCACGCGTAATAGACACAAACATGTCACGCCTCGGTTGTTACACTTGTTTACATATTTTCTGTTTACAAACAGAAATGGATGCTTACCTAAGAAAAAATATGTATTTATAGTTTTCAGTATTTTTTTCTTGACACGAGGCACTCTTTTAGTATTTTTGGAAGTTTTTTTAAAGGTTTGATTTGAGATACTTTTTGTATTTGATGTCCGTAGTCTAGTGGTAACGGTTTGGACTCGTAAGTTGAAGGTTGTGGGTTCGAATCCTGGTGGAGCACAAAAAAAAATTATCCTCTTTATTTTCAAATATGCTCTTCGCTGGGTAAAAAAAATCATATACCTTTACCAAAAAGGTCCATCCTGCCTTACAACAACAGGTTCTTTCTTGAGAATTGACGCTTTCTATAGCGATGATCAAGCTCGAAGAGGGCTCTGGAGGTGTCTATAATTTATAATCTAAGTTGCAAAGAAATATTACATTTCATAGATTCATATTAAATGCTTTCCCATAAGCATTCACGTTCGCGCTTACACATGTCTCATGTAGACTTAAAATAAGTATGTCAAATACAAATCTCAAATGACCTTAAGCACTGCAACTCTTGCCGACCTTCCCCGAAACTGAGGTGACATTAACAAAGGGAAACATTTTTACAGTATGGATAGTCAGCCTCATACCAACCTACGAGTCAAGGAAAACAAAAGGAAGGTGTGATTCACACAAAAACAGCGCTTACCAGATCCACGTGATTCTAATCACGCTGGTAGAACAACGCTCTTCAATCATCCACTATGCTCGAGAAATCAAGAGCAGTCGAGAAACGTCCGTGTGAACGTATATAAATGTAAGCCGCAATCGTGTGCAATGAGTGCCGATTAAAACATTGAGATTTGAAGTCAAAAGCAAGAGCTAGAAACCAGTACATATTGTAAATTATGAACCAAACCGTGTAAAATAAATTCTGCTAAAATAAATAATTGCATAAAGATTTAAACTTTCATTTTCACTTTCATGGTCGGTGTTAAATGATATAGATATTCTCGGGTTAGACCATGTTCTATTGGTAGTAATTTTGTCTGCCGACGTTTCATTCCAGCAGCCAGCCAGTTGCCGAAATCAAACGGAGGATAAAGGTGCCCCATCGCTTCGAGGCTTTAAAATGTTCTGCGCTCGAGGGAATAAAAACGTCGGTAATACAAAATTACTGCAAATAGAACATGGTCTAACCCGAGAAAAACTAAATAACTGCAGTTTAATTAAAAGAGAACCCCAGTGAAATCATAGCAGTATACTCACTCGATGGTCTCCCCGTTGTACTCGGCCGTGTAGCAGCTGACGATGAGGGCGCCGTCCCCGTAGTCCCACACGGGCATGCCGCCCCCGCCCTTGTCCAGGCTGACGCTGCCGGCCGGGGAGGCGCGGGCCCTGCTGCAGGTGGAGGCCAGGAGGGCGTGGCCGCGGGAGACCAGCACGCTGGGCGGGTTGTGGGCGGTGAGGACGCGCGGGCAGTAGCGCTCGCAGTCCAGTGGGTGCTTGATCTTCATGCAGGTGGCGTCTACAAGGTCAAAATAATAAAAAATAGTAGATGAAGACATTGAAAATGGGAGATCTTAACAACTCAAGTTTTTTTTAACTACGTCAGGTAAGGGCAATCGGGAGATGGTATATAGCAACGCAACCAAGCTACACATATGGTGTAACTTCTTGCCTGCGTTATCTCCGAAGGGGTCGCATGTGACGATTTGGGACCTATTTATTTTTACAGGTAAGGGAGCTGGCCTCACACCAACCACTTTAGGCTGCAGTGGGGGTTTTCCCAGCTCCCGGGGGGGGCTGGTTCTCATTTATTGTGCAGGCTGAGTACATCTTTCCGGTATTTATTTTGGGTTTGAATTAGACACCGGAACGGGAACTCATTTCAGGCACCTCGGTGGGGATCCAACCCTTGCTCTCGGCATGGAATGCAAGCGTTCTACCACCTGAGCTATCGACCGGACTTTTTACGAGCTTGGTCGTCGCTTCAAAACCCCAATTCTCAAGCAAGTCCCAGTTGCTGTAAGGTTGGGTGGACCTTTAGTGACCGGTCTTTGGTAAAGGTATATGATTTGTTCACCCAGCGTAGAGCATATTTGAAAATATATACGGTATATGTTTTTGTGCTCCACAGAGATTCGAGCCCACAACCTTCCATTTACGATTCAGAAGTGTTAGCCACTAGACTACGGACCGGTCTAAGATACAAAACATTGAAAATGGGCGATCAGCTTAATAATTCAAGCCTTTTTGAACTACGTCAGGTAAGGGCACTCGGGAGATGGTATTTAACCCTGTGTTAATTGATCTTTGTTCTTGTTTTTCCTACTTTAGACCAACATTACTTAATTTATAGGTCGGTATGAGGCTGACCACTCATGCTGTACAATGAATAGTTCCCTTTGCCAATGCCACCCCTGTTTCAGGGAAGATTGGCATGAGTTGCAGTGCTTATGTTCATTTGAGATTTGGTTTTAATTTGCAAGAACACAGTTTTATTAAACTCAACCTAAAGTAAATCGTAACGCTACTTTGCAGTTCCGGATGCTCCATTGATGCTCTATAATCTTTAATCTAAGTTGCAAAGATATATAAATGCCCACAAACAGACACGTGTTAGTTCGCGCTGACAAATGCTGAATGTGTTCTTGCAAATTAAAACCAAAGCTCAAATGAGCATAAACCCTGCAACTTTTGCCAACCTTCCTTGAAGTAGGGGTGCCATTGGCAAAGTGAACCATTTTTTACACTTTGGGTGGTCAGACTCATACCAACCTACAAGTCAAGGAATAATGGCTTCGCAAAACATTCACAGCAAGGTTATACTAATAACAAATAAATGTTACCGTGGCATTCGTAGAAACCAGTCAGCTTTGGGCTCTGCTTGTCCACATCTATATGGGCGCCTTCTCCGTGGTTCTTGCACTTGACCATGGAAGACATGTTGGCACAATGGCCGAGAGAGCAGTTGTAGATGCCCTTCATCTTCAGGCACTGGTCTTCTTTGTTGCAATTGGAAGTCGGCAGCAACTCCGTGTGGGCCTTAGAAAAAATAAAGGAATAGACCCCATATTTATTTATGGTTTTATATATATTTTTACCGTCATCATCCAAGAAGCATCGGCCCACTCTATTTGTTCCCAAAATCAGATTACCAGCTACTGCCTTTTTTCGACAGACATGGTACAACTGTAATGATGGTCTGGTAGAACTTCTATCAGACTACAGTTCTTTCTGTATAACAAATGATATGTTGATCGATATAATCAAAGTTGCCAAAATGTAAATTGTAAATTTCGGACCTACACATTCTGCATTGTGGTAACGAAATAAAGTCCAAACCTCAAGAAACATATTTGTGAAAAGAAACGCAATTCACTTGCCTATTTTCCCTGGCCAGAAACAGGTATTAACATTATCGATCAATCATCCATTACTGAATACTTCAATGAATTATTAATTAACAATTACCCAATGACATCTGTTGAACCCAACCATTATCAAAGTTCGATAGGGCACGGCGCAGGCGGGGTACGAACTTGCGATTGTTTCAATAACGCGAATTTGAATTCTGACGCCTTAACTCCCTCGACCATACTAGCGACTAATAAAATAATAACAATTAGACATTTTTTAAAGTGTCACGTCGTTTTGTGAATTCAATTCAAAGGCACTGCAGAACCATGGCATCTCTTGAACAAACACACTTTCAAAATTTACTTTAATATATTTGCTCTCTCCACAGCTCCTCAGCTCGTGCGGTAAGGCTTCCGAAATAGAGGGTAATGCAAAAGTCATTATCCAAATAATTGGCAGTGCTACATTATGATACTGTGCCTCCTTTCCCTGTCTCATCACTGGCATTGGTCAACCTCATACCGACCTCTTAGTCAAGGAACTAGACTTATAAAGACAGATGGAAGTACTTTGACTAATATGTTGGTATGAGTCTGGCCCAAATACTGTTAAATCTTGGTTCACTTTTGCCAATGCCACCACGTTTCAGGGAAAGGCGACAGGAGTAAAGAAGTTTATGGTCATCTGAGGTTTGGTTTATTTTGTTAGCACACATGCCGAATGCGTAAACGCGAACTTTCATGTGCCTGCTTGTGAGCATGCATTAAATATTAGCCTTAAATGTCAATATATCTTGGCAACTTACATATATTATAGATAGATTATAGGGCGCGCAGTACAAATGTGTATATACATATAGACATACACGTACAAGTATAGCATGGTAGAATTACAATGTCCTACCATTTTTTTTAATTGCGTGTACTTAACCTATATTTAAGTAGCAAACTACCCAGGTATTACCTTAGTGACCTGCTTGTGTATGGAGAAAGGAGTGAGTAATTAATTGTTTCCCTTTAATAGCACACATGGGCACATGTAGGTACAAGTAATTTATTGACGAAAAAAATAAAAGTTATATGTTAATTTAATTATAAGCATATTTCATAGTTCCTATACCTATCGTAATTGTCTCTCTCTCACTGTTTTGTTAGGGTAGACCAGAGCCTCTGCAGAGTAGCCTCCATTTTTTCTTTTATTATTCGCCTGAAGTAAATGTTCGAAGTCTGAAGAAGTTTCTAAGAAAAAATAGGTGGATATGGTGAATGGGTAAACCCAGTGATCTGTGGGTAAACCAAAAAACCACGACCCAACCAATACCATGGAAAAGTCAGCAACATGTCAGCAGATGCTGGACGTTGGAAATGGAGTTGGAAATTGGATGTTAAATAGTATGATTGGGAAAAAACGGAGTGACAGGGTGGGGAATGATTTTGTAAGAGAAGAATGTGGTGCAAGAGAAAGTGTGAAAGTGAAGATTAAAAGAAGTTTGTTAAGATGGTTTGGGCATATGGAGAGAATGAATGAGGAAAGACTGACGAAGAAAGTATATGTTGGTAGAATTGATGGATGTCGTGGTAGAGGAAGACCGAGAAAGGTATGGATGGATCAAATTTCTGAAATAGCGAATGAATGGAATATCCAGAGTCATAATAAAAGAAGAGCCTGTATGAAGAAGGTTATGACTCTGGAGGAAATGAAAGAAGTATGTATGGACAGAAAGAAATGGCGGTTGATCTGTAATGTTGGCGGCTAGGTTTTATTAAAGTGAAATTTGTTTTATGTTCTAGTTTTTGATGTCCATATAATATTATTATTTATTGATTTAAAAAAATGTAATTTGTCGTGTATGTTCCTTGACTTATAGGTTGGTATGCGGCTGACCACCCATGCTGTAAAAATGGTTCACTTTGCCAATGTCACCCCTGTTTCAGGGAAGGACGGCAAGAGTTACAGGGTGTATGTCCATTTGAGATTTGGTTTTTATGTTGTAGGTTCACATGAGGCATGTGCAAGCGCGAACTTGTTCATGTCTGGTTGTGAGAATGCATGTAATGTGAATCTTCAATGTAACATATCTTTTCAACTTAGATTAGATTAGAAATAAGCAAAAAGTACACTTTTTCATATTCTGTTGATTCATTATTTATTTGCTGAAATCCCTTGAACATCAATTTAATCCCAAGAAATGAGACGCGATTATAGATTTTATAATTTTTACTCTCCACCAATAAATAAAATTCTAACGATTCCATAACGTCCTCGCAGTGCTTTTTTGGCTAATCTTCCCCTTTGATTCAAAGATGACCTTTCTCAAGATTCAAATTCTACACAATCTGAGCTAAGAAAAACAAGTAGAATATTATAATGTGAGAGTTGTTTGACATATTTTTAAAAACAATTTATAGTTTTCATAAGACATTTTAGTCCAGTACAAATACAAACATTGCTCCTGTGAAATTACCTGTGATGGGCATAAAACAAACAAGTACTAATGGCACGATAAGACATCTCGAAACAAACGTTGGACCATTGTTAACAGACATGAATTGAGCCATGATTTAATGGTTATGTTATGTTATATAGAAGCTTATATGTTCCCCGGGTGAGGGGGGTGGGGGGGGTGGGCTCCCCTGGTCGATAGTGGAGGTGCATGTCCGAACAGCCTTAATTAATATCCAACTAGTCCTCGTAATGCGAGACTCTGACAAAACTACTTACAACACATGCAAGGGGGAAAGTCAGATGAGTATTGTGTAAAAGTTAGTGAATAATGCTGGAGAGATGTTTTCCGGGATATGCAGGAACTGGAGCTTACGGGCGTTTCGCCCATGTCTGCATGAGCTTCTTCAGCGTGAAAGTGCAATGATGAAGATGATCTTGATGAAAACTTTGATGGAAGTGTGGGTACACTGGGGTTTTAAAATTAATGACACGCTAGTCTCTACGTATGCGTTGTGTTGTGACAGCCTAAGACTGACGTTTCTAGTCTGGAAACGTCACAGTTGAACCTTAAGTCACACCCAGCATCACCAGTATATCCAGATATATTATTCCTTTTGAGCAGTCACATGTGATGGGCAAGTTCGCTAAGTATGCAACTACGTAACACTGCAAGGTCTCGGTAACTCTAAGAATGGCGTAACCATTTAGGGGTGAGACGTTAGTCCTATTGGCTGATATGGGACGATGATCAAAATTACCGGCGGGCAGTTGTAGGTGATGGGCTGCGTGCAGTTCTCCAGCCTGAGCCGGGAGCCGTTCCTCCTGACGATGGCCCAGGACTGCGGGCAGAAGCCCGAGGTGCGCGTCAGGCACCACTCCCCGCAGGACGCCCACGTGCAGTTGTGTGCCATGGTAGTGTTCACGGTCTGCAACCAAACATAGCAGTCAATGGAATTCCTCTACTGTAACTGTAGCCTGTAACTAATCAGGGAGCCGTTCCTCCTAGCAATTGAAAATGCCCCAGAGCTAAACTCACTTCCAGCTGTGCACATAGTCATGTTCATAGTCTAAAAAGCACGAGAGTGAATGGAATTCCTCTAAAAATAATAACAATAATTGGCCAATTTTATACAGCGTCGTTTCGTGGCACTAGCCACCCCAAGGGCGCTTTTATGTGTTAAAGCCTTTATAAAACACATGTGTTTTCCAGAAACTGCCAACACTGGTCTCTGCACTCAACTCCAGAGGTAGGCTGTTCCAGTAGGATGGGCCAGCTTAACTAAAAGCCCTGTCCCCGAAATCCGTTCTGTTCCATCGAAGGGGCAGTTGAAGCACCCAGTGCATAACGAAAAGTGCGTCGTCTACCATCTATTTGGTCGACTCTGGACAATTCGCACAAGTAGGATGGGGCAACTCTTCTGAGGGTTTTAAAAACCAAGACACATATTTTGTACTCAATCCCCTCAGGGCTGCGCAGCCAATGAAGGCGCTGCAACAGAGGAGAGACATGGTCTGTTTTCTGCAACCCCAAGAGTAATTTGGCTAGCACAGCATTAAAGAGGAACTGCAGTCTAGACTGCTGAAACCTTGGAAGACTACTACAACTGTCGTCTGTAACTGATTCGAGAGTCGTCCCTCCTAACAATTGACTATAGCCTAGAATTGTACACACGTTCAGTTGTGCGCATAGTCGTGTTCACAGACTACAAACGTTCAAACACGTCTAGTCTATTAAGAGTCTATTAATATTCAAACCAGAGAGAGAATGGAATTCTTCTACTGTAACTGTAACCGAGAAGTTACAGTAGAAGATCAATCCAGTTATGCGCTATGTTCGTGTTCACAGTTTACAAACAAACAACTAAACGAACATGAGGGTGAATTGAATTCCTTGCCACACCTTCCTGCAGAGCTCCCTGACCTCACAACTTCGGTCCATAAGCAAGAAGCACACTGGTTTTCAGCATCACGGAAAATATTATCCCTTCATCACCTTCCAAGACGTCCAATAGGTTCGACAACACCTGCAGTTCCAGCCATGATGGATATTGGATATGACCTACTTTTTGCTCTTTCTACTACTCGCTCTTTCCCCATGTATCGGTTTCCTCAAATTTAAAATGAATTTTTCGTCAAATTCATAGTACTGTGCCATCACTTTGTATCGATTAGTATTCAGTATCAAGTTTTAATAATCAGATTAAACTTTTTGTATTAAATATGAGTTGAATTGTACCGAAAAGGAAAAGTGGAGTCGATGCTTTATCCGTTTGGAGGGGGTATTCGCCGTTTGTAGTGGATATTATCCGTCGTTTAAAGTGGATATTATCCATCGCTTAGAGTGGATATTGTCCGTCATTTGGAATGGATATTATCCGTCGTTTAGATTGGATATTATCCGCTGTATGGAGTGGATAAATTCCGTCGTATGGAGTGGATATAATTCGTCGTATGGAGTGGATATTATCCGTCGTTTAGAGTGGATATTATTTGCCGTATCGAGAGGATATTATCCGTCATATGGAGTGGATATTATTCGTCGTATGGAGTGGATATTATCCGTCGTTTAGAGTGGATATTATCTGCTGTATCGAGTGGATATTATCCGTCATATGAAGTGGATATTATTCGTCGTATGGAGTGGATATTATCCGTCGTTTAGAGTGGATATTATCTGCCGGATCGAGTGGATATTATCCGTCGTTTGGAGTAATGAATTAATTATCAGCGTATGCATGACAGGGGACGTTTACGCTGCATTAACTATTTAGGACATGGCAGGTTACAGAAACAAAAAAACAACTCCATCCGAACAACAGGTGTTTAATATTTCAGGTCTCATATGTGACCACGTTTTCAGGTTTCAGGTCACTCATAAGAACCTAATTTTCTGGAACATAAAATTATGGCATAAATAGGTTCTTATGTATAATCGATACTAGTCGTCTAAAGGTAGTTCAGTCGATAGCTTAGTGGTTAGATTGCTTGCATTCAAAGCCACGGGGCTATGATCCCTACCAAAGGTGTCAGAAATGATATCCCGTATCGGTGTTTATGTCAAACGGTTTTTCACATTTCCGTTTTACGTATGTCTATCTATAATCCATAATATAAATTGTAAAGATATATAACGTTTATGATTCATATTAAATGCATTCCCATAAGCAGACACGTACATATAAGTATGTGTAAGTGTGTATTAAGTACGACATTTCTTTCTTCAAGAAATTTATACATATTTACATAAAAAAGTAAGTAGAACAAAATTCTGTTGTGTTTTTGATAAAAAATAAACACATTCTTAATTACCTCTATTAACATATCATGAAACTTCAGCATGTTTGAAGCAAACAATTTAAAAATATTATTTAGCATTTACATTATAACTAACGTGGCAATATTTCATAACATATTTTTACTGTTTTGACTCATTCCTCCTCTTCAAACTGCCATAAAAAATACATGAACCTTCTATACTAACATCAAATTTTTACTGAATTATGTTTTTGTTATTTTTTTCAGTATTCATTGGTTACCTGGTACATACACACACTCACACCCAACTAAACGTTTCTACTTATGCATATAGGTCAACCATCCGTCCAACATGTGGCCGATTAATGGTTGCCAACAATAGAAATATGTCCCCAACAACACTCAACTTGTACTATAAAATATATAGTACCCCAAGTAAGTATAATACGTTACCTTCAAACAAAGAAAATATGTATGGAAACAAACTGGGCTTCTATCTAACGTTTTTAGTGACCATACATACATTTTTGGTAGAACTCTATAGTTGAGTTTAAATGGTATGTTTTATACTTGTGAGTACAGTATAAACTCTGCTGGTTAAACCTATAATCTATATTCCTTTGTTGTGCAACAACAGCAGAACTTTTAACTTTTTATTTTGTATTTGAGGGGTGAGACCGTTGACTTAGGATATCTGTGAACTACAAATTATTTTAACGAAAATAGGCATTTTATATGTGTTTCAACCTACCTACGAAAATCATTCTTACTAAGAAAGAGAATAATAAACTTCACAGTAGCATTTCCATGGGTACAAAAAAACTAAGGCGAATCTAAAAATGTTACTAGAAAGGTGGCAGCATTGCTGCGTGCGAACAAGTCCGAACATAATACGCAGCATTATACTCGTAAATCTTGTGATCGATAAAATTGACGAGTTTTAAATGAAAATGCATTATGACATGTGTTGTTATTGAGTGTCAAAACCATTGAGGTATATATACTAGAGAAGTAACTCTTCTCGAAACACGTAGCACCCTGCAGTAGGTCAAAAATCGTACTCGAGAAAAACGGCCCGCCAGTCTCACGCAGACTCAGACCCCGTTCACAAGTATTTTGCTACTGGTTACCCTGTTTTATAATTCGGAAGCCATATTGTAATCGATCTATGGTACGCGGAATGTATGGTTATGAGGAAGGAGGAAGGGGAAGAGGTCGTTTTTTAAACTGAAATCAGAATGAGCGTAAATAAATTTGAATTAATAATTTATATTTACTGTTATTCATGTAAAAAAAGAGTTTAAGCGCCAATAAACTTTATTTTGTTTAGTATTTATTAAATTGCTCATTTTTTATTAAAAAAAAACTGATGAAAAAATATTTTATAATGATGGTTGAACTGTGTGTAGGATTTTGGCCCGGGGCACCACCCTACTCTATGGGCGCCACAAACGTCAAGCGTATTTGAAATTAACTGTTGTATTTTCACTATTATTGAAGAGTGTAGAGATTAATGAAATCAAGAAGACTCCAGTGGCCGGACACGTAGCACGTGCAGAAGACTCCAGGATCATCAGAACTGTCTTGGATGGTGCCCCCTCAGGCGTTAGACCCCCGGGACGTAGGATGCGGTGGGCAGAGAACGTCGAAGCCAACGCCGAAGTTTTGGGAGTGAGGCGACTATGGAGGGAAGCAGCACAAGGCAGAGTGGTGCAGGTGTCCCTGAGCCTTGAAGGCTGTCGGCTGATGAGCCGAAGAAAGTGAAATTAAAGTGTATAGATTTCATATTATAAACATTTCCGGTCCTCAGGCCATCATCAGGGGACAATCATCAGGGATCCAAAACTTTTGCAAGAAATACAGATACAGAATGCCAGTGTCCTTGACAATAGACAGGTGCCTATTTGATTGTTTACCTACGTTTATTTTTGCCATATCATTTGTGTTTTTTACATTGAGGTTTTTTTAATTAATTTTTTTCTTTACAGTGTGTATTTTTGTGATTGTATGACTAATCTTTCTAGAATAAATAAATATTGTGCAAAATATAAGCGTTTTATTTTGACAGCTTAAAGCAATAATAATAATATTAATAAATAATATCATGGCAGATAATAATATATTATTATAGTGGTGTGAGTGTACCCGCGTGCCGCGTGTATAATACACACATGCATACAAGATCATAGTCCAATACGCAGAATGTATGGAAGGGAAGTAAGAAGGCGAGGAAGGGGGGTTTCGAAGTACGTACCTACCCCTAAGCCATAGAGTAGCTTCTCTAAGTACCTATATACTCTGTGCGCAGACTTACTCAGCGAGCGGACGAGACAGGTGCTAATACATACTGCTATAAATGGCTAAATATTGTGATTGGAGTTTTCAAACACCTTTGTTTGTGAACTTGATCAATTATACTACATGCACAAATTCAAAATATATAAAATCCTAGCACAAATTAATTATTAAAACAATTGTTTAACTTTAAAAATTTCGTCGCTGTGAAGTCAGCCCGACATATCGAACGCATAAGTAGAGCTTCATATTTTTCCCCTACAAGTAGGGGAAAAAATATTAATGAAAATACGAAACAACGTATGAGCTACATTTTGTGTTTCAATCGATGTTTATCGACTCATGAACTGTTTGCAATTTTAAAAATATTACGTGTGATATAATTTATTTTTGTAAAAAAAAAGTTTTTCTTAAATCTATTTTCATTAATTTCACACATTTAACATAGACATAAGGTTTTATACTACCAGGTTGCTGGTTGAAGACGAACTGGAGTAAAATTACGTAAAAGTGTCATGTTTGCCCGCCGAGAAAAAAACAACTTTGGAACATCTATGCGGAGAACGCTTAGAATCTATTGTGAGCATATATCTGAATATACTGTATTATGAGTTATGACTTTCATATTTCCAGAGGAATGTAGTACATTTATAAATTGTAGGGGAGTAAAGTGTTAGTCTAACTTTTCCTACAGCATATTTCAATTATCTGAATTCTTTATTTACTTATTCCTTGACTTATAGGTTGGTATGCGGCTGACCACCCATGCTGTAAAAATGGTTCACTTTGCCAATGTCACCCCTGTCTCAGGGAAGGACGGCAAGAGTTGCAGGGTGTATGTCCATTTGAGAATTGGTTTTTATGTGTTCACATGAGGCATGTGCAAGCGCGAACTTGTATGTGTCTGGTTGTGAGAATGCATGTAATGTGAATCTCCAATGTAACATATCTTTGCAACTTAGATTAGATTAGATTAGATTTTATGAAACCTTTGTTAAATGTAAAATGTTATTCTGGAAATTTCATTTTATTCTGACATGCATATTTTAATATATCCTTAACTGAACTTAACCGAACCTTAACCGAACTTAACCGAACCATAACCGAACTTAACCGAACCTTAACCGAACTTAACCGAACCTTAACCGAACTTAACAGAACCTTAACCGAACTTAACCGAACCTTAACCGAACATAACCGAACCTTAACCGAACTTAACCGAACCTTAACCGAACTTAACCGAACCTTAACCGAACTTAACCGAACCTTAACCGAACTTAACCGAACCTTAACCGAACTTAACCGAACCTTAACCGAACTTAACCGAACCTTAACCGAACTTAACCGAACCATAACCGAACTTAACCGAACCTTAACCGAACTTAACCGAACCTTAACCGAACTTAACCGAACCTTAACCGAACTTAACCGAACCTTAACCGAACTTAACCGAACCATAACCGAACTTAACCGAACCTTAACCGAACTTAACCGAACCTTAACCGAACTTAACCGAACCTTAACCGAACTTAACCGAACCATAACCGAACTTAACCGAACCTTAACCGAACTTAACCGAACCTTAACCGAACTTAACCGAACCTTAACCGAACTTAACCGAACCTTAACCGAACTTAACCGAACCTTAACCGAACTTAACCGAACCTTAACCGAACTTAACCGAACCTTAACCGAACTTAACCGAACCATAACCGAACTTAACCGAACCTTAACCGAACCTAACCGAACCTTAACCGAACTTAACCGAACCTTAACCGAACTTAACCGAACCTTAACCGAACTTAACCGAACCTTAACCGAACCTTAACCGAACTTAACCGAACCTTAACCGAACCTTAACCAAGAGTTGCAGGGTGTATGTCCATTTGAGATTTGGTTTTTATGTTGTAGGTTCACATGAGGCATGTGCAAGCGCGAACTTGTATGTGTCTGGTTGTGAGAATGCATGTAATGTGAATCTCCAATGTAACATATCTTTGCAACTTAGATTAGATTAGATTAGATTTTATGAAACCTTTGTTAAATGTAAAATGTTATTCTGGAAATTTCATTTTATTCTGACATGCATATATCCCCCTATAATATAAAATGCAACGGCCTCCCCATACAAAATAATTGTGCGTTAATGGATGACAAACTGAAGAACTCCTGAACAGATGCACGTCATATTCACAACAAATATTGTTCAGGACTTGGGATGTGCTTCCTCATCATTAATAGATGTTAAATTGTTGTTTTTAAAATAAATAAACATGATCAATCACAACACCTTTTTATGTAAAACCTATGCGAGAAACAAAACTCATTTTGACATTCGAATTTCAAATAAATTGCCAACACTTCAACATACGCTTCAAAGTTGCCATACAAGTCGATTCTTTTTCGGTTGAATTCCGTTGAGTACCTACCTATATTCTTTATTTATTTCAAAATTATACTTCAACCAGTTATAACATGTATTTTTTAGAAATAATGACGATCGATTAGGTCAACTTTTTATATGAAACCATACTTATTGCGGCATTTAATTTTTTTAAAGTATTATTATAATATTCAATCTAAGTTGCATAGACGCATTAACATTTATAATTCATATTCAATGCACTACTCCACGGAGACACGAGTGAGTTTGCGCTTACAAATGCTGCATGTGTATTTACAAATAAAAATTTCAGCCTCTCATGACCATAAGCCCTGCAACTTTTGCTGACCTTTTCAGAAACAGGGGACACATTTGTTAAGTGAACCCATTTATGCGATATGGGTGGTAAGCCTCATACTAACCCTTTTAAGTCAAGGAATTTGATTCAACAACGTTAAATTTAATTTATAATCTAAAGTTGCAAAAAAAGTTATTTGATGATTCAAATTGAATGCACGCCCACAAACTGGCAAATGTCATTTCACGTTAACATATAGTTGTGGCGCTTGATTTTTTATAAATATTAGAATATATAATCTAAGTTGCACAGATACAATAACTTTTATAATTCATATTCAATGCATGCCCCCCTGGAGACACGAGTGGGTTCGCACTTATAAATGCTGCATGTGAACTTATAAATTAAAATTTCAGCCTCTCTTGAACATAAGCCCTGCAACTTTTGCCAACCTTTTCAAAAACAGGGGAAACATTTGTCAAGTGAACCATTTTTTGCGATCTGGGTATTTAAGCTCATACTTCCCTATCCGTCAAGGATTTGGGTTCAAAAAATCCTTCAATAATGTTAAATTTAATTTATAATCTAAAGTTGCAAAAAAAGTTATTTGAAGATTCAAATTGAATGCGCGCCCACAAACTGGCAAATGTCATTTCACGCTAACCATTAGTTGTGGCGCTTGATTTTTTAAAAATATTAGTTAGAATATATAATCTAAGTTGCACAGATACAATAACTTTTATGATTCATATTCAATGCATGTCCCCCTGGAGACACGAGTGGGTTCGCACTTATAAATGCTGTATGTGAATTTACAAATTCAAATTAAGGCCTGTAATGAACATGAGCCCTGCAACTTTTGCCACCCTTTTCAAAAACAGGGGAAACATTTTTCAAATGAACAATTTTTTGCAATATGGGTATTTAGGCTCATACTAACCTATAAGTCAAGGAATTTCTAATCTAATCTAAGCTGCAAGGATATATATCATTTGAGATTTATATTCAATGCATTCCCACAAGCAGACATGTATAATTTCGCGCTGGCACATGCCGCATGTGGACCTACATTATAAAAACCCAATCTCAAATGAACATAAGCCATGCAACTCTTGCCATCCTTCCCTGAAACAGGGGTGAAATTGGCAAAGTGAACCATTTTTCACAGTATGGGTGGTCAGCCGCATACCAACCTATAAGTCAAGGATTTGAGTTTGAAAAATCCTTAAACAACGTTAATCTTAATTTATAATCTAAAGTTGCAAAAAAACTTATTTGATGATTCAAATTAAATGCACACCCATAAGCTGGCAAATGTCATTTCACGTTAACATATAATTGTGGCACTTGATGTTTTTAATATTAGAATATAAATCTAAGTTGCATAGATACATTTTATAATTCATATTCAATGCATGCTTCCATGGAGACACGAGTGAGTTCCCGCTTAGAAATGCTGCATGTAAACTTACAAATTAAAATGAAGGCCTCTAATGCACATAAGCTCTGCAACTTTTGCCGACCTTTTCAGAAACAGGGGGAACATTAGTTAAGTGAACCCATTTATGCGATATGGGTGGTAAGCCTCATACTAACCCTTAAGTCAAGGAATTTGATTCAACAACGTTAAATTTAATTTATAATCTAAAGTTGCAAAAAAAGTTATTTGATGATTCAAATTGAATGCACACCCACAAGCTGGCAAATGTCTTTTCACGCTAACATATAATTGTGGCACTTGATGTTTTTAATTTTAGAATATAAATCTAAGTTGCATACATACATTTTATAATTCATATTCAATGCATGCTCCCAAGCAGACATGAGTGAGTTTGCGCTTACAAATGCTGCATGTGTAACTACAAATAAAAATTTCAGCCTCTCATGACCATAAGCCATGCAACTTTTGCCGACCTTTTCAGAAACAGGGGGAACATTAGTTAAGTGAACCCATTTATGCGATATGGGTGGTAAGCCTCATACTAACCCTTAGGTCAAGGAATTTGGGTTTGGAAAATCCTTAAACAACGGTTATCTTAATTTATAATCTTAAGTTGCAAAAAGAGTTTTGATGATTCAAATACAATGCACACCCACAAGCTGGCAAATGTCTTTTCACGCTAACATATAATTGTGGCACTTGATGTTTTTAATTTTAGAATATAAATCTAAGTTGCATACATACATTTTATAATTCATATTGAATGGATGCCCCCAAGCAGACATGAGTGAGTTTGCAGTTACAAACGCTGCATGTGTAATTATTACAAATAAAAATTTCAGCCTCTCTTGACCATAAGCCCTGCAATTTTGCCGAACTTTTCAGGAACAGAGAAAAATTCGTTCAGTGAACATTTTTTTAGGTATGGGAGGTCAGCCTCATACCTCATGCTTCACACAAGAATCTCAGAACATGAAAGAACTAAATAACCCTTTTACCGCAATTTTTTTTCAAATTACTTCTTAAACCACTTAATTACTATGAAGGAGGTGTGAGGAAAAATTATTGCGAAGCCAGACTCACTCTGCCCGAAGGGCCTAGCAGACAACCGTGCACAGCACGGTCAGTCTGCTAGTTTTAATATAATAACTGTAGGGGAATTATGTATCATAGAATAATGAGATCTCAACCCTTTTTGTCGTGTTTGAAGTGTGCCATGTGTTTCGTAAAATTATTGCTATCTCGTTTTAACCTGAGAGTACAGTGCGCGTTATTCGATGCAGAAGCGGGATAAAAACTGATTGTCTCCTTGCATCTGCATTAAAACGTTTCCAACGGACTTCGGCTTGACATTTTTTTCCTGATTGTATGATGGTTGCGACTCTATAATATATATCTCAATGGTCAAAACACAAAATTGAGGAAGCAAGAAAACATTACTGTATGCGGATGATGCAGTCCTTGTATCTGATTCAGCAGTGGAATTGCAAATGATGCTCTTTAGATTGAACGAAGCTTTGAAAGGTAATAATTTGAAGTTGAATGCAAGAAAGACGAAAGTTTTGATTTTTGAAAGAGATGATGAAAATATGAATTATGAATTTAAAATTAATGGAATGAATGTTGATGTTGTAAATGAGTTTGTATATTTGGGAAGTAAGTTTGAAAAAGATGGAAGAATGGCCGGTGAATTTGAAAGAAGAATAATGAAAGGCAGGTGTGTACTGGGTGCGACCGCTTGCATCGCCAGGAACCAAAATCTCTCAAAAAATGTTAGATTGGCGGTGCACGGTGGTATACTAGTGCCAACCTTGATGTATGGAAGTGAAGCCTGGACGGTGAGTGAAAGGGAAATTAGTAAAGTCCATACAGTAGAAATGGACTATCTAAGAAGTATGATTGGGAAAAAACGAAGTGACAGGGTGAGGAATGATTTTGTAAGAGAAGAATGTGGTGTAAGGGAAAGTGTGAAAGTGAAGATTAAAAGAAGTATGTTAAGATGGTTCGGGCATTTGGAGAGAATGAGTGATGAAAGATTGACGAAGTGAATAGTTTCCCCCTCACCGACAATTGTTTTTCAACAAGTTGTCGTAGAGTGAAAATCTGATCAACACAGCCTCTACCGGCCATAAAGCCGGACTGTATATCGGAAACCCTTTTGCTAGTAGTCAGAATCACATTTTTTATAATCACCTTACAGAAGACTTTTCCTGGTATACTGAGTAGACTGATTGGTCTGAAGTTCTGACAGTCTTTTTTGTCCCCTTTACCTTTGTAAATGGGAACAATGACTGCCTTCCTCCAATCCATCGGTACTACTCCTGCATTCACACAAAGCTTACATAATTCAAACATCCAATCTATCACACATTCACCTCCTGCTTTCAACATTTCACCATTTATACCATCAAACCCAGCAGACTTCCCATTCTTCAGACGTGAAATAGACACTTTCATTTCTTCTTTCAAAATCTTCAATTCATTCTCTTCATCTGTCTGTTCATAAATTCTTCTTTCACCCTGGCCAAAAATTTCTTGAAAATAGTTCTTCCATCTCTTGCATACTTCTTCATTCTCCCATACCATCTCACCGGCAGCACTTTTGACTCCCGGAGTGGTCAATGCAGAAGATTTATTTCTATCCGCATTGATCCACCTCCAAAATTCCTTCTTACTGTCGGTGAAACTTTTGTTAATCCTTTCATCAATCTTTCTTTGTTCATTCATCTTGCTTTTATAAATTATAGTCTTTGCCATTCTCTTAGCTTTCTTATATTCGTCTTCTAGCTTTCTATCATTTCTATTAATCAGCCAATTTTCATAACACTTTTTCTTAACTTTCACAGCTTCTTTCACTCTATCATTCCACCAGGCATCTCCTTTCAATTTTCCACCTTTCGTTACCCCACATACTTTTTTAGCACATTCAATCATTCCTTCCTTCAGATCTTTCCACATGCTTTCAATATCTTTTCCACACACATTCTTCTCAAGTTCATTTACACTTAAAATTTTGTGGAGCTCTGATACATACTTCTCTTTCACATTTTCTTCATTCAGCCTTTCTACTTTTATTTTAGTCATTCTTACTTGCTTCTTGCGTTTCTTCTTTCTTACTTCACCAAGCATTATTTTAGCACATAAGAGATAGTGATCACTGCCTATTTCAGGCCCGCGGTAGACACGGCTATCTCTTACGGCTCCTCTCAGTCTTTCATCCACACAGATGTAGTCAATGATTGTGCGACTTCCCACAATCTGCCTCGTGTACAGATGCACATCCTTATGCCGAAACCAAGTATTCGATGCAAAAAGACTGTGCTCCGCACACAAAGCAATCAGATGTCGCCCATTATCATTGACTACACCTCTCCCACCAGGACCAATAATTTTCAAACATTCATCCCTCTGCGCACCTATCCATCCATTCATATCACCTAAAATTACAATGTTTTCATTCTTCTTCCTTTCATGCACAACCGCATTTAGCTCATTCCAAAAACTCAAAATTCCAAAAACAGGTCATTGTTTTTTATCGAAAATTTACTGTAGTCTGCGGATGGGCTACGGCTTTGATGTTTGAGAATAACATCGTAGTTTTATCTTCATCACTGCGCGTTGCATATCGACTTGACGGATAAACTGTCATGTACTAGTTGTGGCATTTCTTTCAGCTTTAACACTCTAGCACTCGATATGAAGTTGATGAGCTGGCTTCAGCGCGGGGTGGCGCCCACTCGGAGGGGATATCGATCTATGGAACGCGGGGTCTAGGAATGCGGTCACCAGCAAACTGTAGCCGGGAAGATGTGTGGGAGGGGGGGCAGAGCCAGCCACCCACCATCAACGGCTGGCGTCTATAATCTAAGATGCAAACAAATCAATAGCTATTAAGATAATTAACTAGTTGTTCTCTTTTAAACGGTGTGTTAACATTCCGAAAGCGCTAGAGATATTAAACGCAACTATGATCTATCTATAATCTAAGTTGCAAGGATATATTCATTCAAAGCTCTCAGATGTATGCCCACAAACCAACACGTGTAGTTCGCGCTTACAAATGCTGATTGTGTACTTAAAATCGAAACCTCAAATGAACATAAGCCCTGCAACTCTTGCCGACATTCCCTGAAACAGGGGTGACATTGGCAAAGTGAACCATTTTTTACAGTATGGGTGGTCAGCCTCATACCAACCTATAAGTTAAGGAATACGAGTCATAAATAACATTTAAGTATAAAAAAACAACAAAACCTTAAAAAGAAATCTATACTCATCTATAATTATCTATAATCATCTATAATTCGGTAATGTCGGTGTGATGGCCGTAGGAGGCAAGTCGTTGCTCTTGACTATCTTAGTTGCAAATATACAAAACATTTAAGATTATCAAATGCATTCCCATAAGTAGACACGTATAAGTTCACGATTACACACACCGCATGTGGGCTTACAACATAAAAAACCCAATCTCAAATTAACATTTGCCCTGCAACTCTTGCCGACCTTCTCTGAAACAGGGGTGAAATTGGCAAAGTGAACCATTTTATATAGGATGGGTGTCACACCTCAAAAACTCTGCGAGCTTAGTCGTTGCTATAGAAACCTCCAAATCACAGTTGCTGTAAGTCATGATGGGATTTTATTAACGGTAAATTATTTTTTTAACAAAACGCAAATTATGTACCTATACGAACAACAAAAAAGTGCTACATCTGACATCGAACTTCCTAACGTTCTGTACTCTTAGTACGAGTTGCAAAACTTGAGTAATGTAAAGTTTACGGCAATTATTAAAGAGTGATTTCCCCCAAAATCTGCCGTTTTTGTTTGTTTGAACTTGATTTTCTTCATCACTGTAACTCTTTTGCTAAGACCATAAAGTGCAAGAAACAAAAACGGCAGATTTTGGGGGAAATCACTCTTTAATAATTGCCGTAAACTTAAGTTTTGCAACTCGTACTAAGGGTACTGCAGATCAGAGACATTGTTCCAGAGGATACCGTCTAAGGCAGCGTTTTCCAAACTGGGGGGCCATTTCCAAAGGCGCGAGCTATGGCTAAGAAGGCGCCAAAAATGTGTCCAAAGTAGTATTAGTATGAATATTAAGAAATAAAACGTAGAAGGGGAGGCGCGAAAAAAAAATTAAACGTACAAAGGGAGGCGCGAAAAAAAATCTTTTTAGGGAGGCATGGTAGCATAAAGTTTGGTAACCGCTGGTCTAAGGCGAAGTTAATTTGTATGTCTTTAATCTAAAATCTATGTTGCAAAGATATATTACATTTAAGAGTTATATTAAATGTTTTCCCACAAGCAGACACGTATAAATTCGCGCTTAAACATACCGCATGTGAACCTACATTATAAAACTTAATCTCAAATGAACTTAAGTCCTGCAACTCTTGACGAACTTCCCTGAAACAGTGGTGATATTTTTTCCCCTGAAACAATGGTGATATTTTTTTACAGTAAGGGTGATCAGCCTCATATCAATCTATAAGTCAAGGAACTAAATGTAATAAAAAGAATTGGAAATTTAATGTAGAGGACAAATTTTCCTCCATTATCAAGAGGACCACTTGTCCTCTACGTCCTGTACGTAGGACCACTTTTACGTAGGACCACTTTTACGTAGGACCACTTTTATGTAAGACCACTTTTACGTAGGACCACTTTTACGTAGGACCACTTTTACGTAGGACCACTTGTCCTCTTGATAATGGTGAGATAAAAACAAATATATAATAAACTATAATAAACTTTTATTAAAAACAAATTCATACGTGGTAGGCTTGCCGGAAATCGAAAACTCTACAGGCCTTTTGTCTCTGTAAGGAGAAAGCAAACAAGTTGTCAGCCTGTTGCCGGACTTGGCAAGGAAAGCGTGCAAGGTAAAGAAAAACATGTTTGGGAAATTATCTGCAGCGCAAGCGATAACCGTTATTTTTCTAGAATTTTCTAAAACACAAATCCACCATCTTAATACATTTAACTTTTTGAGCTTCATTCTCATAATGATTCATACGTAACTAAAAAAACGAACTAAGCTACACATATGTATAGTGTAACTTCTTGCCGCGTTTTTCCCGAAAGGGGAAATTATTATTTTATTAGTATTTATTTTTACAGGGAAGGGATAACTTTTTGTGTATGAGCAAAAGCGAAGAACTTTTAATGTTAATTGATATCTGTTAATAGGTCCTTATCGCCACACGCGACCCCTTTGGGCATAACGCGGCAAGAAGTAGCACTATATGTGTAGCTATGTTGCGAAAGTAGCGAACCTCAATCTTCTGTAGATGATATCCCTTGACTTGTAGGTTGGTATGAGGCTAACCACCCTTGCTGTAAAAAATGGTTCACTTTGCCAATATCACCCCTGTTGCAGGGAAGGACGGCAAAAGCTGCTGGGCTTATGTTCATTTGAGGTTTGGTTTCTGAATTGCAAGAACACATGCAGCATTTGTGAGCGGCGACTAACACGTGTCTGTTTGAGGGCATGCATTAAATATGAATACTCTAGCCTCCTCAGCCCCACACCTGGATATATTTACAACTGGTGTGGATCGCTTACTATCGGAGTCTGTTTGTATACTAGAACGACGTGTGGATGCGTAGAATAATGTATCTGTGTATCTGCGTATTGTTCTATTATGTTTACAATGTTATATCTACGGTTAAAAGGCAGACAAACTAAATTGTTCAGGAGAGCAGTTTAAAGTTTGAGATTGCAGGAAAATAGCATAACTTTTTTATTTTTTATCATATCGTTAAAATCAAAACAGCTCTAAAATAAATAAAAATATAGACATTTATTGACATTCCCATTAATGTGGTTTCACGGTGTTGTACGATTTTTTATGTCACAAGCGCCTTTATGACAAAAAAGGCCAAAATCTTGTCGGTTACACCAACACCATACTTCGAAAACGCATTTGTTTGCTTGGGCATAAACAACACAAAAATCATCGTAGGGCTATGAACGTTAGCGCATTAGAAAGAACGGAAAATTTCAAGTAGGATACATAACTAATTTTTGACCAAAATGTCGCTTATGCCTTACTGCCTTTTAACCGACGATATGTATTGTGACGTTTTGGTGTCTCACTGTCAGTCCTGTACATACTTGTTAAATAAATAAATGAACTTTAAATTTTAATATATCTTTGCAGCTTAGATTAGATTAGATAAGATTAGATAGATCATACACTTCGGTGGTGGAGCATGTCACTCAGTGGCCTTCTGCAACTTAGATTATAGATCCCAGATGGAAGGGGACGTCAGGATATCTTGTGTACGCTGAGACGGGCGCCTTTAGACGTCTGGACGTTGCGGCGCCTCCTCCATACCACGTCCCTCCCTCCCTCCCTCCCATCGCTTCAGTATAAGGACTAGATGGGCTAAGATGGGCTAAGATGGCCAAACATCCGCTCAATAGGCTTCAATCGCTGCAGAATGCCGCAGCTAGACTCATATATGGGACCGCAAAGTCCTGCCACATCACTTCTCATCTTCAAGCTCTGCATTGGCTGAAAATCCCTGAGAGGATCACTTTTAAAGTCGGTTTGCTCACCTTCAAAGCACTGCGTGGGAGTGCTCCGGGGTACCTGATGGAGCTGGTGTCTCCAGCTACTACAACCTCGCGCGGACAAACACTGAGGTCAGCTGCATCAAGAAGCAGCTGCCTGGACATCCCTGTAAGAAGGCCCCGCACTGTTTTTGGAGACAGAGCATTCAAGGCAGCCGCTCCAATGACTTGGAACGCAATTCCCGCCTCACTGAGGGAACTGGATATGGAGAGACCATTTAAAAGAGGTCTCAAGACTCACCTCTTCGTCCAATCATACGGACAAGCGCCTTTGTAGTGACACACTGTCATAAAAGGCGGTATACGAATTTTGTCTTATCTATCTATCTAAGAAAGCAATCCTTCGATAATATATTTAGGAATCCACTTTTATTTTTAAGAAATCCTATGCTGAGACTCCCTAGATTTCAGAGACAAAGGGGTCTGTGACACTTGTTGTAGTGCCGCAGAGGTGTTTACGAGCTTGGTCGTCGCTACAAAGCGCCAATAGTCAAGCAAGACCCAGATTCTGTAAGGCTGGATGGACCTTTCTAGTGACCGGTCTTTGGTAAAGGTTTTTTGTTTTTATTTATGAATTATTCAACCTGCGAAGAGCATATTTATATAATTGGTATATTTTTTGTGCTCCGCTGGGATTCGAATTCACAAGTTTCAATTTACGAGTCCAAAGTGTTGCCACTAGACTACGGACTTACGAGCACATTATACAAAAATCCAAATTCAGTCTATCGGTAACCTTCCAACTCTCAACAGGTGTGTTACCTAATTGAAAAAAAATCATTTACCTTAATATTTTTTAGTGTTGATCTGTTAACACAGTGAAAGTCCATTTTTATAAATATTTAAAAATATAAATGGTAAAACATTGTTTTAATTCACTTTATTCTTTTTTTTTGCTCGAATATTTTCGCCTAATGATTCTGCTCTTGAAGATGCCTTATTAGGCGAAAATTTTCGAGCAAAAAAAAGAATAAAGTGAATTAAAACAATGTTTTACCATTTACATTTTTAAATATTTATATTTACCTAAATGCCTAACTGTATATTTTCTAAACGTGCCAAAAAAAGAAAAACAAGTTTGGAATGATCATTCATTTAAAAAACTATTTTATATTATTACTTACGGAGTGATAAGGTGAGGAATGATTTTGTTAGAGAGGAATGTGGTGTAAGAGAAAGTGTGAAAGTAAAGATTAAAAGAAGTATACTTAGATGGTTTGGACATTTGGAGAGAATGAATGAGGAAAGACTGACGAAGAAAGTGTATGCTGCGAGAATTGATGGATGTCGTGGAAGAGGAAGACCGAGAAAGGTATGGATGGACCAAATTTTCGAAATAGCGAATGAATGGGATATCCAGAGTCATAATAAAAGGAGAGCTTGTATGAAAAAGGTTATGGCTCTGGATGAAATGAAAGAAGTATGCAAGGATCGAAAGAAATGGCGGTTGATCTGTAATGCTGGCGGTTAAAGCTGAGGCTTTTAAATTTAAAAAAAATATGTTTGGTAGTTTTTTTTAATTTTTTACTGTTTAATTGTTTAGAGTTTATTTGTTTTATATGCATCTTTGATTGTATTAATTGCTTGTAGATACTCCTTGACTGATAGGTTGGTATGCGGCTGACCACCCATACTGTAAAAAATGGTTCACTTTGCCAATGTCACCCCTGCTTCAGGGAAGGTCGGCAAGAGTTGCAGGGCTTATGTTCATTTGAGATTGGGTTTTTTATATTGTAGGTCCACATGCGGCATGTGTAAGCGCGAAATTATGCATGTCTGCTTGTGGGAATGCATTTAATATGAATCTCAATTGATACATATCTTTGCAGCTTAGATTTAGATTTAGATTTAGACTTTAATTAATAAAAAAAAAATCGTTTGTTGAAATATTTTTCTCGCGCAAGTGACAGCTATTTCTAGAACGAGTGATGTTGAAGTATGTAGCTACTCTGCTCGCGGTAATATAAACTTGTGAAAATCATCCCGTCCACAATGAGGTCGGAACATTTTTGAATTCGGAATTCATCAGATATTTTAATACTTTCGACAACACTGTAGGGGTATTCAAAGCACATACTCTTGCTATGGTGTTTTCGTGAGTTTCTATGGTGGTATGTACATAGATTGAAGACGGAGCAGAGACACGTTGCCTACATAGAAAATGAAAAAAAACATTTCATATGTCGTGAGTGAGACAGCATTATCAACAATGTATTTCCTTGACTTATAGGTTGGTATGAGGCTGACCACCCATACTGTAAAAAGTGGTTCACTTTGCCAATGTCACCCCTGTTTCAGGGAAGGTCGGCAAAAGTTGTGGGGCTTATGTTCATTTGAGGTTTGGATTTTATTTGTAAGTACACATTCAGCATTTGTAAGCGCGAACTACACTTTTTGGTTTGTGGGCATACATCTGAGAGCTTTAAATGAATATATCCTTGCAACTTAGAATATAGATTATTATTATATGGCGTCAGAGACTGGCGCATCGTGTCGTTTGGAACTAAATCACCTTCATAGCCACTCTATAAAATTACTACACCCATGGTGCAATCAGAGCCCTCTGTGTGGGGGCGGGGGGTGAAATAGGATTATCCGAGATGATGTGTGCTGCTACAAAATACATCCCTCAAGTGAAGAGTGAAGGAAAAGTATAGGGTTCATTACTACATACACAAAGATAGTGTTGCTTTGACGGCGTGTATTTCCAACAAGAAGATTAAACTTGTAGGCCTCGTAATAAAATGTGAGCTTACTTCTCACTCGTGAACGGTCAAAGTAACTATTTGTCGATCTTTCAACAGCTTGGGATCGTGATTCATCTGTGGTTTGTGTCAAAAACGAATCAATCATTCTTTTGGACGAATACGTAGCGCGTGGCACGTAGCGCGACGACCTGTTCAAGAAATCAATAAACCACGTGTGCAGTGTGCAGTGTGCAGTGTGCATACAACTGTTCTTCCGGGAGATTGCATCAGAATTGAAAGCCATCAATTAAAAAAAAACGCAATGTGTCAAATGCGATAGTTATCAACGATGCATAAATAAATTGATCGATAAATTTTTAGAAAAAAAAGACTCATCGCAAGACGCAAGTTGCATACTTGGTTTACAACTCTTTACCACAACTTCCTGATTAATAGGTTGGTATGAGGCTGACCTCCCATACAGTAAAAACTTGGTTCACTTTTGCTAATACCACTCCGTTTTCAGGGTAAGGCGGCAGGAGTTGCAAAGTTTATGTTGATGTGAGGTTTGGTTTATTTTGTATGTGCGCATGCAGCCGAACTTACATGTGCCTGCTTGTGGGCATGGCATGCATTGCACATGAGCGTTGAATGTCAATATTTGTTTTTAACTTAGATCCTGGAACAAAGCATCAGCGTGTGGGAAGCCCATTTTTGATTCACAAATAAGGAAACCAGCTAAATGCTTCTTTTTTATCTCTCTTGAAGATGCACATCATTGGACCATTTCTCTAAATTAGTTTTAAAGATGATTTATGTTTAAGATTCATTATTCATGCAGGTTCACAAGCAGTCACGTGTTTGCGCTTAAAGTCCTCTTAACCGCGTAAATTTAAAAAAATGTATGAAAACTAAATCACTCATTAGGAGTAGGTACTGTCGTAACTTTTATACATTTTTATTCACGCGATTAAGGTGAGATTTACGAAAAATTTTATACTATACTGAACTCAAAGGGGGGAGAAAATTTCAGGGATGCCGAAGGACATCGTGGCTGAAAAATGGTGCGGCAGAAGTACCAAGTCCCTGTTTCGAGTTACAGCATCCTAAGTCAAAATATCCAAGACGATCGCCTGTAATTAACTTACTGTAATTAATTGTTTGTATTCCTCTACATATAGGTTGGTACGAGGCTGACCACCCATACTGCAATAAATGGTTCACTTTGCCAATTTCACCGTGGTTCAGGGAAGATCGGCAAGAGTCTTAAAGCTCATGTTCATATGATATTGGGTTTTATATTGAAGGTTCACATGCGGCATGTTTAAGTGCGAACTTATACGTGTCTGCTTGTGGGAATGCATTTAATATAAATCTTAAATGTAATATATCTATGCAACCTAGATTATTATTCTTATTATTATAGATTATTATCGCCGATCTTCGATAGAAGTGGCACGAAAAGAAAAACTCAGAAATTCTCAATGAATGGTATACTCGCCTCACAAATGACCGGCACGGGATCGAACTCTGACCCGAAGAGTCTGTGACTGGGCGCGTAGACCGCCACCGAGAGGTAGACCAGCGCCACGCCGCTGAGGACCATGGTCAGCTGGCACATGCAGATGGTGCCGATGATGCGGCTGTCCTGCTCCGGGATGACCCTGGGCTTGGCTGACTTCTTCCCCATGGCCACCGCTTCGGTGCCAAAAATAAGCTTCTCGAAAAAACTTTGAAATTTAGTTGCAGATCACGTATTTATGCTGATAAGCACTGCATTCTTAATCCTCCATTTAAACACTACAAAAAAATTAGACGATATTCAAGGTGTTCCTCGATTTATAGGTTGGTATGTAGCAGACCACCCATGCTGTAGAAAATGGTTCACTTTAGCAATGTCACCACTGTTTCAGGGAAGGTCGGCAAGAGTTGCAGGGTGTATGTTCATTTGAGATTGGGGTTTTACGTTATAGGTTCACATGCGGCATGTGCAAGCGCGAACTTATACGTGTCTACTTGTAAGAATATATATAATGTGTATACCCAATGTTACATATCTTTCAGTTGAAGTGGGGGGGAGCTCTTATTAAAAAAATGACTCGATTCGTTTCGGCACCATAAATAAGCCTCACATACGAGGAGTTACGCTAAGAAAGATTAGTGTTTAAATTTGTCTTAAATCGCACTTAATCCTTAGGATTTGTGACTACAAAATAATTCAGTACTTTTGTGTAATCAGCCTCATGCCAACTTATGAGTTACGAAAACAGCTATGTTTATACAAAATATCGATTTTAAGTATTCAAAAGTAACCTTTTGAAATATGGTAAAGATTTTAATAAATATGCTATTGATATTATGCAAGAACATTTATTTTATTTCTTATAAGTCAAATTATTCATTCAAATTTACTATTTTTTTAACAGTACCGTGACACGCTATTTTGACAACAGTGAAACTTCTCGAATTTTTTTCACAACGAACGCCATTTGTTCAATTGTGATGATCGATAATCTATAATCTAAGTTGCGAGGATATATTAATTTAAAGCTCTCAGATGTATGCCCACAAACAATCACTTGTGTAGTTCGCGCTTACAAATGCTGAATGTGTACTTACAAATAAAATCCAAAACTCAAATGAACATAAGCCCTACAACTTTTGCCGACCTTCCCTGACACAGGGGTGACATTGACAAAGTGAACCATTTTTTACAGTATGGGTGGTCAGCCTCATACCAACCTATAAGTCAAGGAATACGAATAATAAATAACGTTTAAGTATAAAAAAGAACAAAACCTTAAAAAGAAATCTATACAAAAAAAGTCAATAATTTCCTACACAAAAAATGTAGCAAATTAATAAACCAACATTACAAATCAACATTCCATATTAGCCGCTACTTCTTCCTGTCCTTGCATACTTATTTTATTTCATCCAGAGTCATAACCTTTTTCATACACGTCCTCCTTTTATTATGACTCTGGATATCCCATGCATTCGCTATTTCAGAAATTTGATCCATCCATACTTTTCTCGGTCTTCCTCTACCACGACATCCATCTATCTATAATAATCTATAATCTAAGTTGCAAGGATATATTCATTTAAAGCTCTCAGATGTATGCCCACAAACCAACAAGTGTAGTTCGCGCTTACAAATGCTGAATGTGTACTTACAAATAAAATCCAAACCTCAAATGAACATAAGCCCCACAACTTTTGCCGACCTTCCCTGAAACAGGGGTGACATTGGCAAAGTGAACCATTTTTTACAGTATGGGTGGTCAGCCTCATACCAACCTATAAGTCAAGGAATATGAATAATAAATTACATTTAAATATAAAAAAGAACAAAACCTTACAAAGAAATTCTAGCAACATATTCTTTCTTCGTCAATCTTTCATCACTCATTCTCTCCATATGCCCGAACCATCTTAACATACTTCTTATAATCTTCATTTTCATACTTTCCCTTACACCACATTCTTCTCTTAAAAAATCATTCCTTACCCTGTCACTTCGTTTTTTCTCAATCATACTTCTAAGATAGTCCATTTCTACTGTATGGACTTTACTAATTTCCCTTTCACTCACCGTCCAGGCTTCACTTCCATACATCAAAGTGGGCACTAGTATACCACCGTGCACCGCCAATCTAATATTTTTTGAGAGATTTTGGTTTATGTATCTACACGTGTTTGTTTGTGGGCATACATCTGAGAGCTTTGAATGAATATATCCTTGCAACTTAGATTATTATTATTATTATCTAAATCTAATTTGCAAAGATAAATATTATTCGAGATTCATATTAAATACATTCCCACAAGCAGACACGTATTAAGTTTGCCCCCACACATGCCGCATGTGGACCTACAATTTAGAAACCCAATCTCAAATGAACATAAGCCCTGCAACTCTTGCCGACCTTCCCTGAAACAGGGGTGACATTGGCAAAGTGAACCATTTTTTACAGTATGGGTGGTCAGCCTTATACCAACCTTTAAGTCCAGGTAATACAAGAATGATATAAAAGATCCAAAAAATATTTTAAGTAAACCAAATATTGAAAAGAAGATTTTCTGAGGATTTGAACAACAAAGCATCAGATCATCAGGGAATTTGACAAAGTGAACCATTTTTACAGTATGGGTGGTCAGCCTCATACCAATCTATATTTTTTTTCAATAAGAGTATTTTATGAGATTTAATGAGAGCAAGCAAAAGCGTTATCCACGACTCTAAAACCAGCAAAATGTATGACTAAGCTTTTATTACGAAGATGGTCGTTGCTTGAGTAAAATATTGACTGGCTCGTGTCAACACAACACAACGTATATTAATTAGCTGGTGTAAACTCAACCTTAGCGTTTACCAAAAAATTAATGGGTTTTCAAACAGCGCTTGTAGTGAACAATTTGGTTTCAATACATTTTTTTTATAAACGCGATAATTGAGTTTGAACATTGAATTTCATACTCGGGGGGCAGTGTATGTAAACGTTATATGAAAGTTAATGACCCGTTATTGTATACGAGTTATTTATTACACGATCCCCTATGTTAATTAATTTTTAATATTTAATATACGTTCATAAAAAGTCAATTACTTGATTAGTTAAAATACGAGTATGTAAAGAAAACCCTCATTGTATGTATGAAAACCCTCTATTTTTTTTTTACTTTTTGTAGCGTTCGACTTTAAACTGAGCCTTTGTTATATGATAGATATGATAATATTTGTTATTGGTTTGAGGCTGACTCCCCATGCAGTACAAACTTGGTTCACTCTTGCCAATGCCACCCGGTTTCAGGCGAAGGCAGCAGGAGAACTTGCAAAGTGTACGTTTATATTTAATTTATGTTCATGTAGGGTTTGGTATATTTTGTGTGTATACATGCAGCATGTGTAAGCGCAAACTGACGTATAGGTACCTAAATGTAGGAACTCATAAAATATGAGCCTTAAATGTTAATATATGGGTAAAGCCACCAATTTTGCCACAAGTCGCTAAAAAGTGTTGAATAATTTTTCGCGACGATGACGTGAAAGTGACGAAAACTTTAGCGCTACCGCAGCGTGAGGGTGACTAAAACTATATAAAAATATATTTTAAAATAAGGACAGTGTTCCCTTAATTTGTATGAAAAGTTTTAATGAAAAATTTGTATGAAAAGTAAACAAATATTCATGTTTAAGCTGGCCTTTACAAGGTGACGAAGAAGAAGTGATGAAGACAATCACGCCACCGGTGTCGATGAAGTGTCAAAAAAGTAGCGAAAAATAGCCGGTCGCGTTAGTGTAAATAAAGATTGCTCGCAAACACAGTGTATTTAAGTCATAGTGATCAATGAAATTCAATAACCAATGTTTTTGGAACCTAGAGCACTACAGATCTTGGATAAAATCCTAACGTACTTTTGTAAATTTCACCAAAACGTGTGTCCCGAGGAACTGACCATTCTTCCTCACGACGAAGCTGACAAATTACTGACGCCAATTGACGTTATTGTTTTGTGTGTGTATGTGTTTTATAAATCATTAAGTGTAGCCAGTCGGATAAAACACACATCAATACGATTCACGTACAAATTGACGATGGAAATGGTCGCGTTAATGAGGTGTCGAAAAAGAAGTAAAACACGTAAAATTATTCGAGCACAGAAAAAAATAGGTTACAGTGCTTGTATCCTTATGCAATGTACTTAGAAAGGCTAGCTAGTTATATGTTTATGCCAAAATATTCAATATTTAACGTATAAAATACCTAAAACTTTACGAAAATGTTGGTCAAAGTCAGCACCTCCCAAAATTCACCGAATTTTTACCCGAATTTTACCCGCTTTTTAGGGAAAGCATTAGAATATTTCTGTAAATAGAAATGTATTCTAAAACATTTCTATATGCCATTTAAGACGATGAACTACTTATTTCAATTCAAGTACTTCAAAAACAGTACGAGTTCATATTTTTGAGAAACTTTACTGGAAACTTTTGAGTAGGGCAAATGTGGCAAAATTGGTGGCTTTACCCATATCTTTGCAACTTATAATATGGATCACTTTTCCTATGTAATATTCTTTGTCTTGTTTATTTCCTTTTTTCATTGCTTACACTTAAAAGAAATTAAAACTAGAAAAGTAATTTTTAGACAAGAGATGTTAAATTAAAATATATGAAGCACTGTGGTTTTTTTTTAAATGAAATATTAAAGTGTTTTGTTAAAATTAATTTTAAGACATAATTTACTATTAATCTTCCGTGTTTTTGTTCAATTAAACACAATTGATAACCTATTATTTCTGAAACACACTTATTTTTATGAATAAAAATACCATGTTACAAAGCAATCACTAAAATTAATTTCTTAAGGTTTGGTAGTTCACACTGTAAAAGTTCAAAAAATATTAAGTGAATTTAAACGGTGTGTTTTTTTACAAAAATAACAACTAAAATTGATAATTACTGTCTATTTTTGATAAAGGCAATTCACACGCGCGTTTCACAAAACCTAAGTATTTTTTTCACGAAACTCAAATTCATGAAAAAAATTAATCGTTAAGCTCCAACGTAATATGAATTGTTTTATTCGTGTGTTTACTTTATTTTTGCGGTTTTGAGAACGGATTTTGGGGACCTCCACCCCAAAGGGAGTCTCGGCGAAGACTGAGGCCGAATTGAATGAGGACGGACAACGAGTACGACGCCATCGGAGGGCGCCTATCTGTGCAGCCTTAAAGCGCTGCCTCACTATACGTCCACATTCAACAGGCGGGCGCTTTCAGTAAAAGCTTCTAGAAGATGCGAGCTGTTTCTATAATAAAGAAGCTTGGAAACATATAGCTTAGATGTGTTTTTTTTCTGTCGAAGACTATCTTAGACATTTTAGTCGTTGGTTGAGCCCACGCTTTGACAAACTAATGATGCATTTGTATGAAAACCTGTCAATCCAATGTGGCCGCAAGTGAACAGCTGATTAGTTTTCATACAAATATTACCAATATTCGGTAGGTAAGAATGACCGTGGGGATGAGACTTAGGCCAGGCATCATTAGTTTGTCAAAGCGTGGGCTCAACCGACGACTAAAATGTTTAAGAATAGCCCCGTGGGTCTGTTACACAAAACTCCAATCAGACAAAAATCAAAATCAAGTGTGATTTATTCCATCAAAAAAAAATCGGTTGCATATACCTATGTACGAAAATCAGCTGATGTACATCATCTTCCTTGTTCAAATTCCATCATATTATTACCCACTTTCGAGTTGTTCCGAGTTTCGAGTTGTTCGAATGTTCCTTGACTTATAGGTTGGTATGCGGCTGACCACCCATACTGTAAAAAAATGGTTCACTTTGCCAATGTCACTCCTGTTTCAGGGCTTATGTTCATTTGAGATTGGTTTTTTATATTGTGGGTCCACATGCGGCATGTGTTAGCGCAAAATTATACATGTCTGCTTGTGGGAATGCATTTAATATAAATCTTAAATGATATATATCTTTGCAGCTTAGATTAGATTAGATTATATTCGAGAAATAATAAACCGAGGTCCTTTCCAAAACTGAGCAATCTAATTTGATGTGTTAATCAAATGTTGATTGGAGGTTGGTGCAACAGGCCCTATGTGTAGGAGCTCAACAAATATTTTTTCTAAAAGTTTATGAAAATTTTCAGCACACACTTTGTAGAACTCCATTGAAAAAAAATCAGCCTTAAAGAAAACACTGTTTTATTCTACCGATATCAATAACAAATATTTTCCGACGTTTTTTTTTAAATTTCGCTCAACAGTTTTATTTTATTTTTGTACGGTGTGTAAGAGTTACGGTAACAGTTTATTACAATGCATTTCAATCATAACTACGGGCTTTTATTACCACATTATGACGTATCAATATTCTTATGAAAACTTGTAGGTTGGTGACGCCTTTCCTATTCTAGACACTGCACCGTCTCCTACCCGATAGAATTGTCTCACCCTGTCTAATATTATCAACCCTAGACACGTCTCCTCTTCCCTGCTCTTCTCTGTGAAAGATTACAGCGTCATTCTCAGGGAGTAACCCCTACGGATTTCTCGGGAAAACTTGTTCAATTCCGAGATGTATTTTCGTACTTATAACTCATTGGTTTTTCCATAATACTCTGAAATAATAACAAAATGCAATTCTGTTATTTTTTGTTCATCATAATGAGCGACCTAGGCATGACAATTAGGGGTGAACAGTCTCACCTTATCTAGCGATCGGATTGGTCGAAAGCAAGCGATAAAACATGACCACCTTTGAACAGCTAATAACTATTTGTGTTTTTAATACATCAACCGCCGAGCTTTCAATCGGATTACTTCATATAATTCAGGGTACAAAATTTAGAAACATCCATAAATTTATTTCGGTATCAACGGCATCTGTGAAACTTTACCCGAACATCGATATTGACGTAAAAGGAAAATGGTGTAAAAGCTTTCTTTTTACACCACAATGCATGAAAAAAAACGTTTCTTACGTTATATATTTCACTGACATGTACATCTATATTTCCTCTATATATCAATACTGTAACTGTAACTCTGGCGCCATTGCAATAGGGGTGGCCAGAGCCTCTGCAGATTTGCCTCCATTTTTTCAATAGGTAATAAATAATATTAGGATGATTCATTTGGTGAGCGCTGTTTTTCTGCAAATCACACCTCAAGAGCCCTCAGCGAGCTTGGTTGTCGCTATAGAAAACGCCAATTCTCAAGCAAGACTCAGTTGGTGTAAGGATGGATGGACCTTTGGTGACCGGTCAATGGTAAAGGTATATGAATTTTTCAACCCACCGAAGAGCATATTTGAAAATATAAATGTTTTTTTTTTGTGGCAAAGAGTCTTTTCTTTTTGCTATTACAACTAAGCTACACATATAGTGTAACTTCTTGCCGCGTTATCCCCGAAGGGGTCGCATGTGGCGAGTTGAACCTATTTATTTTTACAGGTAAGGGGGCCGGCCTTACGCCAACCACTTCAGTTGAAGTGGAGGTGTCCCAGCTCCCGAGAATGCTGGTACTCATTTCTTGTGAAGGCTGAGTAAACCTTGCCGGTATTTTATTTTGGGGTTTGAAATAAACACCGAAACGGGAAATCATTTCTGACACCCTCGGTGGGATTCGAACCCGAGCTTTCGGCATGGAATGCAAGCACTCTACCACCTGAGCTATCGACCGGACTACTACTACTACGACCTTGAGTTTTTAGAGTTACCACTAGACTACGAACCGGTCCTTGGTCCTACGGATCCTTGCATATCTCTTTCACCTTGTTCATATCCATCTCCTTTTTCATACATTTCCTTCTTTTACATTCGCTTTCTTTTATTATTACAACAGTTTATACAATGAAATAAGGGTAATAAAACACACACCGTTTTGTTATTACAATATTATTTATTTTTGCATTGCTGTCAACATTGTATTGAAAAATTATACGCTATAATTTTGTCCACTGAAAAAAATCCATACAATTTGTTTATTTACATCTTACTAGTAACAATGGTGAAAGCATGCCTGAAAAATAAAATGTGCTATTTTTTGCTCATCATATTAGGTAAGTAAGCATTTGTTTAAGAAAAAAAATTAAATGCATTTTGGACCCGGCCATTTTCATTATTCTAAAATATTACTCATTTTGAATTGATTTATACGTTTATAATTTAAATACAGATAACAATAATTTATTGTATGCGATCTTGAACGAATGTTAAAAATTTACTATTAAATTAATATTAGAAAGTGGAAAATATGCTGAATTGGAATTCAGTAGGTGAATTACTAATGAAAACTTAAGTATTATTTTTTTTTCAATAGATTTTTTTGAATATAATTTGTAAAATAACATTTGTAAATTTAAGTATATTTTCTCACATAGCTTTATTAATTTTGCTTATTTTATTTGATGTTGCATTAGTAAGCAATGGAATAAAATATTGTATTCTATTGAAGTGAAGACTATTTTGCGATTTACAGAAAAATAATAGTAATTCGTGGTAAATTTTATTTTTTAAGATTAAAAACTAAAATATAATTTAATTGCTTATACTACGTGAACCAGTAAATAAAAATAATTTCAGTTGTACGAAAAAAAACTTGAGGTGATATCAGACGGTTTATTTTTGAACGTCAATGAACCAAATTGTAACCCATCGATGTTTCTTTCATTTTCCTTTTTTGTGATGTAAATGATACTTACTTGAACCTTCGATTTAAGATTCATTATCTTGTATGTATACAAAAAAAAAAAAAAAAAAACCATTCTTAAATCCCGGGTGTTCCCACACTTTCATTACAGTTTCAATAAATAAACCATCTGATTATCTTGTTGTTTGTATAACAAACATCATATTTATATTATTTAATTTATTAAACTATACAAAATTAAATCTTGCAGGTAGAAAAATAGTTTTAATAAAAGGTAGTAGGATTCAAAATTAAATGCGATAGGTACAAACAGCGCACACGAAATTCTAGGAGACATCTAGTGGGGGAATATGTAGAATTTAATGTATTTTACAATAAAGTAAAGACTCGAGACCCGGCCTGGAATTCTTTTGGAGGATTCTCTGCAGCCATCGCCTCTCGTCTGTCACAACCGTCTTATGATGATGCACCAACGTCCTCAGGCACAGGGACGCCGGTATCATTGTACAATATTACAAATAACAGCTATTTAGAGACGTTAAAATACGAGCAGTACACATTTGTAACGTTGATGTTTTTAAACGACAAAAGAAAGCTCTGTAAAAAAAATTGAGACATGACATTTGGATAATTTCAAAATCTATTTGTTTGTGATATTTTTTTACGTATTTGAGTTAACAACCAATTTTAATATGCAATCGAAATGACATCAGACATTTTATTATTCCTTCATTTCTGAACGGATTCTAGTAAATGAACCGTTACCCCATTCATTAAAGGTTTTCATTTCTAAATCAGTCAATTTTCCCCACAAATAAGTGGGTTTTAGGTTCAACGAATCTAATGAATATGGCCGCAATTTTTTTTTGAATGGTTTAATTTCACCACTCGTTCAGATGTGAATAAAAACATGTCAGTTCATTAACAATTCACTCGCTTGAATTCATTTTAAAATGAACGAATAGCGAACCGTCTGATATCAACTTTATCTTCTAAATTTTGCTTCAAAATTGATTATAAAAATATCACATATTTTTAGGGGTAACATGCGGTTGCATTAATGAAATTATTTTCTATACAACAAAACTAAGCAGTGGTAACTTATTTTTTCTGAATATTTAACAACTTTTTTTAGTTAAAAGACTTGCAGATTGATTCCTAACCTTTATTTTATTGCATCCAAAAATACTAAAATACAGCATTGTGGTTTTTTAAGCATGCATTTAATAAAGAAGATTATTTAGAAAAACAAACAATATTTTATCATCCCTAATTAAATTAAAAATATTTATACTTGGTCAAATCTATTTCTTATGTGTGGGGAGTATTTTTGTTGTTGTTATTTATTTAATAACAGTAATTAGGAGTATATTTAAAATGCGTGTTTTTTCTTCTATTTTATTGATTGATCAAAAAGCTGAGAGCCTGTATTTTCAAAAATAAATTGATAACTTTAATATGAACACAATAAATATATGCCACACATTCTTTTATTCAATGTATGATTTTTCTGGAGGAAACTTTGTAGAATTCCATTTAAAAACAAAAACACGAAAGAAAACACCGTCTTATCCTACTATATCAATAGCATAAAACAGTGTTTTATTTTCATGTTTTTAATTATTTTATTCAATTTAAAATCACAAAAATATTTTTGAAAGTAAAGATTCTGAATGCTATGATAATTATAATGAAAAAGCTTAAAATAATTTGTTAATTTTATCCATGTATTTTTGTTGAATATCTTCATTTTCTTTCTTTCGTTCAAGTCATTTCTGTCATTAAAAATGCAAGGTATATCTTATTTTATTGTCCATGTACATATTTTTTGTGTACACACAAATTAAAATTAATTCTTTTTCTTCATTGTTTACTTACAGTGTTTTAAAAATATTAAATTGCAATAATAACTAACTATCGAATATGTTACTTAGCATTAAGGAAGATAGCTTTAAAAGTACAAATATCATATTATAAGCCACGTGGTTCCTTTTTTTTCAACTATAATTATAAATACAACTTCTTTTGTAATTTAAAAAATTTCAAGCTAGCGTACGATTTTTCTACAAAAAAACAACGACTTTTATGTTTATTAATTAGGTACAATACGATAAATACAAAAGCACCTTTTATTACCAATGTAAGTACATAGAGCCAAAATAAAATAAAAATTCAAACTATCTTTGTCAATCAAAGTTACAATTTTTTTAAATTGTTTGTCGCAGCTTTAAAGAACATTGGTTCTTGACGTTTTTATGAACAATGTTTTTGGGTTTCTTTTTGTAAACATTTCAACTGAATGCACTTTTCTGTAAGTGAGTACGTTTCTGTAAGTATGTAGTAAGAGTTGTATATTGTGGAAGGAATTAAAGATTCGTAAAAAAAATAGCTGTTCCCATCGATGATATAAAATAATTTTGAGAAACCATTTCTATTAGTGTGACTGAAAACAAAATAATAACTTTTGGCTCTTTTGTCCACACTGGTAGATACAGTCCAAGGAAGAAGAGATCTATAAAAAGCACCTTTGAGAAAATCATCTCTTTTTTTTGTGCAAATTTTTTATGTACAAATAATTTCTTCAAGTACCTACTGCTCCCTATCAAAAAATGCAAAGATTGTTACGTTTCCAATAATATATTTTTTAGATTTAACTTTTCATTGAAAAGGCAATTTAGAGTGCTGATTTAATGATTAGGTCAATTTTTAGGGAAGCGTATTAAAAAAGTATTGATTGATTAATTCGTGATTTTTTAAAGTAAATAGGATTAAAAACATTTTGACAAAATAATACGTCTACATATTGGTATAATTAGTATAATACTGTTTGTGGAAAACTCAGTCACAACAATATTTATCTTTATGATATAATTTTTCAATTTAATAAATACTTCTAAAGGTAGATTTGTCAATAGTCGAATGAACATTTATCTATGGAATAACTGTAATACTCGTAATATAATGATTATTTTGAAAAAATACTATGATCCCATTTTCTTCCCAAATTATTGACTGTATGACATTGTACCAATTTAAAGGAGGTCTAGAAAAAATTCAGAAAGATTTCAATTTAGCAGGGTGGGATCATGAGTGACAAAAAAAACTATCTGTATTTTGCAGCTCTCCTGAATATTATACATTTTCTTTGTTACTTTCTCCTACAAACAACTAAACTGTACATGTGTTAAATTTTCGGCACGTTGTCCCTATTTATTTTCACAGATAAATGTGCCACCCTTACGCCATCCACTTGATTTAGGACGTTGTCCTGCTTAGTTCTCAAGCTGGTTTCCAATTCTTGTAAAGACCGTTCTATAATTTGGGGAAAAATAAAACTGTAAATAGGACAACTGAATCAGTAACTTCGTTATTCGACAATTAACAGGCTTACCCACCGATATAAATAAAAGTGAATAAAGAAATGTTTCATTATGGCACAACCGTGGGAAGAAAACTCAGAGACTCTATTTAGACTAGGGGCGTTGCCCCTGGCTGCTACGCAGCCCAACCCCTTAACATTTGGTGAATGTGTATATTGCGCATAGTTTCCTCGCGTTAAAATTCGGAAAACATGTAAAATAAAAACATGCAGCCTTTGTAAAAGAAAATCGACCACCCATAGTTTAAAAAATGGTTCACTTTGCAGATTTCAGCTGTGTTTCAGGGAAGATTGGCAAGAGTTGCAGGGCTTATATTAATTTGAGATTGGGTTTTTATGTTGTAAGTCAACATGCATTATGTGTAAGCGCGAACTTATAAATGTCTGCTCGTGGGAATGCATTTAATATGAATCTCGATTGTTATGTATCTTTGCAACTTAGATTATAGAACTTAACAAAATAATTTCCTTGACTTATAGGTTAGTATGTGGCATTGACCACCCATACTGTAAGAATGGTTTATCATGAAAATTTTATCTCTGTTTGAGGAAAAGTCGGTAAGAGTTGCAGGGATTATGTTCATTTGAGATTAGTTTTTTATTTTGTAAGTCCAAATGGGGCATTTGTAAGCGCGAACTTATACCTGTCTGCTTGTGGGAATGCATTTAATATGAATCTCAAATGGTATGTATCTTTGCAACTTAGATTATAGAACTAAACAAAATAATTTTCTTGACTAATAGGTTAGTATGTGGCTGACCACCCATACTGTAAGCAATGGTTCACCATGAAAATTTTATCTCTGTTTGAGGAAAAGGCGGCAAGAGTTGCAGGGGCTATGTTCATTTGAATTAGGTTTTTATGTTATAAGTCCACATGGGGCATTTGTAAGCGCGAACTTATACCTGTCTGCTTGTGGGAATGCATTTAATATGAATCTCAAATGGTATGTATCTTTGCAACTTAGATTATAGAACTTTACAAAATAATTTCCTTGACTAAAAGGTTAGTATGTGGCTGACCACCCATACTGTAAGCAATGGTTCACCATGCAAATTTTATCTCTGTTTGAGGAAAACTCGGCAAGAGTTGCAGGGCTTATGTTCATTTGAGATTAGTTTTTTTTATTTTGCAAATCCACATTGGGCATTTGTAAGCGTGAACTTGTACCTGTCTGCGTGTGGGAATGCATTTAATATGAATCTTACATGGTATGTATCTTTGCAACTTAGATTATGTAAAGAAATACACAAAATAATTTTCTTGACTTATAGGTTGGTATGAGGCTGACCACCCATACTTTAAAAAATGGTTTACTTTGCAAATTTCACCTTTGTTTCAGGGAAGGTTGGCAAGAGTTGCAGGGCTTATGTTCATTTGGAATGGGCTGTTATGTTGTATGTACACATGCAGCATATGTAAGCGGGAACTTATACATATCTGCTTGTGGGAATGCATTTAATATAAATCTTAAATGATATATATCTTTGCAGCTTAGATTAGATTAGATTAGAACTTATACATGTCTGCTTGTAAGAATGCAAGTAATATGAATCTCAAATGTTATATATCTTTGCAACTTAGATTACAGATTTAAATCCATTTTTATTTTGTTTTTTTTTTTTAATTTGCATGAAATAAAAGAAAATATAAAAAAACTTTCACGTTTTGCCGCTAGATGTCAATATAGTTCCATACATTTTCAATATGAACAAACAGAAATATTGAAAGAAGTTTTCATACATTTATAAACACATACGCGAAAGCTCGCAGCATTGCAGCATATATACAAAAATTAATTTGCCATAGATCATGAATGTGTTTCATCTGCTGTGATGGCATTGATTTTGAAAATCGAAACTCGACGACGAAAGACGACGACGAAGGGTAATATAATTAAGGAAATTTTATTTATATCGATGGATTCACTCGACTATTGAAAAAGCTTACCCCTAAAAATTTAATGATTGATGATTGTTATATTTTAAAACTTGATAAATTTTCCTATTTACGAATTGTGAATATTTTAATTTGATGTTTTAAGATAAGGCAATATTTATACATTTTAGAACGTAAATTATAGGCTTTTGCTTTTAGAATAATCCGACCAAAACGTTAAAACCTTAATTTTCAAACTCAATTCATTCCACACAAGATCATTTTGACTGTTTTTCATTTTGAATTCAACTTCCATTTTTGATGAATTTTTAATTTCATTTTCGATAGTCTTGCATTCGCCTTTTTAAATATGGCAACATTCCGTTTTAACGCTTTTTGTGATGATTATGTCCAACATATGTTTTTTTTCCACCACTCGGGTCTTGAACCTGTGTTGCTGGATTTAACCCTTCCACAGCGCGTCAGTATCACGACTACCGCTTCTCGTCCTGCAGTACAAAGCGTCTTCCGGCTCGTCGAGATCCAATTCATCACACAGGAGTTTACTGAAATTTTAAATTAAATCATTTATTAGATTATGGAAAAAAGTTTATCAATTTTTTTTCGGTGTTATGGCCGAGGGGGGCAAGTAGGCTGATATTTCTAGCGTGTTTGGAAAAGAACAACGTTGGTTCGATCCCCGCCTGGGTCATTTGACCATAACTTTGACCCTGGTTCATGTTTTTAATTATTAATTAATAATTCATTAAAATAAAGAATAATGAATTATTAATTGATGATATTAATACCTGTTTCCGGCCAGGCAGAATAGGTTGGTGAATTGCAATCTTCTTCACAAATCTATTTTTTTTAAAAAGTCAAAAATATGTCAGCTTCGACTTTAGAGTAAGAAAGAAAATCCTGCATCATAGTATTATACATGATGTATTTTTACCTGTGTAAGGTTTATTTCCATAATTAATAAAGTTTACAACATTTAAAAGGTATCATAAAGCTTATAATATAAACATTTTAAGACTGCATCATTTTCCTTTTCATTTCAGATCGAAAGTTTTTTATTCTGATATTTTTTTATACATTTGTATGTATATTTTGCATACATGTGTAAAAATGTCGTCGTCGCAGTACTTGTTTGGCTTATCGACCATTGAAATTCTCTTAAGAAACACATTCTACACAATCTGAGCTATGAAAAAAACGTAAAACATGATAATGTAAGAGTTCTTATAAATATTTTTAAGATCAATATCCAGTTTTCATAAGACACATTGATCCAGTACACATACAAACATTGCTCAAGTGAAATTACCTCTGATGGGCATAAGGCAAACAAGCACTCAGGGGACGATTTTGTAAACATTTGCATATTTTCTTAGAACTTGAGCACAAATAACTTTTTTAAATATTTGTTTTTCGATAAACAATAAGTTTAAGGCACAAAAATATTTCTATAATTGTATTTTACTCATAGTTTATTAAATATATTACAAAATACAGAATCATCTAAGCTAACCTACTGACAATCTAATATTCTACACACATTTCAGATAAGAACTTAACTAAACAGTTACTAAACAACGACTATGCAAATAATAATCATATCTAGATTTCTAAAAAATCAGCACATTGATAGAAACACAACTCTATGTAAAGAAAGGCCAACGTAAATATATGTCCATTTCTTCCGATAGCAGGTTTCACTGTACAGTGTACACTGTACATATACCTATGTAGGTAGATATCATATTTCACGAAATTATATATTTTTTATTTTTTAAATTGTCTCCTGGTAAGAAATCAATTCAGGGATACTTTACTTTTCTTTTTATCCCTTAAAAGTCCATTTTAGATGAAATAATCAGTATTTAAAAATAACGAGATCATGCATGTTGCTTTTTATCAAATTAATGCACCCAAGTAATTTTCAACATTAATAAAACTATTGTAAAAAGGCATGGAAATCATACGAAAGTAATAATTTCAAATATACAATTATTATTGTTTATTCATATTGATCAACGTCAATACTTTATATTAAAGAAAAACATGATTATTGATTCCGTTATTTTTAACACTTTTAACACTTCCATACACTGTAAATTTTTGGTCAAATCACAATTCCTTCATTAAAGTACCACACTGAGAAAAATAAAGCTATGGTTTGAAGTAAATCCAACGAAGAGCAATAGGAAACTTTATATTGTTTGTAATGTCAACCGTGAAGTTTTTAAATTTTATTGTAATCAAAGATGACATTATTCGCAAAGAACATAACTTCAATGTAACAAAGCGAAATCTCGGCGTATCTTTGAAATAAAATAAAGCCGGTTCCATCCCAGCTTGATCTTAACCGATAGCTTTCGCACACAATTTTTAAATTGTTTTTAATATCTTTAAATGTTTTTTTTTTCGATATTCAAGAGGAGAATGCTATGGGAAGGGAAACCGACCGGTCCGTAGTCTAGTGGTAGCGCTTTGGACTCGTGAATCGATCATTTATATTTTCAAAGATGCTCTTCGCTGGGTTGAAAAATTCACATACCTCTACTAAAACTGGTCACAAAAGGTATATCCAACGTTACAGCAATTGGGCATTGCTTGTGAATTGGTGCTTTCTACAGCGACGACCACGCTCTTGAGGTGTGAGTCACACAAAAACAGCGCTCATCAAATAATTCATAATATACCTAATAATAAAGGGAAATTTTACCGGTTGATTTTTCTCAATGCGGTCGTATATTTGAAGTACACACACACATAAAAGCAAATAAAGAGTCTACACAGCTACGGTTACCTATAAGCGTATACATGCTGGGAGGGAGACACTTACTCCTCCTTGGGCGCGCCCCCCTTGGGCCTACTGCAGCAGGCGCAGTGCCAGTAGGCCAGGGTGCCCACGGCCACGGCGAACACGATGGGAGGAGCGGCCAGCGCCATGGCCAGGTGCCTGATGGTAGCCGGCCAGCTGTAGCGGTCCACCACGCGGAGGGGATGGACCTTCAGGAATCAAAGAGGAAATAAACTTAGCCATTTAAATCGTGTCTGAGCCGGATTTGTGCCAGACTAAGTCTGCATACATTTGGGTGCCAGTTGAGCTGAGGACGCGAGCCTAGCTCCTACAGGAATCATTATTGGTGATTCGGCGGGCTCAACGGACGACCAAAATGTCTAAGAATAACAGCGTTAGTGTCCATTACGCTAGTGAAAGCCTATCTTTGCACAGCCATTGCAATTTATTCCTACCCATCTTAATAAATATACAGGTCCGTAGTCTAGCGCTGCCTTAGTTCTTGTTTATCGTATACGCCATTGAGAAAATTTTACATGAGCAATGTTTGCATGTGTATTGGACCAAAGTGTCTTATGAAAACAAGAAATTTATTTAAAAAATATTTAAAAGAACTCTCACATTATCGAGTTTTACGGTTTTTCTTAGCTCAGATTGTGTAGAATTTGATTCATAAGACAACTGCATGAAAAAGTCATATTTGACAAGATTGGCGTATACGATAAACAAGAACTGGGGGAGCGTTAAGTGGTAACGCTTCCGTTTTGGGTAAATAGAAAGTTGTATGAAATGCAACACTCTACCAACTGATTTATCAACTGTCGATCCTTATATATATATTCCACCCACTATTGAGACTCGGACCTAGAGGTTCTTGTTTTGTTGTGCCATAGCTTTTACTTCACTGCAAGGCCTTCTAAAAACTATAAAGCTTTGCATGTTTTCTTGACTTATAGGTTGGTATGAGGCTTACCACCCGCACTGTAAAAATGGTTCACTTTGCCAATGTCACCCCTGTTCCAGAGAAGGGCTGCAAAAGTTGCAGGGTTTATGTCATTTGAGGTTGGATTTGAATTTGTAAGTACACATTCACCATTTTTAAGCGCGAACTACACGTGTTTGTTTGTGGGCATACATCTGAGAGCTTTGAATGAATATATCCTTGCAACTTAGATTATTTATTATTATTTTTATTAGCGTCCATGTGCTGTGGGTCGTTCTGACACATACATACAGGGCAGGTATGAGGAGGTTTTGAGCATACTTCGTCTTGAGTACTTCCTCTGACCTTGGAATAGTAGCAGGGAAAGGCGGCCTCTGCCTGGAAGCGCTTCTTGAGCTCAGCAGCGAAGACTGTGCAGTTGACCCTGGGCGGGTAGCCGCAGCCCTCGGTGTTCACTAGATAGTGGGTGTCCGTGATGTCCCACTCCATTGCGGCAGGGGGCGCGCCCAAGGTCGTGAACTCGGAGAACGGCATGCGGGAGTAGTTGACGAGGATCTGGAAATAAAAACCCTCAGAAACTGTGAAGGCTTACTCAGGGTTCACAAGAAATCAGAACTCGCACGTATTGTGCAACTTCTTGCCGCGTTATCCCTGAAGAGTTTCGCATGTGTCGAGTGGAACCTTTTTCATTTTAAAAGTTAAGAAGGCTCGCCTTATGCCAACCACTTATAGTGCTTCACATATAATGCAACCTCTTGCATGTGGCGAGTGGAACCTATTATTTTTTTACAGGCTTTGCACCAGCCAATTCAGTTGAAGTGAGGGTTGCTCAGTTCCCGAGAGGGCTGGTGCTCATTTCTTGTGAAGGCTGAGTAAACCTTTCCGGTACTTTATTTTGGGTTTTGAAATAAACACCAAAACGGGAAACCATCATGATGATTTCCTCTTTCCTCGATCCTCGATCTCGGGATTCGAAGCCGAGCTCTCGGCATGGAATGCAAGAACTCTACCAACTGAGCTATCGACTCACTCATTAGGAATCAGGGAAACTCACATTTCAAGGAAACCTAGATTATAGAAGATAAAGTATTGTTCCTTGACTTATAGGTTGTTATGCGGCTGACCACCCATAATATAAAAATTGGTTCACTTTGCCATTGTCACCCCTGTTTCAGGGAAGGACGGCAGGAGTTGCAAGGCTTATGTTCATTTGAGATTGGGTTTTTATATTGTAGGTCCACATGCGGCATGTGTTAGCGCGAAATTATACATATCTGCTTGTGGGAATGCATTTAGTATAAATCTTAAATGATATATATCTTTGCAGCTTAGATTAGATTAGATTAGAAGTAAATAAAATGTAGCTATTGAATAAAAGGTGCTAGTAATTATATTTAAAAATCAATACAAAACAAATGGACTGAAATATTGAAGGCATGAGGAAAAAAAGGAGAGAGATAAATATCTCATATGAACCTAGTTATTTCTTAATGAACTATCAATTATGTAATGAAACGGTTTTCTATTTCTTAGAATAAATAATCGGTTTCCTATGACGTCATTAGTACGGAGAATTCTCCGGACACAACGTGCCTTGTTCGATATTTTAACAAATCAGACATGGCAGTGGGTTCGTTAAATATGCAAGAAGGACGCCGATTTCGGAGGCGGCCTGAAAGCATTTACTTATTTATACAAGAGATAACATCAAAACATTTTGTTTATTAATTTTGGTTGAATTAAGGTTTGGTGTATTAAGGTTGGTTGAAAATATAAAACACTCATGTGAAGTCAAAAATTGAAGATAATTGTCGTTGCCGAAATAATTGAAAAACAGTCGTAAATTATTGATTTTGCATTATTTATATTATTATGTTTAATAAGCATGGAATGATTTATCCATTATAACAAATGGTCATTAAAACGTCCTGGCATTTGAAAAACAAAAGGTTTTATTGTTGTGTTTATTTTTTGTTACTAAGCGCGAACTACACGTGTTTTTTGTGGGCATACATCTGAGAGCTTTGAATGAATATATCCTTGCATCTTAGATTATAGATTATAGATGGCATCAGTTGAAGTAAAAAAAAGATTAGATATATTGACTGATTAAAAAAAAATTCTGAGAATGTAAAGGAATCTGATCTCATTTAACCATTTTGAACACTTGCTGGAAAATTTTGTACGGGGTATGAAAATTTTCAAACCTTAGAATTTAAAAGTCCATATCTAAAACAAGTGCTCTTCCTCCAACGAGGTCATCAAAAGGATTGCCATGGATAGGGAAGAATGCGAAACAGATTGATGAACATTGACAGAAGAAAATCCAAAACATAGTCTTTGTTATCCTGTGTTGCTTAAAGTCAAAGACATGACCTTCATTTTCAAGGTAGTTGACGCAAAATTAAAACAATATTTTTAATTGAAATATCTGATTAATTTACCTGATAGCATCTGGTGTGCGCCGTCGTGCATCCTTCTCTGCATGACGCCCACGAGCAATTCCTCAGGCCCTCCACGTACAGATGTTCACTGACGACGCAGGTCACAGGATCCGACTCAAAGTCAGCCAGGATAGTAGCGATGGCTGGCTCCACCACAAACGGGATCAAAAACAGGAAAGCAAACACTGCCAAGATAGCTGACGTCCCCAAGCATAAAGAAGTGTAGAACTTTGCCTTTTCTGCCAAAGCCTGGAGCCGTTCTGCTGGGGTTGGGGGAACAGGAGATCTGGAAGGTCGAGGACCACCTTCGCTCCCTGAATCCCCATCTCCTGCTTCGCTGCCCAGGTGCTCTGCTGAGCCATGAAGCTCTTCAGCTCCCATGATGATGGTGGATTCGTCTGAATCCATGGTTAATGGAGTACTACCTTGGAGGCATTAAATTCCAAAGATACACACCCTTTTCTTCAACAAATTTTATGCTTCAACTTTCATTTTGTGGTTATCTTCTTTGATATTTGGATTATTCAGTTTCAACAATATCTATTCTCGAACCCTTATTTCGGTTTTGGCTTTTTGGGTTTCTTGAATTTGATTTTTCTTTCTACTTGGGATCAGTGCCTTTGAAAGTTATTTGAAAAACACTTCTTGCTTCAATAATACTAAATCTTTAAAACTGTTTTTGGTGTGATCTCTTCATATCTGGGGTTGCGCTTTCAGTATCAACATTCTTGAATACTGTTTTTTTTTTGTCTTGAAATTTGATTCTCTTTACTTCATTTAGATTATTTCATTCCAAAGATGTATACAATCAATATCAGCATGATTTATTCATAAAGTTTCGTAATAAATATTCCAAAATCTTTTTAATTGGATTATCCTTTTTTGAATGAAAAAAAAACTGGTAAAGTGGACGTAGAGATTAAAGAACCCTTCTTTATTTATCGGTGTTTAAATTCTGTCTCGTTTTTGTTTTGCATAAGTGTGATTTCTTTTTGAAGTGCTTTTAATGATTTTCCTTCCTTGAAATATGTAAAGTTTCTCTATAATTAAAAATCGTACACTAAGCTATTTATTTCAAATAATAACAATAATTTATACTTTACAAAACAACTGAACTATCTTACAATATTAAATTCTACGGAATTCTGGACACGATTCTACCACACATTCTCATGAAATCTTTAAACATTTAGAAAGAAGCTGAAACAAAGACTTCTCATCTATAACCAATCAATATATATTTTATGTTTCAATAACGCAAAGACTTTTAGTCGTTTTTTTTCTAAAAGCTATAATATTTAATATTTTCTTCTAATCATAATATTTTTTGCTCTTTAAAGAGATATGCATTTTATTTCAGAAAATTACTCTAGATGGCAATTTATGGTTCTAACGGCGGACATTCATAGATTTACAGCTAAATTTATGAACTCACAGAGTGCCTGAAATTGGGGTTTATTTTTTGTTTTACATTACATTTATATTTCATCTCAACGTATATTCTGAACTCTAGTTAATATATGTATTTCGTTTCTCTTAATTAAGACTTATTTTTGTCTGAAGTAAAAACATGTATTAGGTATTTTCACACAAATTCAATGAGGTCCACACGTGAACTGGCATATACAATGTTGTGTCGTCACCCGGCTGGGTTGCTAGGGAAAAGGCAAACAAATACTTTGTTGCTGGTTGCTAAGGATGACAGTCTCATACTAGAGTGACGCTCGCCGAGGAAAAAGTTCCAAATTAAAAAATGCTCCGACCTTATTGCTAAATATGGGACATTCACGATGCCTACGAAGCAAATAATATTCTAACCAAGTTATTGCAGTATTTTTGGCGTGTTACAGTTAATGTCTTTTTTGAGCTGCCTTAGATTTAATCTTTCAATATACTTTACTAAATATCAATATAAATAATTTTTCATAATGTAACTTTGAAAGTATCAAATGGACATTGAATAGAGTAGGTGCATTTAATTCGATAACGAAGACTGCGTTTTTTTTATACAATTAAACCTATTTATTTTATTTGTTTTAACCTACCACGCGCTCTCCCCTTAATTTAGCGGTCACTTTGCCCCAAAGAGCTGATCACGCCCTTTGCTCGCGGCGCCTCTTTTTTATTTTTGCCATGCAACCATCTGAGAGCCGAACTCTCTGGTCTCAATCGAAGCTTATAGCTTATATTTTAAAGATGTTGACCTTGAACATGTTTATTTTTTGTGAGAGGCTTTTGGTTGCAATTGGCAAATTGGAATGACAATGTCTTCGATGCTTGTTGCCGATTTTAAACGCAGTCAAAATGTGCAAGAACCGAGTGCTCTCTAATTAAAAAAATAAATCAATACCACATTATCTAATTATTACGTTTAGTTGGAATGAGGTTCACCACCCATACATTAAAAAAATGGTTTACTTTTATGTATACAAACCCTGTTTAAGGTAATTTCACAGCTGATGTTGATTTCCAGTACAGCTTACTTTATTTTTAGTAAATCGATCATAGTTACTTGACTAATAGGTTGGAATGAAGCTAAACCCCCTGCGCTGTACAAACTTGATTCACTTTTACCGGTTTCACCCGGTTTCAAGAAAAGGCGGCAGGAGTTGCAAAGTTCATTTTCACGTGAGGTTTGGTTTATTTTTTATGTGCACATGCAGCATGTGTAAGCGCGAACTTACATGTGCCTGCTTGTGGGCGTGCATTAAATATGAGCCTTAAATCTCAATACATATTTGCAACTTATATTATAGATTCATGAGTATGTGCCTGAAGGATGAACCTCAATTTAACATTTACAGTTCCCATTCATTGTCGTCTTGCAAAGATTGGGCGAGTTCATCGCTTGACTTTGTCTAGGGTCAAGTAACTAATGTTTAGCTTACATTGTGTGCATGGGGAGTGAACCTCGGTTGTTGATATACCTCTATATAGTCTATGTTGATATAACTTAGATTCTACAGAGCAGAGAACACGGATTGTAAAGCTATTGCAGTTGGCTGACGTAGTAGAGAGCGATGCTGAAGGGACAGGAAGCGTTTAGAGAGATGTCTTGCGAGGGCGGATTCCCGCCTCGGTGTGGGCGGGGGCGGGGGCGGAGGTGGCTGGGGCGCTAGAAGCCGCCCAGCCCGCCGTGCACGGGGCTCTCGTGCAAGAGGGGAACGCCTGCAACAAAGTTAACAGTTTATCAAAGTCATTAATTAAAAAAAAATGAAAAGCGGTACATATTATGTTTTGTAGAATTATTAAAATAAATTAAATAGACAAATATTTTTACGAACCGTTAGTGGAGAATCTCAGTATTCTCATATTTTCCTTGGTAGCCAACGTCTTCAGGAGACACCCTCTCTATACGACGACTGAGGAAAGACGTTGGCTACGTCGCCAACGAAACTGAGAGTACTGATACTCTCCACTAACATTACGGTTCGTACAAATTTCTATTTAATTTATTGTATTTTAATAGTTTTACAAATATGTCTAACGACCGTAAATATAACTTAAATTCGATTATGTTATGTTTTTCCTTGCGTCTAAGTAAAGCAAAGAATTTTTCATTCATTGAAGAGGCATTTACTTTGGAACTCTTCTTTTTATATTTTCTTGGATTATTCAAAGATTTTTTTATTTAAAATATTAGTTTCGTTAAATTAAAACGGGCGCCATGGACTCGGCACATTTTAAATGTGGGGAACTTTGTGTTAAAATGTACTTAACTGGCCGTTTACAAAAAAAATCCGTTGTTTTTAAAAATATGTTTCTTACACTTCATGGCCTTAGTAAAGTAGTGACATTAATAAAAAAAATCACGCGTGTTTATTGATTTTGTATCTAAATCTTTAAGTTATTTTTTTTATTTAATTTAAAAAATGACGACACAAAAAAATATTTAAAAAAAAAGGTTTTTTTGTTGTTCTAATTATGTTGTTTTGTATTTTGGAAATCTTTTTTTTTCTTTATATGTATAGAATGATACAATGTCTAGAAAACGATGCAATTTATGTAATGTAAACAGTTTTCGAGAAAATATAAAAAAAACTGAAACTAATTAATTTATTTAATTATTGAAAACAGTTTTTTCATATTTTCTCCGAAACTGTTCACATTACCTTAACTAAACTGCATTGTTTTCTAGACATTGTATCATTCTATACTTATAAAGAAAAAAAATATTTCCAAAATACAAAACAACAAAATAAGAACAAAAAATGTTAAAAACGAGTTTTTTTGAGTATTTTTTTGTGGCGTTTATTGTTAAAGTTTTATAAAAAAAAAACCTTTAAAATTTAGATAATAAATCAATAAACACGCGTGACTTTTTCATTAATGTCACTACTTTACTAAGGCTATAAAGTATCAGAAACATATTTTTAAAAACAACGGGATGGTTTTCGTAAACGGCCTCCTACTTAAATACAATACGGTCTACGCCAAAGACTTCACGTAACAATTTTATTCAAAGGTACTTAAAATAAAATTTAATTTAACCGGATTCAGTCAAAAATTTCGCAAGATACATATAACGTGTAAATTAATTTTACCAAGTGTAGGGTATGTGAAGAAAATATATTTTAATGTATTCAGAGTATCAGAAATTTTGGAAATATTTGTGGCTCCTAGCGGACTGGCGACAGAGTAACGGTTACTGTTACATTCTCATTATGTTTTGTTTATAACGTGTCGTTTTGTTTGTAACGATGTCTTTATTTTACACACATTAATTATATCTGGCAAATTTACGCGATATGTAAAAAGTAAACAATTAATGTTATTTGTGCATTTCCAGAAACTAATCAGCCAGAGTGTTTTCAAATATATTTTTTTGTTCAAAATTAAACAACAAAAATATCAAGCGATAACCTTTGGAGCTAGGTATATTATGTGAAATTCATTTCTGTAAAAAACAAACAACTTAAGACTCGTATTCAAGTTACTTTACTCACCTTTTATTAGATGAATAATACGTATACTGTAACTTTAACTCTGTCCCCATCCCGCCAGGGGTGACCAGAGCCTCTGAAATTTTGTCTCCATTTTTCCTATCCTTGCATACCTCTTTCAATTCATTCATATCCATCACCGATTTCATACATTTCCTTCTCTTACATTCGCTTTGTATATCCCATGTCGCATGCGAAGAATAAGTAAAAGTTCTAATGCCCAAATGATACGTAACTGTGCAGCATTTGTATGTACGAACCTGCGTACCAGCAATTATTTGTATCAGAATTGAAAATATTTAGCGCTATTTATCTCCAACTGTGAACTGCGGATAGATACATGAACATAAACCAAAGCATTATTTCATTAGCCTCTTTACCAGTTATTTGATGGAAAGTGATTTCAAAGTTTATTTAATTCATCTTCCTGCTGTAATTTTCTATTTTTACCGTCGTTTTATTTTTAAAAAAATGAGAGATGTTGCTATTATAGATCGGTCTCACGTGACGGGTCTCAGAGCGCCATGACAGAGTCGGCGGGCAGGGGCGCTGGTCCTCCGTCCCCAGGCAACTCGCTGCCGGCGCAGCCCTTGAAGCGCATCTTGGCGTCGTTGCCCACCACCACGGTCTTCTGGCACAGCAGCAGCGTGAGGCAGGACACCACAAATAAAACAGAAGGCAGGATGGAAGCGAAGAGGAACTGGTGGTACGTCTTCTCCAGGTCAAAACGGGCCACAACCATGTCCTCTCCATCGGCGTAGAAACAAGGAAACCTCGCTCTCGCATTGTGGTCAGTTCCATCTTTTCCGTAGTCTTTCAAGAAATCTTTGCATTCGTCTTGAAGCGTATTCACGCAGCCTTCCAAATTGATCATCAATCTGCTCTCATTTGCAACGATCAACTCCATTTCTGTCGGAGCAATCGTGTGGACTGGAGTGGCCCCGAACGTGTGGAGGTAGCTCAAGTAGGTGAAGTTTGTGAGGTCTGTGAGCGCGTGCTTTTCAAGGACGGAGCCATTGATGCAGTCGATGGCCAGAACGCCTTCAGAACTGTTGCTTATGCTGTAACAAGAAGTCATTAACACATTGTCTTGATCCTCGTTCCACACTTCTTTCCCCGTGTCACGTTCTATAGCTCTTTCGCACTGAGAGAGATAAACTTTGTCGCCACTTAGTAAGATCATGTTTTTATTCCGTGTTGGGATATCGACGCACCGCCTGTCACAGTTATACGGAGTCCTTATCTTTTCGCACGTCCCTTTTGTACAACTGAACAGCCCGTCTATGTCTATGCACGTAATCTTCCCGCGTCTTCCAGAACACTTCAGCGGCGGATCTGTGTCTCGAAACACGCACTCAAACGCGTCAGTTATGTTGATACACATCCCGGTGGTACAATTAAACGTCCCTGTAAGGTTTTTACAATCGTCTGCTATGCAACGATACTTTTTAGCGTTTTCTTGGTCTATGCCGTAACAAGTCTTATTCGCGGCGTTCGTACAGTTCGCAAAGAGCAACGAGGAACCGTTGCGACGCAGATTAACATAAATCTGCATGCACGCTCCAGAGGTCTTGCTGAGGCACCATTCCCCACAAGATCCCCACTCGCAGCCGTCCTTGAACACAGCTCTAGTTGTTGTACACATGATTGGAGTTTCGCTGATCCCTGAAGCGAAGGCTCTCGATGATGGCATGTAGATGGCGACGGTGAGGTAGACCAAAGCCACACAACTCAAAACACAGGTCATCTGGCACACGCAGATGGTGCCGCAGATCTTCCCATCCTGCGGGGGAATAACTGGCTCCACCTCCTCCTTTTTCTTCCCCATGCTGCCGTCTTTACAACAGCAACTTCAAATGCTCGGACTTTGTGAATCAATTTTCAAACCGACGTCATCGCTTTACTTTTAACACATACACAACAGTTAAATCCACATTTGAATAAATTTCGTGAACCGAGATTGATTTTTTTATGCCACGCAGCAATATTGATCGCTCGCGGAGTCGCAGCGACCTCGCACAACTGAGAGCAACTGATGTTGTGCTGGCGTGGAAAGCAGCTCACGGAATTACGTAAACTTGATTGCGAATCTTTGAGACGTTGTTGGTGTGAGCGCTGTGAGACAGGGAGGATGGAGATCTGTCTTAGCGTCCGTCGCCAGCTGTGCTGGGCCGACAACAGAGGGCGGCTTCGTCAGGGCGGCTGCGCGGCTCTGGGGCAGGTTGTGGGCGGGGGCGGGGGCGGCGCCGCGCATTATCCGCATAGGGGGCGGGCGGTGCGGCGATCGATCGCCTCCCTCTCTCTGAATGGAGAATTCCAGAATCGAAGCGTTTGGAAAGCTCTGGTTGCCGAGTAACATTTGAGCAGCGCTGGCTTTGTTTGGCGAGCGGGATTCCTGATGGCGTGAGCTGCCCTCAGGGAGGTGATATTAATATGGAATGTACATGTTTTTCATACATGAAATGCGTGCCAACGTTTACTTATGTTTTATTCAATGTAACACGAGTAGCCAGTGTGGCGACAAACGATAGCGATTTCTTCAGAAATAAATACACAAAAAAAACTTATTTTGTTTCCCCGGGTCGAGTTTTTATTTTATAATGCAGTAACTGAATTGTTCGAGTTTTGTACGGAAAGTCGTAGATGCACTCTTAGATTTTCATAGTTTTTTTTCGATACTCTCATACCATCTTATTCAGAAAAAAGTTCACAGTTGTAGGCAATTATTTATTTGGTGCCTCAAGAAGCGAATTGGGGCATATATATTTTTTTTCCGCAAATCCGCTTGGATAATATAATCCATAATCTAAGTTACAAAGATATATTGACATCAAATATTCATATTAAATGCATGCCCACAAACAGACACGTGTAAGTTCGTGCATACAAATGCTGCATGTGTACTTAAAAATTAAAATCCAAACTTTAAAATGCAACTTTTCCTAAACTTCCCTGAAACAGGTGTGACATAAGCAAAGTGAACCCTTTATTATAGAATGGGTGGTCAAATACAATTATTCAAAATCACATTTTTTACAGAAACATTGATTTTTTATCAGCCTGGAGGCATTAGATTATGACCTTACATTTTATAAATAAACTAGAAGGGTAATTTGTACTGAGTGTGCTTATTTGTTCCACCTTTCAGATAGTGACGTCATGATTTGATCGTGTCTAAATAAGACATCAATATTTGGCAACGTCTTTATAATATTATATTAATATTAGATGTTCAACAAAATCTTTGAAAGGTGAAATTATATTAGTCTGAAAGAAATATTACAATTTCTCACACTGTTCATTTTTTTGTTTAATTTTTATTTATTTTTCGCAATTTTATTGAATTCCGCACCTGACGCCAAATGTTTTGATTTTACCGGGTTAAATTTAATAAAAATTGCGGTTATTTATTTTGCCCAATTAATTTATGATACGGTTCACATCCAGAGTCAACTTTACACCTACACAATGAACGGTCGCTTGACTTCTGAGATCTGGCCCGTATTTATAGTAAGACTATGGATAATTCTCGAATTATCGAGAATTGGTACTAGCGAGATTTTACTAGACGAAACACTCGAGCCATCTCGAATGATCTAGAAACATTATCACAGACACTAACACGGACAATTAAAAAGAAACAATTACTTATTCAAAGCATTATAATCTAATTTCTAGAGAATATAAACTCTGGCAAATGATACATTTATAATTCTTGCTGATTGTTGTTACCACAATTGAATTGACTAAATGGAGTGGAAACAAATGAAAGTAAGCCCTGCAAGTCTTGCCGACCATCCCTGAAAACCGACCTACTTCAAAAAAAATGATCTATTGCTGTCATACGACTCATAGACAATCCTTGTCTTACCTGTTCTACTTGTGAACAGTGCAGTAGGCTTTCCCCAACCCTCCATGGATTAGGTGCCTGCCCGTGTATATTTGGGTCACGAGAGCTCAGGCAGTCAGCGACCTTCGCGCTACGGGGGTTGGTGGGGAGCAACCTTTCAGAAACAGAAGGAAAAGGGTATTGGGAGAGACCATTCACTAAACTTTCTAGAAAGTCGATACAGTGAAACTTATTTTACAGATTGTTTTTGTAATTTATTTTTCCGCTTTATCGATTCCTTGACTTATAGGTTAGTATAAGGCTGACCATCCATACTGTAAAATATGATAAACTTTGCAAATGAAACCCTTGTTTTAGGGAATGTTGGTTAGGGTTGCAGGACGCATGTTCATTTGAGGTTGGGTTTTTATGTTGTTTCAGGTCCACATGAGGCATGTGTAAGCGCGAACTTATACGTGTCTGCTTTTGGAAATTCATTAAATCTGGAATGTATTATATCTTTGCAATTTTAATTATAGATTATACCTCAAAATAAATGTATTTTTAAGTACTTCCACATTTTTTTTAGATTTTAAATAGGGTCGATAGATCAGTCGGCAGATCAGTCCGCTTTCTAATCGTTATCCAATCAAAGATCATGAGTAAGATTCCTGGAGGAGCACACAAAAAATATATATCCTGTCAAATATACTCTTCGCTGGGTTGAAAAATTCATTTGCCTTTAAAAAAAAAGACCGGTAACCAAAGGTCAATCCAGCCTTACAGCAAATGGGCTTTGCCACAACCAAGCTTGCAGAGGGCTCTTGATGTGTGAGTCCCGCAATAACAGCGCTTACAAAATAAATCATTCTAATAATTTCATTATTATTATAAGGTAATTTTCCCTCGAAAGTCACGTGCTGGAAATGTCAAATAACGCACGTGTGTGCGTGCCTGTGTGTGTATGTGTTGGTGTCGTAGAGGGCAGTGCGCATGTCGATACAAATAAACACAAACGTACTGCGGCATGCAGGTTAAAAACACAACGCTAATTAATAAATAATATGACGGACAGCACTTGACTTTCCCGCTCACGTTAACATAAAAAAAACAATACACATCTAATGTGAGAATGTACTTTTCACTATTCAGTTGCGTGAATATTTTTGTGCACAATTCCTTGACTTATAGGTTGGCATGAAGCTGACCACCCATACTGTAAAAAAAGGTTCATTTTGCCAATGTCACCCCTGTTCCACCCCTGTTCCTGTCAGCATAAGTTGTAGGGCTTATGTTATATGGGATAGAGAACCAAAAACGTTCCACTGTAAATGTTACACTGTCGCCATTGCGCTAGGGATGGCCAGAATTAAACATTTTTCTAATACGCCGAAGTGTAGTTTACAACAAAACAAAAACACTGAAAAACACTTTTTCTAGTGCAAAATTTTAGTTTACAACGCAGAATTTATTACAATTTAATGGTTAGTGTATTAACACTGAAAATTTACTGTTAATCTTAATTCTGGTCTTATGATCAAAATTTTTTGTAGTTGTACATAAATAAAAAAGGGTGAAAATAAAATATTGTTGTATAAAGTATAGAATACTTGTTGTTCCTTGTAAATAAACTTTTTTTAAGTTCAGCGATTTTTTTTTCGTATATATTGATATTAAGTAAACCACCCATACTGTAAAAAGTGGCTCGCAGACTTTTAAAAAAAGTCAACCTGGTTCAGAAAAAGTCGATTTATGTTAATTTTAAGCTGTTTTATTTTTAACAGACACATGCAGTATGTGTAAGCGGGAACTTACGTATGTACCTACACTTGTAGACGTACATGAAGAATGAATTTTAAATTTTTGCAGCTCTAGATTATAAATACACAAATCATATATTTAAAAGACATCGTTTTACAAAGCAAATAATTTAATTTCTGTTCAATTCACGGATGTTTCTTTCTGTTAAAGAATCCAAAACTTTCTCCTCAAAAGTTAATAAATATTAAAACACGAGCGTGCTAAATAAAACCTTTCCCATGGGACTCAAATTCATAATTAATGAAAAATACTTGATGTAAAGTACCTACTGAAATAATTTCAATGTCAATTAGTATAGCTGTATCTTTGTAGCCTTTGCAATAGGGGCGGCCAAACCCTTCACGTATTTCTAATCTAATATACTTTTCCACCTTAATTCAAACCACTTTTTACACACATCTCTGAACTCCGTATGTATAATAAAACGCAACTAAGCTACACAAAAAGCGTAACTTTTTGTGCGTTATCTCCAAAGGGGTCGCATGTGGCGATTCGGGACCTATTTTTCTAATTTCACTATATCAATCAAACCATTACTTTCTCGGTCTTCCTCTTTCCTATTTTCCCACAGCATATTTAGATTGTAATCTTACCTGATGATGACCTAAAAGGTCGAAAACGTTCGTAATTTGTAAAAAATGTGAAAAGAAACAGTGTTTAATTAATTCATCACAGTTCTCATCAAGATCTTCATCATCATCATACTTCACGCTGAAGAAGCTCATCGTAGAAATGGGCGAAACGTCCGGAAGCTCCAGCTCCCACAGACCACGGCAACAGATCCCGGAAAACATCACTCCAGCATCATCAGCCGGCCGTGTAAGCCTAAAACTCTTATTCAGTGTTTAATTAAAATTGTGTTTTTAAAAAAACATAAATAATCAATCATATTTTGATTGATAAAATTATGTATTTGAAATCAAATCACAATAATTTGTTTTTTTTTACTGTATATTTTACATTAGGTATATTTCCTTAACATTTTACTTTATTTAAATTTATTAGTCGTAGACACGAAATTTTAAGAAACGTTTTCTCGTCGCTAAAAAGGTTATCGACCAAATAACACAACAATTTATTGCGGTAGATTTTTTCTATCTTCCAATATGAACATATACGAATTTCTTCTACATCAAAGGATTCTAATTTTCACAGATATATTTATAGCATCCTCTACTTCTGAGAAGGTCGGCAAATGTTGCAAGGTTTATGTTCATGTGAGATTTGGGTCTTATTTTTTAAGTACGCATTCAGAATTTGTCAGCGCGAACTTACACGTTTTGGTTTGTGGGCATGCATTTAATGTGAATGTTAATTTATTTGCAACTTAGATAATAGATAGATGGGCATCTATAATCTAAATAACAAAGAAATTAACATTCACATTGATATATTACATTTAAGATTCATATTACATGCATTCTCATAAGCCGACACGTATGAATTCGCGCTTACACATGCCGCATGTGGGCTTACAACATAAAAACCTAATCTTAAAAGAACATAAACCCTGCAACACTTGCCGACCTTCTCTGAAACAGGGGTAACATGGTGAATTGAACCATTTATTACAGTTTGAGTGGTCAGCCTCATACCAACCTATTAGTCAAGGACACAAATAATTAATTACATTTAACTGTATAAAACAATCACTAAGTAAAATAATAAAATTAAAATGTACAAAATATCATTGAAATATCCACGAGGAGGGATGCTTAGGTTAGTGCTTTTAAATGCATATGAAGATGTGTAAAGAAATTTAGAAAAACATTAATTAACAGATGCATTATAAATTAAGTTTATCAGGAAAAAATATACGACACTCTTAAAATTGAAAGCCCAGTAAATACGCCATTGATTTTCAATTAAAAAAACGATTCAGTAATTTGCAAATTTTGCCATCGTTCCTTGAAAATCGGGTTGACATTGGTAAAAGTAGGAAATCAATGGCATGCAGCCATTGCAGATGCTTTGCCCTTGTAAAAAAAACAGCACCGTGTTACAATGTTTTCATTTGATATTTACAACAGAAATACATACGTATTCCTTTTTAAGCTCAATCAAAATTTTAATTTAAAATAATATGTCGTGATATTCCTGTGTATTCTGAAAAAAAAATCATCGTAAAAATAGAAACATACCGGTTTTTTCTATTGTTTACTTGCGGTGGGAGGTGTGGTGAGGATTTTAACTTTAGAAGCCTGAAAAGAAGAAATATTCACTAACACTCTTTTGTTTTACTACTCATTTGTTTCACATTTCACTTTCACAATTACAAACCGCGCGTTTTCATTATTTTTTCTCAGATTATTTTTAGTTATTTTCTATTATTGTTTGTGGTTCATTTTTTTCTCTACGCTAGTTGATGTGAACCGGTGACTGTGCGATCAGCTGCCACACTAACCCCGAGTCGGCCATGACAGTGAGGAGGTCCTGGTGCGCATGTGCAACAGAGACGCCGCCATCTTGCTTTTTCACCGCAACGTGGACGCCATCTTTGAAAATTGTACAAATGGCGGTCGATATGCGCGGGAAAACTTTTCAGTTACAATAGACTCGGAATATTTTTGAATTCGAAACTTGTTTCTCGACGAGCAAACGTCAGTCTTATATGGCACAGCCGGCCGTTGCAACCAATAACCAAATATTTGTTTGCCTTTTCCCTAGCAACTCGGCCGGGGGATGGTACAATTTTGTCTATGTCAATTAACATGTGGAACATAACATGGAGAAAATATATTTTTTTAGTCCTTAAGTATTTTTTTTTAATATTAAAAGTAAGCCATTTTCCCCCTTTTCATGTTATATTATATTCATTTAAGCTTTCTTGTATTTTCTACGCGTAAATTTTAGGAACGATGTTTCAAAGGTAGAAGAGAAAAGGGATGATAAAAAATGAATAGTTTGATAAAAATGTTAAAATAATTTCATTTCCAGGGAGAACGTAAAAGAATAAACATAAAAGTAAAAAATACACGATGGATATGACTGAATTGTGAGACTTATATGTAAGGTTAATCTACATAGGTTATGCCCACCTTTAGTACAAAATAATACACTTTTTTTTTTTTTTTTTTTTTTATTTCATAAACAATTTTTACAAGAAATATAAATCTTAAAAATTAAACATTTTTGTCCCGATAAACCAAAAAATTTCAGTTTGTCATCGGGTGCAACAATCAAATTAAAAAATATAAGTCTTAGTATTTAGTGCTAGTATGAAATAAAAAGGAAATTAAAGTTAAAATTAGGAGACAAGAGTAGAGTAAAAACACAAATATAGTTAAGGTAATTAATATAAAAAAGTTCTTTCTCCCAGCCAAATCTTCAAAGATATTATAATTTTATTAATGTTTGTAGATTCCTTTTTAAAGTCCTTTGGCAACAAATTAAATATTTTTGGCACATAATTTTATTTCATGATTCTTTCAAACGTAGGGGCTACTAAGTTTTATTCAAATTATTTTATACGCTGCTGGTATAATGTACTCTATCGAAAAGCTGTTGAAACTTTTTTCACCGTTACCTAACTATGTAACTGAGCTGCTCTCTGTGCGAAGTTTGTTTGATGGAAAATAACTTTGTACCATTTCGGCGGTCTTGACTTTCTAGAGCTTTTGCGTTGCTCTGTTTCATATAAGTTATTTTAGTCAGGTTGTGCTTTATTAATGTCACCTAAATTTATTTACAGAATATACTTTTGATTTTTCTTAAATATTTTTAATTGGTTTTCTCTCAATAAGCAAAATTAAAGAAATATTTATCCTGTTTTTACTGTATTAAAATCAATTGAACACGTTTGAATATTGAAAAATCGTTTCTAGTTTGAATTAAAGACCATATTTTTTTATTAAAAAAAACTATAAAAAATATAGGCCGAAGGTTTTTATACATTCGTTCACTTTTCCAATGTCACCCCTGTTTCAGGGAAGGTCGGCAGGAGTTGCTGGGTGTATGTTCATTTGAGATTTGGGTTTTTATATTGTAGGTCCACATGCGGCATATGAAAGCGCGAACTTATACGTGTCTGTCTGTGAAAATGCATATAATGTGAATCTTTAATGTTTCATATATTTGCAACTGAGATTAGATTAGTTGTATGTAAGATAGGATAATCATTTACAAAAAACATTTACAAAATAAACTATGAGTGAAAAATAAATACTTATTACATACGCTACAATTTTAGTTAAACGACAAACTTCGATGAATCTTTTTGAACGGTTTCGTAATCATAATCAATCGGTATATAGTAGGTTCTATTCCAAATATGCTCTTCGGTAGTTTGAAACATTAATCTGCTTTTACCGAACACCAATCACCAAATCCAATCAGCCTAACAGCAACTGAGTCTCGCTTGAGAATCGACGCTCTCTGTACCGACGACCTAGCTCGCAGACGGCTCTTGAATTGTGATTCACACAAAAGCAGCGCCCACAAATGGAATGGTGCTAATATTTTTATTTTATATTTCAACATATTTACTTGAAAATTGTGCCACATCGGCTCCTAGATGTCGGGTAAATATTGCTGTCTCTTATTTCTTCCCCTTTCAAAACAACTTCTCACTGAGAATATTTCATATTGACAATAGGGGAGGAGATGGATAAGGGATGAGAAGAGGGAAAACCATTTATCTAAAAATTGCTCTGTCCGGTCGCCTGTAAGCTTATTTACATTAATTTCAGTTTATTTAAATACAGACTGAAATGGGGCTGAAAGTTTGTAAATTTAATGTTAAATATTGATTTTAAAATTAGCCTAAAAATTAAACATGGCATTTTAAAATTTCTTTACTCATAGAAAATTTATGTAGGTATATTAGAGTGACATATTTTAGTGGATTGGAAAGCTTTTAATTCTATATTTATTTTTATAAAAAGTTGAAGGCGTATGTATAAGTAAATATATTTTATGAATGTTTTTTGTAGAATAATTTTGCATTTTTTTTCAACTGGGTCTTGCTTGAGAATTGTCGTATTCTTTAGCGACGACCAAGTTTGCAGAGGGCTCATGATGTGTGATTCGCACAAGAATAGAGCTCACCAAATAAATCATACTCATATTATTATTATAGCCATTCGGATACAATAAAATTGGAGTATTATGTCTTTAGAAGAGGAGACGAACAACGTAACAAATCATGGCTATCTCACACTTTCCTGCATTATGCCTCTCTGAGTGTTTCGCCTCCTCAGCTGATGTATATTCCTCCATATTAGTGACGTCTGCAGTAACGTTCAGTGCATTGAGTAATAACGTAGAGGAGCAGAAACTATTGATACATACTATGGAACAAATTTGTCTCCAGTCCTGTCAAACGTTGTCTATCAAATCATGTTCTTACCTGTGAAATCCTATATTTTCTTGCTTTCTCCATTTTGTGTTTCGACACCCAATTATAACACATACCATAATGTCTTAAAATAATGCCTTTTTACCTTTAAAATCTGTCAATTTTAGCGATCACAAGATTTATATAACCCGTGCGTGCTATGTTCGGACTGGTTTGGGCAGCCATTAATTCGCAATGTTGCCAACTTTGTAGAAACATTTTTACATTCGCCCGAGTTTTTTTGTACACATGGAAATCCAACTGTGAAGTTCTTTTATCCCTTTCTTCCTAAGGACCATTTTCATTAGTTAGTTGAAACAAATATATTATAATGTATATTTTCGTTAAAATATTTTCTAGTCCACAGATATCATAAGTCAATGGTCCGCCTCGGCGCTCACATAACTTGGCACACTGACTGTGAACGGCGCCTTCTCGGCCCCATTTCCGATTATTAAACTTTACGTCTAAACTCAATCAAACTTCTCGCCAAACTAAAACATTCACTTGAAGCGCTGTTTGAGTTATCACACATTTTTGAGTTAGCGTTTTTTTTTCAAGTTCGAAGGTAAGGTTTTATACTTGGCAGGGGTCAAGCACCCCCCACGATAGTTTAGCATAGTCCCACCCCTAGATTAGTACAACATAATGCGAAGTATAGTATTCTGTCTTCAGCACGCTATCTCTACCCTTAGTGTGAGTAACAGTGTTTGATCACAGATAGTGTTGGCTTTAACATGCTTTGTACATGTCATTAGAAGGTGTTTTCCCTCAGACACTAGCACCCATATTCACAGACAATACTGTGCTTTTTTGTTCACTAGATTAAAGTGTTATTTATTTATTTTCGTTTTTCAAAGAAATGTAAATACCAAGTAACTGATGACATCTCACATCAGATGTATTTATTTTAGTACGCGGTAACAAAGATATATTTTAAAGAAAAAATTAAATGAAACTCTATTTTTGTTCAAGAGGCGATAACTTGCCCACGAAGGTGGACGAACCAATTCATAGGATATGTTACGTCAAAGAGAGAGTAAAAGGACTTAATATCATTGTAAAGAAGTCATTAATGTAAAATTAAAATAGCCGAGATGATTCTTGATCTTGACACAAAAACAGGAGAAGAATATTTGTTTGATTTGAAAAGACAAGGATTTGGACCATTGCAAATTTCCCTCGGTGGGGTGACGTCACCATAGGCAACTAGGTTTCCTTAGCAACCAAAATCAAAGTATTGGTTAGCCACCCGACCCGTTGACAATCGTTTTTTTTGTGACGACTTCAGTCTTTAGAGACTATTGAGTAAATAAATTATTAACATACCAATGATATTCATTCAAAGAACAAGCATAATGACGGTTTTTGTTACTTCTAAAATCTAAATCTAAATCTAAGCTGCAAAGATATGTATCATTTGAGATTCATATTAAATGCATTCCCACAAGCAGACATGCATAATTTCGCGCTTATAAAAAAACCCAATCTCAAATGAACATAAGCCCTGCAACTCTTGCCGACCTTCCCTGAAGCAGGGGTGACATTGGAAAAGTGAACCATTTTTTACAGTATGGGTGGTCAGCCGCATACCAACCTATCAGTCAAGGAGTAATCATAACATTACTTAATCATAAATATGAATTAATTAATTATTTTAAAGTAATTTGCAGTGGTGCATATAACACAATATTATGTTTTTATTTCCCAGTGCAGAACCCCTTTTTTTACCCTTGGCTGTTTTCCTGGCATTAATTTTTAATAGCGACAATCACTTTATTTCATTTAGGCTCTTTCTGCCCACTTGCACGTGATGAACACTTCTAGTTTACTCATTAATAATGCAATTGATGTGAAGGTCCTTTAGCCTCGCAAAAAGCTCAGGAGGGGTTTTGTTTACACTGCGCTAAAAGCCAGCTAATGTTCCCTAAGGGAGGTTATGAAGCTAGAGGGTAAAAAACTACGATATAAAATTCCAAGTATACCGATCATGCATATAGTCTCAATGGACTCAGCACAAATTTCAATCTATAACTTTTTCGGCGGGCAATAATCACACTTGTATGAAACAACAACCAATGAAGAAAAAAAGTTTTTTTCCTTCCTTATTTATTTTTTAATTCTTTTCCTTAGCAACCCAGTCATGTTACAAAAACTTAGTCTCTGTCAATTTATGCCGCACCACGTTGAAGGTGATATTTTCTTGCCTTTTGACTGTTAGAAAGTTATTCTATCCATCTTTTGTTTAAATTTAACAAAAAATCTAAATAAACCCTTTAGGTAATTATCTTATAGAACCTGAAATGCTTTTCCATTTAACTCCAAAACCCTTGCCAAATTTTCTTAAAATATGGGTGTCATTGATTAAAGTGAACCGTTTTTGATTATGTGAAGGGTCAGTTTGATACCAGTTGTAATAATCTAATCTATAATCTAAGTTGCAAAGATTTAATAACATTTAAAGCTCATATAACAAACACACACGTGTAGTTCGCACTTACTAATGCTGAATGTGTGCTTACAAATAAAATCCAAACCTCAAATGAACATAAACCCTACAACTTTTTTCGACCATCCCTGACACAGAGGTGACATTGGCAAAGTGAACCATTTTTACAGTACGGGTGGTCAGCCTCATACCAACCTATAAGTCAAGCAATACGAAAAAAACTAAATAAATTATGTTAATAAAACTTTAATTTGTTTTAAAAGTCTCAGTAATAATCTATTAAATAAAACAGCTATTTCCCTTTGCCCTGGCTTACTTATTTTGCATTTCATTCCGAGTCATAATCTTTTCTTGTTTTTTTTTTTCATTTCAATCTGTCATCATCCACGTGCATTTTGATTTTTTTTTAAATTGTCTCCTACCCATCTTTCTACAAAAATATCCTCATAATATTAAAAAATTGCGATTTAAAAATATGTTTTACATTTGTCGGCTTCACGATATTGTATCTCGTATCAAACCTTCAGAAATCTAATAACGCGCGCAAAAAATACAAATATCTTCGGAGAGGTCAACTGCGAAATGAGAAAGCGGCTGCCAAGTGCTACGACTCTTGGGCGATGATGGAGTCCTGGTGTTTTGCGCGCCAAAACTGGCGCCGCGGCGGATCCCTAGTAATCGGGGGGGGGGGGGGCTCCCTCCCGCCCCCGCCTCCCCCTGCCACCCCCCTTGCGCCCGCTGTATCGACCTCGCCTCCCCCCATGACAGACGGGGTCGGGAAAGTGGTGGGAATTTCCCTAAATGTAGGGAAAAAATAATACTTATTTCATCATCCGTGATGTGCTTCATTGATACAACTTTTAGTCATAACGAAGTCTACAATCTATAATCTAAGTTGCAAATATATTTTACATTTAAAATTCATATAACAAGTATTCCCACAAGCAGATAAGTGTAGTTTCGCTTACACATGCGGCATGTGGATTTATGACAGGAAAAAAACAATCTCAAATGAGCATAAGCCCTGTAGGTTTTGCCGATCTTCCATGAAACAGGGGTGACATTGGTAAAGTGAACATTTGTTTACAGTATGAGTAGTTGAAAAAAATGGTCTGACAAAAACCTGTGACCGCTAAATTAGAAAATAATTACAATGTCTTAAATTTCTGTCTTTTTCCCATTTCTAACACACACGATTTTCATTTCGGTCTAATATTATTTTGTCTGTATTTTCTGTAAATAGAATAATACTCTATATTCCATATTTTCAACAAAAAAGTACTAAATGTTGTAAAAATAGCAATAGAATTCTTCGCGAGTTGAAAAAATGTACATACATATATATTTTTTTTGTATTACTAATTTAACATGAATCTTCACAATGTCAACACACACAACCTTACACAAAATACTTATTGCAAAGAAATACAAAAATCAATCGAGTACTTAATGCAAATAATTTTAGTTCAATGGTTACATTTGTACTTTACTTCTGAGTAAAAGAACCTCGAAAATGTATCAAATAATCTCCAAAAAAACAACAAAAAATTTAAGGGTATCCAATCACCTAAAATAAAATAATTATTGCAATCATGATATCGCTCACTTAAGTAAAACAACAAAGGTTTTTATTTAAGTCTAGATGGCAACACCCTTGTTGAGTCTCACCAGACCGGAGCCTCCCCCTCCCTTGGAGCTCCCCCCACCCTCCCCTCATTTTACAACCCCTCTAACAGGCTAGTTGCCTTCCGGAGCCCGGGGCGCGCGGAGCAACGACAGTCAAAGCGCGAACCTAAGCAAGACCGCACCAATCTCTCAAATCCCAGTCAAAAAAATATCCCATAAATAATAAAAAAATCTCACTCTCAAGAGGTGTGCGTTACGAGTGTTTCAAAAAAACAGAAAGAAAGGACTGAAATCTGACATAAAAGTGGTACATGATAATATCACGTTTCAGTTTTATCGATGCAAAATATTATTATTGAATTTCTACAGGGCTTGTTTGGCATATATTTTTGCATGAAAATACAGTTTAATTTTCCGTTACTAGAAAAGTTTTGTTTAATCTTTTTGTTGTTGTTGTTGAACTGAAAGTACTTCAAAATGGAAATGAACAGTTCATACAATTGTAAACCTTATTTCTATAAGGCGCTGCTTGCGTTCAGTTTGTTGCTATTGTGCATAGTTATTTTGGTATTAGTTTTTATGCTTTGAATGGTAAATTTTATTGTAAATTTTCTACATTTATTTCATTTTCCATTCAACAAATCACTTCATTTTCAAGCCATAATTTCGATCATTTCAGAATTTCATTTATGTTTTTTTTTGTAAAATGAAGTAATCATTTGATTTTGAAAAGGATGTTTTTTTTATAATTACTTCATTTCCTATACATTATGCATTTACGAGTCATTTTAAATCACAATTACTTTCCTTGAAGAATCAAATTATTCAATTTTTATGAATAACCAATGGCATGTTTTCTTAGTGGATGCTTTAAGTAGTTCATTTAGTATTTCCTTAATTTTCAATCGATGTCTCATTCAGAAGTCTTTTCAAGCCACTATTTCCTTCTTTGTATAATTAAGTATTCCTCTCTGTACAAGTAAACTAATGGTTTGATTTGTAAGCGGGTGTTCCTTATTGTTTGCACATTACTTCGCAATGAAAATTGTGTAGGTAGAATGCTCGGATATTCGCACAAACTTGGTGTACGAAATTCGGCAAACTGAACGTTACGTAAACTGAAGAATAAAAGCCTCGAGTCAAAGCTTTCCTTCCACAAATAGAACAACAGAACAAGACTTGTGGTACACAGAGTGTACGTGTACTGAAAAAATATACAATCAATTATTACAAAGGAGAAGCTTTTGTATGATTTTACTATGTTTTGTTTCGAAACGGTGGAATAAAGCAAAGGACTTGGATCGTGCCTATTGCATGGCCGGCCCTGTGCTGTGGAATGCCCTACCCCACAAGCTTAGAGCCATAGAGAGTGCAAGTGCGTTTAGGTCGTGATTCAAGACATGTTTGTTTCAGGGATGTTACAGTTGAAAAGTGTCCTTGCAGTGATTTATCACAAAATGGCACAATAAATATTGTCTTATGGGGAGTAAAAAAGATACATTTTTATAAAAAAACAGCAAAAAAAAGGAACCTTGTTTTTCCCCATGTGAGATTTTAAAGAAGACAGTCGCTTACTTGTGCTATTGATAATTACAACAAACAATCATTGAAAACGGATATTAGTCTACCTATAATCTAAGTTGCAAGGATATATTAACATTTAAAGCTCATATCAAATGCATGCCCACAAACAAACACGTGTAGTTCGCGCTTACAAATGCTGAATGTGTACATGCAAATAAAATCCAAACCTCAAATGAACATAAACGCTACAACTTTTTCTGACCTTCCATGACACAGGGGTGACATTGGAAAAGTGAACCATTTTATACAGTATGGGTGGTCAGCCTCATACCAACAGTCAAGGAATTAGAATCTATTAAAAAAAATATAAGTGAAATCTGTTTTGATTATAGGCCTTACCAATACTTCATTGTGTTTCTATAAACTCATTAAATATGTAATGAATATTATAGCCGCATTTAATATTTATGATTTAGGTGTACTACAGGAAAATATTGTGTCACGAAAATTCCATACTCAGTTTTCTCAACAATTTTGTCGTAGAGGCGTAGAGCGTCATGGCTATTTTTCACTTAAATGTAGAACTACGATGCTTATGGATGTTAGTTGTTTGCTCTAATTAGTGGCCTAGCGTGCTTCTCCTTTTACGTCACTGCCCCTTTGAATAAAACACCAAACACAACACACCAGGTACTTTCTGCATAATAGTTGGAAACTTTTTGGTTTGCCACCATTACTTACTCAAAGGCAATCATTTTCCTTGACTTATAGGTTGATATAAAACTGACCACCCATACTGTAAAATATGGTTCACTTTGCCAATGTCAACCCTGTTTCAGGGTCGGCATTGCAGGACTTAAGTTCATTCGAGATTCGGTGCTTACGTTGCAAATCTATATGCGGCATGTGTAAGCGCGAACTTATACGTATATGCTTGTGGGAATGCATATAATACTAATCTTAAATGTAATATATCTTTGATTATAGATATACGCTAATCCCAAATTATTGTTACCCTTTTATTTGATATGCTCTCATAGTCCCAGTATTTTCAACGTTAGCATAGCGACTTATACTTAGTGAAAATGACGCACTTATGCCAATTGTGTAGCTAATTTTCTTTTCATCTTAATGTACATATGTATACTAACGCTGAAAATACCGAGCCTCAGTTTGAATTTTGTTAAAAGCAAACTATTATGTGAAAGCTTGTAGCTTATTGTAAAAAGAAGTTAAACTGGAATCTTTAGATTAATATTTTAGGAGCTAGACATATTTATGTGTGGCAGATTGTGAAGAATGGGGTTTTCTTGGCCGCATTACAGGCCAACCCAACTTTGCCATATTTCGAACAACCGAACATTGGTTGGGGAATATTTTTGGCAAGTTTGAGGCGCTTTGGCAGCTGTTTGCCAATTACCTAACTCCCAGTGTATCTACGTAATATTATTATACATGAAAACTTATATTGCAAAATCCACCCATAGTCTAAACCAGTGGTCCCAATCTGGGGGCGATTTGGGCTCATGGGGGACGAAAAGTTCGGTAATTTTTTGGAAAGGCAATTCTACCCCCTCCGTTGACGTTTACGCATAAGCGGGCGATGGGCGAAAAAAAGTTGGGAAACATTGTTCTTAAAACATATTTTGATGTTGTGATTTATTGATCTTTCTTGGTTAGATGGTTAGTATGAACAAAATAATCGGTTTACTTTGGTCAGGAGTTACTAAGTGTTTTTCTTTGATATTTGTGTTTTATTTTGCAAATTCACGTGCAGCATGTGCGATCGCGTAATCATATGTGTTAGCTTGCAGGCGTGCATGATGTGTGATCTTAGATTTTAACAAATTTTTCACAGCTTTGACTACAGACAAAATTTAGATACCACCAAGCCCTTGAAGTAGATTGGCCAATTTTGGCGTCATTTTCTAGTTTATTGGAAATGTATCCGATTGATAATCGAAGTCGTAGTCGTTTGCTTGACCTATTCAATTTATATCTTGACAGTCATTTGATTGATTTGAGTTTATAGTACATTGACCAAAAATAGCTTACCACTCAGTTCATGAATTTCGAAAGGGTGAGATTAGATCAATTCTATTTCCCTTATACATTACCTATGAAAAACACGATCGTGTTTCAAAGCTTTTCTATCACAATGCTCTATTAAAAATTGTGTTGTCTTTCATTGAACATTTACACCATCAAATATGTCTTGAAATTTTCTGAATTACATATTTTTCAACGCGTTGTTTTACTCAATCCTTTTTGACCTGTTAACAGCCATGAAAATGAAAAACTAAATTGAAAGCACAAGAGCTTTGTGTGTCCGAGTGAGTGTAACGTCTTTGATGAGAAAAGTGTTTTAAGTTGGTGCTTGAGTTGGTTGTATTGGTGGCAGGATGGTGCGGTAGGAGGTGCGGGGACCATGGCCAATGAGGGTCTGGTGCCATAATGGCTGACGAGGAAAAGATCCCCAAGACCTTCCTTGAAAAACTGCTCTTCTACACCACAGCCACGTTCATATTGCTCGGCACCTTCAGTCTCTTCGCGTTCCTCTTCTTGGTGCCATTCGTCATCGATCCAGCTTTCACCACAATTTTTATGCAGTTTGACACCACGCCGGCGCAGTGTGTCACAGCCGAGGCTCTCCACAGGCAGGGCGCTTCCAATTGCACGTGGTCTTCATGCAGGGAAGGCTGCACCAAGGATGTGTACGACTGTCTGCAGCTGCGGGTGCACTACAAGCGTGCCCCGGGCAGCGGACTCCTTCCTCCGCCTCTAGTCAGGAATTCTCGTGCTCTGAGAGAGTACGACTATGAAGAAACACCTCCCGAGTCTGAAGCGATTGTCTACGAAGACAATGACGCCAACAGACAGGCCATCGACTACCCAGACGGCCCAATGCCAACGGGTCTCATGGGAAACGACTCGGAATGGTTTTTCACCTACGCTAGACTGTTTCCTAACGTTAAAGGTTGTGGCTACCCTCCCATCCTCAACTGTACAATATTCCTTGGGATGTACAAAACAGTCGGAACAAATTTCTCATGCTACTACAGTAAAGTAGACCCAGGGTTAGTGGTTTCCGATTTAGACATGTGGCAGAATACGCTGAATCTGATCTACGCGATGGCGATACCGATCCCTTCGTTTATAATCTCTGTCATCTACCTGACGGTGGCTTACTTTAAGATATACAATGAAGACGAAGAAGCGGCGCCTCTGGAGAAGAACGCCGAAGGGATGGCTGGGGGTGGGGAGACGGAAGGTGAAACTGGGGATGAAGGAGTTAACGAGGGGATGGGAGGTGGCGGGGGAGACACTCCTGGAAGTGACACGTTTCGAGAGGATCTGGCTTCCTTTGGACATCAGCCTAATGGTGTTGTGACGGCTGAAGCAGGAAGTCTGAGAGGCAGCAGACCCAGCTGCTGCAGTCAGCCGAATCGCAGCCAGGGCAGCAGATGCAGTTTAGATGTTGGAGCTGTTTCCAATTCAGGATCTATACCAGGGTAAGTTGTAACATAGAAATAAGCTCCTACAGGTTTTTTTTTTAAATACGTCGTCTGGTTTTTGTTATCCTGAATTAATCATTCATTCTGTCACTCTTCGTTGATTTAATATCCTATGTGCCTTTATGACCTTCCTTCACTTGCTTGCAAATTAGCGCTTTCTATAGCGACGCTCAAGCTCGCCAAAGGCTTTTCAGGTGTGATTCAAACAAAAACAGCGCTCCTCAAATCAGCCAAATATCTATTCTGATTTGGTAAGCGCTGTTCTTGTTCCTTCTTGCCTTCTTATTCAAAACGGAAACTACTACCGTATACTTCTAAGAGGGTAACCCATACACATTCTTGGTATGCTCGTTGGTACGCAACTACGCAACGCAACTAAGCTACACATATAGTGTAACTTCTTATCCCCGAAGTGGTGGCATGTGGCGCTTCGGGACCTATTTATTTTTACAGGTAAGGGGGCCGGCCTCACACCAAGCACTTTCAGTTGAAGTGGGGGTTTTCCAGCTCCCGGGGGGGCTGGTTCTCATTTCTTGTGAAGGCTGAGTAAACCTTTGAGATCGAACCCTTGCTCTCGGCATGGAATGCAAGCATTCTACCAATTGAGCTATCGACCTTTTTACGTGCTTGATTATCGTCGCCACATAGCGCCAATTCTCAAGCAAGACCCAGTAGTTGCTGTAAGGCTGGATGGACCTTTGGTGGTAAAAAAACAAATAGTGTTTTATAAATAGTCAGCTTATATTACTCGCAATCGATAACAGAGGCTTTTATTCGAGCCATGCTTTGAAAACTTTGACGAACAATAATTGAAGGCGATGGTTTTGAAATTGAGAACGCTGCTCCTAGCGACGAACGTAATTGACTTTGGTAGTTCAACGTCACGTACAATGTATTGTTCTAGCTTATGAGCCCTTTCAGTACCTAACATAGGTTAAGCGAACAGGGCTTCTCAGATAAATGCACCGTTTTTTCCTAAATTACCTACGAGAGAAAACACTTAAAAAAGGATGAAAATCCTGTAATGTAAAAGCTGTTCATGAACACTTCTTTGTTATTAGTTCACTTACTATGAGAAGTTATGCCCAATAAAATGTTTTATCTACGATTTCTCAAATCAGGGAATCAGAACTTATTCAATTTTACCTTTAAGATGGCGATGTATACTTTACATCCATCTCAACTTCCTTTGTCATCGAGTACTTGATACCAAAAATCTTTTTAAAAATAATACAGCGAACAGGACGTGGCAACATGAGAAAATAAAGGGAGTCACAAACGTAGTTCAAATGAAAAATAAAATCTTTTATCTATTTTGTGGATATACCTGTAAATTATTAACACCTTAGATTCATATACAACCACGCGTAAGTTCGAGTTTACACATACTGCATGTGTACTTACAAAATAAAACTTAAACCTTAAAATAATATGTGGGCATGCATTAAATATGAGCCATAAATGGCAGTATGTATATCTTTGCAAACTGGATTATAGATCAACCGATTTTCAACATTATTTTGGTTATAAGCAGCTTAGTATGAAAAAATAATGATTTGTAAATGCCTTCACATTTTCCTGCTGTAGTATGGATGAGTTAATAGATAGACATTTCCTGGTTGGTGACCGCGCGATTATTGGATATTGGCCTGAATTTTTAAAGGAGATCGATCGCTCTGTGGCTGAGTGGACAAGCTTCGACACATACCTACGTGTGTGAACAAGCCGAATACTCGTATGAGTATATACTTGGCTTAAGCCAGACGTGAGGCTGACAGCCATGCCGTAAAAAAATTACCACTTTTGTCAACGTCATTCTTGTTTCAGGAAAAGAAGGTGAGAGTTAGTAAGTTTATATTAATTATTTTAAGGTTTAGGTTTACTTTTGTAAATTCACATGAAGTATGCGTAAGCGCGATTTTACAAGTGTCTTTTTGTGATTGCATATGAATCTTAAATGTAAATTTATATCCACGTGATAGATAGCTCATTGATTTTATTTTTCATTTTAAATTTCTTGACTAATATGTAGGTTGTAATGAGCCATACTGTTAAAAATCTTCACTCTTGTCAACGTCATCCCTGTTGCGGGGAAGGTTGGCAAGAATTGCAGGGTTTATTTTAGTCAACGACGTTACCATGTTGAAAGCACCGGTTCCCATAGATCACCGAAGTTTAGCAACATTGGGCGCGGATAGTACTTGGATGGGTTACCGCTCAGGTACACCGCGTGTCGTTGGCAGCTTGGACCGGTCAGTAGTCCAGTGGCAACACTTCAGACTCGTAAATGGAAGGTTGTGGATTCGGATCCCGGCGGAGCACAAAAAATATACCATTTATATTTCGAATGTGCTCTTCGCTGAGTTGAAAAATTCATAAACCTTTACCAAAGACATGTGGCAAGCTTAAGCACGAACTTATACGCGTCTGCTTGCGGGAATGCATGTAATATGAATCTCAAATGTAACATACCTTTGCAACTTAGATTATAGACACACAGTACACACACTCATTTGCACGCAGCTGCATTTAAATTAGCATCCTCGCATAAGTTAAAGTTTCTGTAAGTAACTGGGTCGCGTATAACGTATACGCAAGGCGTGTTTCATGACGAACTTTCAAGACGCCAGCTGCATTATAAAGTCTGTAAGTAAAAAGACCGGTCGATAGCTCAGTTGGTAGAGTGCTTGCATTCCATGCCGAGAGCTCGGGTTCGAATCCCACCGAGGATGTCAGAAATGATTTATTAATTTCAGAAAACTACAGCTTTATGAATGTGAATACATAGTGTTCATTAAAATTAGTGTTAGTCAAAGTTGTTTTCTTCAAATTTAAATAGTTTAAAGGTTTTCTTGTAGTGTGATCAGTATGTTGAGCAGGTATAAGGGTAACAAAGTTAAGAATAGCAAAAAAGAAAGAAACAAGGTATAAGAAAAGTTTTAACAATAAGTGAAACAATCGGAGGTATGTTAGTAAAGTAGTTATAACAGAGTGAATATAACAAAGTAAATTAGAAGGAAATTGAAAGTAGAATCTAATCTAATCTAATCTAATCTAAGTTGCAAAGATATGTTACATTGGAGATTCACATTACATGCATTCTCACAACCAGACACGTACAAGTTCGCGCTTGCACATGCCTCATGTGAACCTACAACATAAAAACCAAATCTCAAATGGACATACACCCTGCAACTCTTGCCGTCCTTCCCTGAGACAGGGGTGACATTGGCAAAGTGAACCATTTTTACAGCATGGGTGGTCAGCCGCATACCAACCTATAAGTCAAGGAACACACACACACGACAAATTACATTTTATACATCACTAAATAATAATATCCAAATACAAAATATCCATTTACAAATAAAACAAATTCCAATTTAATAAACCCTAGCCGCCAACATTACAGATCAACCGCCATTTCTTTCTGTCCTTACATACTTCTTTCATTTCCTCCAGAGTCATAATTTTCTTCATACAGGCTCTTCTTTTATTATGACTCTGGATATTCCATTCATTCGCAATTTCGGATATTTGGTCCATCCATACCATTCTCGGTCTTCCTCTACCACGACATCCATCTATTCTACCAACATATACTTTCTTCGTCAGTCTTTCCTCATTCATTCTCTCCATATGCCCAAACCATCTTAACAAACTTCTTTTAATCTTCACTTTCACACTTTCTCTTGCACCACATTCTTCTCTTACAAAATCATTCCTCACCCTGTCACTCCGTTTTTTCCCAATCATACTTCTTAGAAAGTCCATTTCAACAGTATGGACTTTACTAATTTCACTTTCATTCACCGTCCAGGCCTCGCTTCCATACATCAAGGTGGGTAAAAGTATGCCACTGCGTACCGCCAATCGAGCATTTTTAGATATGTTTTGATTTTTGGCGATACAAGCTGTGGCACCCAGTACACACCTGCCCTTCATTACTCTTCTTTCAAATTCACCGGTCATTCTTCCATCTTTTTCAAACTTACTTCCCAGGTATACAAACTCATTTACGACATCAACATTCATTCCATTAATTTTAAATTCATAATTCATACTTTCATCATCTCTTTCAAAAATCAATACTTTCGTCTTACTTGCATTCAACTTCAGATGGTTACCTAACAAAGCTTCATTCAATCTAGAGAGCATTGTTTGCAATTCCACTGCTGAATCAGATACAAGAACTGCATCATCTGCATACAGTAGAACACTCACTTTGCTCTCTCCTATCATCAATCCACAATCATTAAGTCTAGCATCTCTGACACACTTGTCCATGACTATGTTAAATAGACATGGACTCATCACACATCCTTGCCTCACACCCTTATAAACTTCAAACCACTCGCTATACTCGCCATCAATACGAACACATGCCTTACTATTTTCATAGTTGGCATGCACCGCACCTAGGAGAGCCCCATTCACTCCGTATGCTTTCAAAACATCCCATAACATACCTCTGTCTACTGAGTCAAAAGCCTTTTCCAGATCTACAAAGGCCGTGAACAGCTTCCGCCTCACCGACAATTGTTTTTCAACAAGTTGTCGTAGAGTAAAAATCTGATCAACACAGCCTCTACCGGCCATAAAGCCGGACTGTATATCGGAAATCCTTTCACTAGTAGTCAGAATCACATTTTTTATAATCACCTTACAGAAGACTTTTCCTGGTATACTGAGTAGACTGATTGGTCTGAAGTTCTGACAGTCTTTTTTGTCCCCTTTACCTTTGTAAATGGGAACAATGACTGCCTTCCTCCAATCCATCGGTACTACTCCTGCATTCACACAAAGCTTACATAATTCGTACATCCAATCTATCACGCATTCACCTCCTGCTTTCAACATTTCACCATTTATTCCATCAAACCCAGCAGACTTTCCATTCTTCAAACATTCAATAGATACTTTTATTTCTTCTTTCAAAATCCTAAATTCATTCTCTTCTGTCATTTTTCTAAACAAATTTCTTTCGCCCCGACCAAAAATCCCTTCAAAATATTCTTTCCATCTCTTACATACTTCATCATTCTCCCATACCATCTCACCAACAGCACTTTTGATTCCTGGGGTGGTCAATGCAGAATCTTTATTCCTAATGGCACCGACCCATCTCCAGAATTCGTTCCTACTGTCGGTGAAACTTCTGTTCATTTTTTCATCAATCTTTCTCTGTTCATTCGCTTTGCTTTCATAAACTACATTCTTCGCCATTTGCTTGGCTATCTTATATTCATCTTCTAGCTTTCTATCATTCCTGTCGTTCAGCCACTTTTTGTAACATTCCTTCTTCACTTTCACAGCCTCTTTTACTTTAGCATTCCACCAGGCATCCCCTTTCAATCTTCCACCTTTCGTTTCACCACATACTTTTCGAGCACATTTAATCATTCCTTCTTTCATAAACTTCCACATGCTTTCAATATCTTTTTCATTCACATTCTTTTCAAGTTCATTCACACTTAACTTTTTTTGTATTTCTGATTTATACTTCACTTTCACGTTTTCATCACTCAGACTTTCTACTTTTATTCTTGGCTTTCTTACTTTCTTCTTACGTTTCTTCTTTCTTACTTCTCCAATCATTATTTTAGCGCATAAGAAATAGTGGTCACTGCCTATTTCAGGCCCACGATAGACACGGCTATCTGTTACGGCTCCTCTCAGTCTTTCATCCACACAGATGTAGTCAATGATTGTGCGACTTCCCACAATCTGCCTTGTGTACAGATGCACATCCTTATGTCGAAACCATGTGTTTGATGCAAAAAGGCTGTGCTCTGCACACAAAGCTATCAGATGTCGCCCATTATCATTGACTACACCTCGTCCACTAGGACCAACAATTTTCACACACTCATCTCTTTGCGTACCTACCCATCCATTCATATCTCCCAAAATTATAATGTATTCATTCTTCTTGCTTTCGCGCACAACTGCATTCAACTCATTCCAGAATCTCATTTTCACGTCCATACACTCTGAATCTACAGGTGCATAACAGGCCACCAAGAAAATTTTCATCCTGTTTGTTTTGAGTTGTCAAAACAGTCAAACAGTCAAAACTCTTGGAGAGATTCTTTGGTAGCCCGTTATGCATCCTTTTACATTCTCACTTATAACCACACCCACACCCTGTCTTTCATTCCCATCTTCCACACCTGACCAGATATACAGTTCACCATTCATTAATACTTTTTCACCATTCCCTTTCATTTTTGTCTCTGTCACACCCATCACTTGTATTCTTTTTTCATTCATCACATTCACAATTTCTTTCTCCTTACACTCATTCATTCTTCTGACATTCTAAGTTCCAAACACCCATTCATTCTCTCTGAGCAAGTTTCTGGCGGTTTCTCTGCAGAGTGGAACTGAGTTTATGTTGGCGAACATGGGGTTTATTAATTACAAAAATAAATAAATTTAATCAAACAATAACAATTATTAAATAAAATGTACATAAAAATGTCAAAAATAAAAATGTAAATGTCAAAAATAAAAATGTCAAAAATTCAAAAAAAATTCAAATCATTACAACAATCGTTAAGATATTAAAAAAATTATTAAATTATAAATCGGGCAAATATCGGGGGGAGTCGGCAAGCTCCTTGCCGGAGTAGCTCCTGGCGGGCTGTCCTTGCCCATGCCCGCGTCTCTACGCTGGGCCCTCTTGCCGTGCAACATCCAGCCTCCTGTAGCTTGGCACTCCTTGGGGCTCTCATCAGAGTGGTTGTCGCAGTCGTCCTCCTTGTCACACACCCAGGTGCAGGGAATGCAGCGCCCGTTGGCGCACTGGAACTGACGGGCGGAGCAGCCGGTGGTGTCAGATATGTGTCCAGCGCCAGCAATCACGTAACAAGTCCCAGTAAACAGTGCACAAAACGAAAACACAAACCGTATTCTACATCCAAAAATCAATGCGAGGGCAGACTGCCTCTCGTTGGAATACATGTCGAGAATCCCGCCACAATTCACTGTTCACACTTTTGAATTTTTGTTTGGAGTAGAATACACAGCTTGAATTTTATTTGGATTTGGGACGCGTACAAAATTTAAAAGTAAAAGTAGAAAATGAGTAAAAAGAAGTTGAAGTAGAAAATGCGGAAAAGGAGGGATTAATGTGTGTAAGATTGATTGATTGAGGTGATTAGGGAAAGGAATTGAAGGGAGTTGAAATATAGGTATCTCAATTTGTTACGGTAGGTTAGTAATGAGTCTTGAAAAATGTCTAGATGTTTAAATTATGATTTCCCATTTCGGTGTTTATTTCAAACCTAAAATCAAAAATTAAAAAAATGTCAACTATTGTGTCAACTTCTTGGAATTATCTTGAAATGTCTGTGGAATGACTGCGTTAGTGAGTTAAAAACACAAAATACTAATTAAAACAATAATTAAACGTACATACTCAATTACAAATGGCTGAAAAATGCTGAAGGAAATTATATAACAAGGAAATAGGCATGTACCCCTAGTGTAACACGTTACATTTAAAATCAATCGTAGCGTTTTACCAAAAATGTATTGATACAAAAACTCTCGCTAGATACGCTCTTCTAGATCCCATACATCGTCATGTGAGATCAAAACTAGCATATATCCAAAAGTACTTATATTAAACTGTCAAAAGCTTAAAAATACAAATATGAATAAAAAACTTTTAAAACCATTAGAACGCGCTTATCTTAGAGAGTTGCTTTTCCGGATCTGTTGTCGTGGTCAGTGGGAGCTGGAGCTTCCGAACGTTTCGCCCATGTCTACGATGAAACATCAACATCTTTATCACTTCACTTTCACGCTGAAGAAGTCTATTGTAGACATGGGTGAAACGTCCGGAAGCTGCAGCTCCCACAGACCACGGCAACAGATCCCGGAAAGCAACTCTCCATCATCATCAGCCGGCCGTGCCAAAACTATGCTTATCTTATTTTATGCATTGTTACGAATATGTAGGATATTAGTAGTATTGTGTTTGGTTTGTCTGTGTTGGTTTGATAGTAGGTCTATGAAATCTCTAGAAGTGAGTAAAACATAGGTAGCTACCTAATAATAATTTATTTTGTTTGAGATTGATTAAGTGTTGAATCGAATGTTCTGGTGAAGTCCAGCAAGGTGGTGTGTAGCGATTATCCGTGTTTCAAGAATGAGCTTCATTATTCGTATAAATTAAGGACCGAAATCCCATTTAGCTTCAGAAATCAATCATACATTGTATTATACTGTGCAAATGTAACTCTGAACCGAAAGTGATCAAATAAATAAATCACAGTTTTTATAAATAGAAATCGCTTAAAAACACAACACTATCTAATAGTTTAAACTTGTAACCTTCAATCTGCTCTCCTGGTAAAACGTTATTTTTTATTGATTTTACTTCTAATATCACATGAGGACATGACAGCCTTCGTAGCACCAGTTTTCCAGGGAAGGGATGAAATACTGCACAAGTGTTTTCGTGGCCCTGGAAAACACTGACTCTCCCAAATTCTTCGTGCCTGCCAAACAGACGAGGATAGTTGGCCTTTCAGATTAGCACTACAGTGGAAGGTGTGTGCGTATCCTAGCGTGTGCAGGAAGGATTCCAGAAACAACTATACAAAAAAACTTAACAAACTTAGCTACAAACTGTCACACACTTGTATGAAATGGATGTTTTTTTTTTGTTTTTTTTTAATAACTTTTGCGTTGTAATTCAACTATACGTATACTACTAATAATATTCACACTCGTTTCTAGGCATGTAATGAGTATAAATTTCGTGGTAAGTTGGCTATACATGATATTATGTGACATTTTGCAATTTTTAAAGGAGAATTTAAAGTTAGATTTGCTTTGAAAAATCTGAACCTGAACGTATTTCTATGGGTTTTTGTCAAAACCCTTAAATACTACGCGATAATAATTTTTCCATACCATTTACGGTAGGTACATTTTAATGTAGCTTATTTCCACTTACCTATTGCAACTTACCTTTAAGTTCCACTTACCACTTACTTTTAACCACTTACCACTTATCACTTATCACTTACCACTTACCACTTACTATTTACCACTTTCCTTTTGCTAATAACCTTTTACCACTTACCATTTACTTTTTACCACTTACTGTTTACCACTTACCACTTACCATTTACTTTTTACCACTTACTATTTACCACTTCCTATTTACCACTTACCATTTACTTTTTACCACTTACTATTTACCACTTACCACTTGTCACTTGTCCCTTGCATATCCGTGCCCGGCATGAGACACCTACCGGATGTATACCTTTTAACCGGCTACGAGCTACGCCGAGCGCCTATAAATAGCCGCGTTAGTCGCTGCCTCTACAGGAGCCAACACACCCTACTGGGGAGGTCACTCCAGGGACAAAGATGAAGCCTAGAGATGCATGTAGAGGGGTAAACTAAAGCTTTATAAAACGTTTCTTATGTTTTTGAAGAGATGAATTTGAGAGAGCACATACTAAATTATTGTGGACACAGTAATCGTCATAGTATGAGTTTTTACTATTTGTTAAATAAATCCTACATTAAATCAGTGTCTATAATCTAACTTACAAAGATAGATTAACTAAACTAAGTTTGCGCTTATAAATGCTGCATGTGTACTTACAAATGAAAATTCAAACCTCAAATGAACATAAACTCTGCAACTTAAAAATAAAACTTTCGAGAAAACGAACCATTAGCGAAAAATTATATGACATCTTGGCTAGATCATATGAGATCAAAACGTGTGTACCTTTATTTCTTAAACATTTTCTAGCATAGATATAACGTGATGAGGTAACACTAAACTTAATTAAATTGCAATCTATTCCGCCCTCCACCCTGGCAGCTTTATATGGCATCGACCTACATCTATGCTCTGTAGACGTAATCACTGCTTCTACACCATGTAAGCTGCTAAAGAGAAGACGAGTGAGGGCTTAAAGAGCCATGTATAACCTTAGTTGTAAGGATATGTAAACATTTAAGATTCACATTTAATGCACGACTACAAGTTATCACGTATAAATTTGCAATTACACATGCTGTATGTTTGCTTACAAAATAAACTTTGAAACCTACCGTCCTTCCTTGAGGAATGGGTGGCTTTGGTACAAGTGAACCGATTTATTTTTACAGTATGATTGGAATCATACGTAAGTCATGGAACAAAAAATATTAAATACATTCATAAAAACAGGCAGGTAATTAGATAAAGATTTATAAAAATAAAAAAAATGAAGAGCTTTAGTCGCCAACATTGCAGATCATCCACGTTTTTTTTCAGTCATACGTGCTTCTTTAATTTCATCCAGGTTTATTATTATTTATTTTTTTATGGATTCATGTGCAGGAGACTCCCTACATTTCATAGACTCTAGGGGTCTATGACACTTGTTGTAGTGCTGTAGATGTATTGGTGATGTGGCAGTTGATCTCTTGATCCTTTGTAGTAGGGCCTCTAGCTACGTAGTGTCGTGTAGGCTTTGTTTTGAGACACTGAAAAGAAACGGCGATTGATATTGGTTTTGAATAAAACAAGGTTAAATTTGGGTGGGAACACAGATATATCGGTAACTCATTCTATAAACGTGCAGTTTGGCAAAGGAATGAGTCGTGAAAACATCAAGTTCTCATATTTTTGATATCGACTGCAAAGGAATGTATGTGATCCGTTCAATTTCTTTCATACAAGCCCTCCTTTTATTATAACTGTATATACCTCATTTTTTTTTTTTTTTTTTTTTTTATTTCATAAACAATTTTTACAAGAAATATAAATCTTAAAAATTAAACATTTTTGTCCCGATAAACCAAAAAGTTTCAGTTTGTCATCGGGTGCAACAATCAAATTAAAAAATATAAGTCTTAGTATTTAGTGCTAGTATGAAATAAAAAGGAAATTAAAGTTAAAATTAGGAGACAAGAGTAGAGTAAAAACACAAATATAGTTAAGGTAATTAATATAAAAAAGTTCTTTCTCCCAGCCAAATCTTCAAAGATATTATAATTTTATTAATGTTTGTAGATTCCTTTTTAAAGTCCTTTGGCAACAAATTAAATATTTTTGGCACAAGGTAATCCAACGTTCTTTGTCCATATTTGTAATTAAATTTCATTCGCTATTTCAGGAATTTAATCCATTCATACTTTTCTCGGTCTTCCTACCTACTCGTACGTATTAGTTGTTGGATCATTCTGTCATTATGTAAATTTCACATTGTATCTCCTGCATACAAAAAATCCTTACATCTCATGAATAAAAGATTCCATACAAAAAGTATACGGAGTCGAGTTTCCTACAGAAACAGCGTAGCTCGGTTGACTGGCAGGTACCTAAACAGAAGATCTCTCGGGAATAGAGAAATAGGAGACGATAACCTGTAGTCCAACGGCACTGAGACCTGAAATGGAGAGCGCTGTCTGGAATGTGAGTTTATAACGACATTTTAAAAGATCAAAATATACTGTTATATTATTATTAGCGGGTTCTATTTAATCACAACTGCGGTTCATTTATTTTACACAATTCATTTATTCACTTTTGGTTCCGACAGAGTTTGAACAGTACAGCGGTGTATTTATATCTTCTCTTCCAAGGGATGTTGGTCCTCATTTATACAGATTGTTAAGATCATTCTCTGGTTCGGTCGATAGCTCAGTTGGTAGAGTGCTTGCATTCCATGCCGTGAGCCCGGGTTCGAATCCAACCGAGGGTGCTGATTTGGAGGGAGGGGTTTGAAATGATTTCCCGTCTAGGTGTTTATTTAAAACCGCAGTGGTTACCTGTAAAAATAAATAGGTTCCACTCGTCACATGCGCAACCCTCCAGGGATAACGTGGTAATAAGTTACACTAAATGTGTAGCTTAGTTGCGTTTATGTTGTGAAATAAAAAAAAACTGGAGCTTCAATTTGTCCTCCCCGCAGGCGTTGCTGTAGGATGAAAGAAGCGGGAAGAGGAAGACCGAGAACAGTACTGCCAGGTAATTAGTGACTTTCCGAATGAGGTCTGCCGCAGGGAGACTACTCTGCTCCCCAACTGTTCATCACTTGTAAAGTGAACTATAGCGTTTACCAAAACATGTAACGAAACCAAAACAGCGCTACCAGTGAAAGTTTCAGTTACAATACATTATTGTTGAAACGTTTTGTTCGACTTTGAACGCAAAGTTTTTCACTTGCAGTACTGTACTTTTCGCAAGGTCTATTACCGCACCTCGGGGGACATTTTGCACGTCGACTTCCGGCCCCGAGTACTTCCTCTTTTTGTAAGCCTTTTGTTCCAACTTCTTTGTATGCCTGCTTATTAAAAATCTGTTCCTGAATATTTTAGTAATTACCTCTGAGATTATTATTATAGATATTCCCTGTTTCAGGGAAGGTCGGCAAGAGTTGCAGGGCTTATGTCCATTTGAGAATTGGGTTTTTATATTGTAGGTCCACATGCGGAATGTGTGAACGCGAAATTATGCGTGTCTGCTTGTGAGAATGCATTCACCAAATAAATCATCCTAATATTACTATTATTATTATTAATATGAATCTCAAATGATACATATCCTTGCAGCTTAGATTTAGATTTAGATTTAGACCTCTGAGATTCACGCTGACCAAAAAGTCAGATGGACGAACTGTAGCGTGACCGATTTATCCACGGACGAGCTGTCGTGGGCGAGTTAGCTTTGCTGATTTGTCGTAACACGGTACAAGTGAGTAGTAAGAATATCTTTTTTTTTAATAAAAAAATCTTTAGCTTCATCACAGCAAGCTTGCTCTCCAAAAACAAACCTTTTTAATTACGGCAAAACTACAGTAATTACTGTAGATTTAATTTTTAAGTTATCTGTGATGATTTTTGAACCGGTCCGTAGTCCAGTGACAGGACTTTGGAAGGTTGTGGATTCGAATCCTGGCGGAGCACAAAAATATACCATTTATATATCCAAATGTGCTCTTCGCTGGGTTGAAAAATTCATAAACCTTTACCAAAGACCGGTCACTGAAAGGTCCATCCAACCTTACAACAACTGGGTCTTGCTTGAGAATTGGCGCTTTCTACATCAACGACCAAGCTTGTAGAGGGCTCTTGAGGTGTGATACACACAAAAACAGCGCTCACCAAATAAATCATCCTAATATTATTATTAACTGTCTGTGAACCATTATGTTGTATGTAACTGAAATGTCCGTGACCGATGTGTCTGTGGACGAGTTATCTGAGGCCGAGTTGCCTGTGACCGAAATGTGGTTGAACGGAAAGTCGTGTTGACGAATTGTTGTGTGACCGATTTTTTCTGTTTGTGGATGGGTTTCTGTGACCGACTTGCCGTACAACCCTGCAGTACATGATGTATTTTTTTATGCAATTCCCCCCTTCATACACCAGGGGGTAGTTATGTCCTATATAAAGCTACCCGTACCCCCCCCCCCCCTTTGCATGCATGCACCCTTACAGCACCTCCCCCAGTCACTACCCTCTGCACGGAAAATGCAATGCGGCTAACTGCAAATTGACAGCGGATTGTAAAACAGTTTCAGGAATTACCCCTAATAACTACCCTCCACAAGTAGACAGCTTTATTTCATATAGTTTTCTTTCTTCCTCATATTGTTTACCCTGTATTGCTTTATTATTTTAGAATTATAACTGTGGGCGCGCCCAATGCGTGAATGCAAATATAGTCATGCTTTAATTTGTTAACTAGGACCAGATTTTAGAATTTCGATATTTCGAAGAAAATTGAAAGAATTTAGCAAATGCAAGGAAGACAGGTAGCTAAACGAGAAGCGTTCGCGAAAGGTTTTTTTGGTTTGCGTGCGTACACAGCTTGTAGAAAATAAAAGCAAAAGAGCGACACAAAGGGTCTTTATTTGAAAAAAAACTTGCTCGCTTTCAAAACGCCGACAGGGGTGCCATTAAAATTGTACCACTGGCCTTAAGAAAACGAATAGGGGGGGGGGGGGGGGGGGAGGGGGGATTATGAACTCATTTTTCATATAAGATTTTGGGAGAGAGATTTTGGGATTTTCATGTAAGGTCATGTAAGAATTTTAAAAAGAAATATAACTTTACAATATCAAAATACATTCACACTTCCACAAAATATATAAATATTTTTGTTAAAGAAAAATATAAAACACCTCTTATCTTATTTACATTTCAAAAGAATTTTACAAAAACACGTAGCGTAGAGAAAAGCGAGCACGGAAGAAATTATTTTTCTCAGAATAATCAGTATTTCTTATTTTCTGTCTTTCCTTTCCTTTATTACCTGCTTGTTCTGAATCCGCAAAGGGGGCTCGTTCCGTACCCCAAGTATAAAACAATGCGTTTATTAAAGTCAACCATAGCGTCTTACAGAAAATGTATGAAAACTAAAACGCTCACTAGAATCTCTGTTTCTGTTTTCGTTCATTTTTTTGTTAAACGTTGTGGTTGAGTAACGCAATATTTTATACTCGGTGAACAGAATTATACTCTGAATTAATCATGCTGATTTATGTAAATTTATTTCATCTTGTAGCGTTGCCTGAGAGTCTTGTGTTCTTCTCCTAACGTTAACAAAACATTGTCGTTGGTTTCACACAAATAATACTAAAAGATTTCGTTTCAGTTTTAGTATGAAAATAAATTTCACACAGCTTTTATAATTTTGAACTGCTCGTATTTCCGGTGATTTCATTGCAAAAAAGTGCCAATGAATCTTAAAAATGCAAAATAAATGCGATGTTTCGTAGACTTTCAGAAGCGTAGAACTTCAAACACGTAGTTTTAGTGTTAATAAAACGTTACTAAAGAAGTTTTAAACAAATAAACTTTTAAAAAATGTTTCCTATTGTTGAATAATAAAAAAGCATACTCGGAAGTAAAGCTAACTAAAGGCAATTCAAACTCTGGTAGGTAGAGTTCAATACAAAACTCTACCCTTACAGTACGCGAGTGTATTAGTTTTATTCCAAAACTCAAGCGTTCAGTATCTGTACCCTTAGTACGAGTTGCAAATCTTGAGTAATGTAAAGTTTACGGCAATTATTAAAGAGTGATTTCCCCCAAAATCTGCCGTTTTTGTTTGTTTTAACTTGATTTTCTTCATCACTGTAACTCTTTTGCTAAGACCACAAAGTGTAAGAAACAAAAACGGCCGATTTTGGGAGAAATCAGGCTTTAATATTTTCCGTAAACTTTACTTTTCTCAAGTTTTACAACTCGTACTAAGGGTACAGGTCAAAAAGCAACGATGAGCACATTGTTTGATTGTTCCCGGTCCGTATTCAAGAGTTTCATTTCTAAAACATTTACAGTGTTATTCAGAGTCGACTCCACACTTATTTGTCCCGTATTTACCTAAGTCTTACTTTTCAAGTACCTACTCAAAGATTAAGAAAAATGTATAGGCAAATATATGAATTAATTTATCGGTCTTGGCAGTCCAGTTCGTAGTCTAGTGGCATCGCTTCGGAGTCGTAAATCGAAGGTCATGGGTTCGAATCCCGGCGGAGCACAAAAAATACCGTTGACATTTTCAAATATGTTTTTCCCTATGTTGAAAAAAAATCATACACCTTTACCAAAGACAGGTCACCAAAAGTCCATCCAACCTTACAGCAACTGCGTCTTGCTTGAGAATTGGTGCATTGTAGCGACGATCAAGCTCGTAAAAAGTCCGGTCGATAGCTCAGTTGGTAGAATGGTTGCATTCCATGACATGATTTCCCGTTTCTGTGATTATTTCAAACCTAAATAAATATCGGCAAGGTTTACTCAGGCTTCACTAGAAATGAGAACCAGGCCCCTCGAGAGCTGGAAAACCTCCACTTCAACTGACAGCGTTTCTACCCGCATCAAGAGCCCTCTGCAAGCTTGGTAATCGCTTTAAAAAGTGTATATTTATCAAGCAAATCGCAGATGTTGTAAGATCGGATAAGACTTTGCAACTGGTATTTCATTAAAAAGTTGAACAATATTGATGCCTTACGAACATCACTCTTATAATCTATAATCTAAGTTGCAAAGATATATTTACATTTAAAATTCGTATTGCATGCATGGATGCATTTGCATGCCCGTGTAAGTTCACGCTTACAAATGTGGCAAATGTAATAAGAACTTAAAATCCATACCTCAAATGAACATAAGCCCTGCAACTTTTGCCAACCTTCCCTGACACAGGGGTGACATTAGCAAAGTGAACCATATCTTACAGTATGGGTGGTCAGCCTCATAGCAACCTATAAGTCAAAGAATAAAAATAATAATTTTTATCTGATAGATTTTATTGTTTTTGCTTGGAACCTAAAAGATTATCTTCATTAGATTGCAATGGATTGACCTCGTAAGTTCATGGTTTTTATTGTAGCAAAACTTGAGTGAGCGCTTAGTTGAGGATCAACTCTGAATACGGCTGATGGTATTTCGGGGGCATTGTATTCCGAAAACAGTCAGTCATACCTGTGAAAGGGAAATCGACGGGCTCGAGTGATTCACGAACAAACTTCAATAGTGAATACAAGTTTCATACTTTACAAAGCACTCTCGGGTACTTTCCATGTAAGTGCGCGCGTACGCTCCACACAAAGCTACATCTTTCATGACAATGGAAAATTCAAATTGGTACTTTTGAATAAAACGATTATTGATCGATTGCTATATTATGGTGCTCTGCATGTATGTCTGATGTATTTGTTGTGTGTTTACCTTCCTCACCTTGAACTCTCATCGTCATCATCATCACGACAGCATTGGAAAATAAAAAAAGTAAATGTGGATCTATAGTTTATAATTTAAGTTGCAAAGACGGATTGGCATCTAAAGCTCGTATTAAATGCATGCCCACAAGCAGGCACATGTAAGTTCGCGTTTATATATGCAGCACGTGTACATTCAAAATAAACCAAACCTCACATGACTATAAACTTTGCAACTCGTGCCACCTTTAACTGTGGTGGCATTGGCAAAAGTGAACCATTTTGTACAGCATGGGGGTCAGCCTCATACCAATCTATTGGATAAGAAACGTAAGGATAATAACATAAAAGGTGTTTGGCATTTAAAAGAAGCTTATTTTAAGCTATTTTAAATCATTAATCAATAATAAAGCTAAGGAATACTACGGGCAACAAATACGGTGAATTATGAAACTGTAAAAAATGGTTCACTTTGCCAGTGTCACTCCTGTTTCAGGGAAGGTCGGCAAAAGTTGTGGGGCTTATGTTCATTTGAGGTTTGAATTTTATTTGTAAGTACACAATCAGCATTTGTAAGCGCGAACTACACGTGTTTGTTTGTGGGCATACATCTGAGAGCTTTGAATGAATATATCCTTGCAACTCAGATTATAGATTGTAGATGAAACGAAAAGAAAACTATCTGGTAATAAAAGCCCTGTTTACGGCCCCTTCTAATCCTTGACAAAACTTAACCCAAAGCGCTGATTGGCCAGCGTTCGGCGACACATCGGCCCAGCCAAACTGTAGTTGTTATAATTTATATGACAAATTGTTTTTGTTTTTTTTCGAGTTCGACCATGGTTTATTTGCAGCTATAATAATAATAATAAGTGTTTACTCCAGCTTGCAGCTATGTTATTTGCCGACGTTTCGCTTTTGTAGTCATTATAATTGAATTGTATTATTGTATTTTATCGTGTCGAGAATTGACTGAATTATCTAACCGAAGTCTTGCGAGTTTTGTGAGCTTAACAAAGAGAAAAAAAAATGTAAAAAAGAAAACCAAGTCTTATGAATGTAGATTTTTTAAGAATGTAAATAAGTAGACAAATATTAGATACTATTAATTTAATTGATTGTAGTGTATTTTCAAGAACATACATATCATAATAGTCAAAAAATGTCGGTAATACATACGAATATTTACTCTTCGTAAAATAACTTGAGAATTCAAAAGTACATAATAACAAGATTTTTTTATTGAAAAAAATACTCATGCCATAAAAATAAATTAAAAAAAAAATAACTTCTATCGAATACACAGTACCAGAAAAAAACAAATGATATTCTAAAATGCTTCGCCATTTCTGCCTAATGGTACATTCCAAATTACCAAAAAATGGAGAGCGTTTTTTGGAAACCTTCCAAATGAGTATCGGGACCTTGCAATAATGGGCTCTGTGTCTACCATTAATAATGACCTCTGACGACTGAAGATTCATCTCAAAAGAATGAAAACACTTAATAACATTACAATAGGCGAGTCGCGTTGCTGAAAAAGGTTTGAATATAACGAACTTTTTTATGAAGATATAAAAGAGTTCGTTATATTTTTTGTTTCCCTTTAATTTCATGAAACTACTCAAAAATGGTATATTACAGTGCAAAAATAATTGTTTGATGTTAGATTGACAACCATTTGGTATTATTGAAAAAAAACGTACGATATTATCAATACTTATTTTGCCTAGCAAGAAACAAGTATTAATAGTTCACTATTTATTATTATTAAATATATTATATAGGTTGGTACGAGGCTGACCACCCGTGCTGTAAAAATCGGTTCACTTTTGCCAATGCCACCCCGGTTCAGGGAACGGCGGCAGGAGTTGCAAGGTTTATGTCCATGTGAGGTTTTCTTTATTTGTATGCACACATGCAGAATGTGTAGGCGCGAACCTACGTGTGCCTGTCTGTAGGCATGCATTTCATATGAGCCTTAAATGTTAACATATCCTTGCAGCTTAGATTATAGATTATCAATTAATAATTCATTATTAAGTATTTTTAATGAATTATTAATTAATTGACCCAATCACATCTGTGTTTCAGATTTCCGAGACTCTAGGGGTCTATGATACTTGTTTTAGTGCCGCAGAGGTGTTGGTGATGTGGTGGTTGATGTCTTAATCCTTCATAGTTGACTGCGTAGTAGTAAATTATACGATGCTTTTGTCTACGATGTCTTTGACAAATCGTAGACAAAAGGATTTGTAACTTTGATGTGTACAACTTATCAGTATAGATACACTTTTAATTCTGAAAGGATGATATCTTGGGTAATTCATTGACCTCTTTAGTGATCCGTGAGACCCTACAGGTAGGATTTTTCCATGTAGGGTCAGTCCAAATGAACTGGTCCAAAAATAAATAAAATATTTTAAATAAAAGGTTTTTTTTTACTATAATCATACCTGAAGATGACCTACTAGGTCGAAAACGTTCGTAATTTGTTTAAAGATTTTAATCTTTTTGAATAAATTTATCCGTGAAAATAAACAGTGTTTTTAATTCATCAAAAAATTATAAAATTAATAAATAAAATTGTTGCTCGATGATTTTTTTAAATTCAGGTTTTTTTCTTTCTATTACCTCAACATGTTGGTAGCTCAAAACCATAATTATTTTAATTTTATTGCTTTTAGTTTTTGTGTGGCGGCCATATTTGCTTCACAAGGTGGAGACGTTTTCGCACTCTAAAGGGTTTGCGGAAGCTTGAATATCTCAAGCCCTATTTATTTTATCAATATGAAACTACAAGCAATTTATTGATAAGAATAAAACTGTAAGGTTGCTGTAAAATATTTTCACCGAAATATAATTTTAAGGGATGAAATTTCAGCCTATATTCTTAGCTCATTTTTGTAAATGAAGGTACTTTCCAGCACTGCATGGCGACAGTTGGCGGGTATACAGAATACAAAGTCGTGTATAATATTATGAGTGGGGGCTCACTACTGAAGTTTACATGCCCCGCGCTCTGCGGCCTTCATTACAATGTTATTATTACAGTTGGAGACACGCAACAGTCGCCGTTATTACCGCGCTCTCTCTCTCTCTGCTGTAGCGCCCCCTGACGCCCCTTAAACGCAACTAAGCTACACATACAGTGTAACTTCTTGCCTGCGTTATCCCTAAAGGGCTCGCATTTGGCGATTCAGGACCTATTTATTTTTACGGGTAAAAGACCACACCAACCACTTTTAGTTGAAGTGGGGGTTTCCTAGCTACAGGGGGGGCTAGTTCTCATTTTCTTGTGTAGGCTTGAGTACACCTTGGGATCGAACCATTGCTCTCGGGATGGAATGCAAGCATTCTACCAGCTGAGCTATAGACCGAACTTTGTACGAGTTTGGTCGTCGCTACAAAGCGCCAATTCTCCAGCAAGACCCAGTTGTTGTAAGGCTGGATGGGCCTTTTGATGACCGATGTTTGGTAAAGACTTGTGAATTTTTCAACCCAGCGAAGAGCAAACTTGAAAATATAAATGGTATTTTTTTGTGGTCCACCGGTATTCGAACCCACAACCGTCCATACACGAGTCCGAAGTGTTATCACTGAACTACGGACCGGCCTTCACTAGTCCGAAGTGTTACCACTGGGCTACGGACCGGCCTTCACGAGTCCAAAGTGTTACCACTGGGCTACGGACCGGCCTTCACGAGTCCGAAGTGTTACCACTGGACTACGGACCGCCCTACGGCCCCTGACTCTCCGCCTTATGAAGCACTCTTTGACACTATTCATATGACAATTATATTAATTTTTAAAACTGAACAATTTCAAAACTTAATTTAAATCGGATATTTAACGAACCGTTTAGAGAGAACTTACATCATTCTCGACGTTTCGTCAGCGACGTAGCCGACGTCTTCAGGAGAACATCCTTGTTCATCCTCAGTCGCCGTACAGAGACGATGTTCTCCTGAAGACGTCGGCTACGTCGCTGACCAAACGTCAAGAATAATGTAAGTTCTCTCTAAACGGTTCGTTAAATATCCGATTTAAATTAAGTTTTGAAATTGTTCAGTTTTAAAAATTAATATAATTGTCAAAATGTCAAACGACCGTAACTCTAACTTAAACCTAACTATTCATATGCCTATTCGTCCCCTTAGTGCTTGTTTGTCGTATGTCCATCGATGGTAATTTCACATGAGCAATGTTTGTATGTGTACTGGACCAATGTGTCTTATGAAAACTGGAAATTGATTTTATAAATATTCAAAACAACCCTCACATTATCGTGTTTTACGTTTTTTTCTTACCTCAGATTGTGTAGAATGTGATTCATAAGACGATTTCAATGAAAGGTCATCTTTGAATCAAATGGTATAAAAGCCAAACAAGCACTAGGGGGACGTATCAATGCTTTTTAGCACTTTCTGATATTCACTTTCGTTTTTTAGCATACTTTGACGCCTTCCAACGCTCTTTGATATCTTCAAACGTCTTTTAACGTCGTCGCTTAACGCTACTAAGCTATACATTTAGTATAACTTGTTTTCCGTGTTTTCCCCCAGTGTTTGCATTTCATGCTGAGAACTTCGAGTCCCACCGATGCGACGCGACGGTGCCAAAAAATATTTCCCGTTTCAGTGTTTATTTCAACCCCAAAATAAAATACCGCAGGGTTTACTCAGAATTCACAATAAATGAGTACCAGCCCCCTCAGAAACTGAGAAACCCCCACTTAAACTAAAGTGGTTGGCGTGAGGCTGGCCCCCTTATCTGTAAAAATAAATAGGTTCCACTCACCACATGCGACCCCTTCGACGAAAACGTGGCAAGAAGTTACACTATATCCCTGACGCCCCCTGACCCTCTCTAATGCCCCCCTAGCGCCCCCTGACGCACCGCCGCCCCCGTCTGCCTCCCTAATGCCGGTGATTCTTGCTCGCGGCCAAATAAAGAGCGCGCCGTAATTCTGGCGACATTAGGCGCGCAGAGCTTATTATTGCTAAAGATTTACATTCGTTTGCATAAGATAATACACGCAGAGGGCAGAAGGTGGGCAAAACAGTCTCAAGTCAAATATATTAATACGTAGCATGTCATTATCACCAGGCACGTGTGCTCCGTAGAGACAAATAAATACCGAAAAATCATCTGCCACATATTAAAAACATTTGACTTTGTTTATTTGTTTGCTCATTGTCGCTTTTATTGTATGTTATCCAAATTTTTCATTATTTTATCAGGCAGTTTTATTTCCATAAATATACTGTTACGACTGACAATAAAAAATACTTCAAGAAATCAGTGAAACCTGTGAGTAGAAGACATCGTAAAAATATCCCTATCTGACGAAGTCTTTTTAGGATAAAACTGACAAGATGTAGGTGTACGCATGTAGGAAGGATAGTCAGCCTCAGACTTCCACACATTGCAAAGCTTCACAAACCAACGACCTTATCCGGAGAAACCACCCAAAATATGGAAAGACAGCTGGAATTCAACATCACAGTACAGAGTCAACTCGGAACTAACAAACTAGTATAGGTCTGAACTAAATGGAATTTGGAATTTACTCACAGTTAAACTTTGTACTTACTTCTCGCTTAACGGCTCCGGTACTAATCGGGTACTCACCCCTACAAAGCGCTGCAATCCGTATTTCTAGGCGACTAAAGGACATTTAAGAATACACCAGGCCTTGCCAGAATGATCTCGAGCAGAAGCTTCGAGTAAAGATGAGTAGGTATAACCATCCAAATACTTACGTCTAGACACATATACAAGTAAATAAAAATACACAGACACACAATGAAAACGAAACATACACAGGCATAGAACATTCGTAGCAGTATGTATTTCTTACGTAATTTCGTATGTGGTACACATTTATTTGTGATCTTACAAAGAAAAGAACGAGTCTTTATTTTCCCTGTAACAAGCATCTTGCGCCGTACACCTCCAGCATAGCAAATGTCCTCAGAGCTGGCCGCTGAATTCCTAAGTGAAGGAGTGTACGCGGGTTCAACAACAGAAATGTACGAGGGTATTATCCTGCAAGAAAAAGAGGGTTTCCGTACACAATTTAAGAAAAACTTGAACAGTGAGACCCCACAATTATTCAGAGAAGTTTCTGTTGCGAGCATTTAATAATAATAATAATACTCGTATAAGGATTATTTATTTGGCGAGTACTGTTTTTGTGTGAATCACACATCAAGTGCCCTCTGCGAGCTTATTCGTCGCTATAGAAAGCGCCAATTCTCAAGCAAGACCCAGTTTCTGTAAGGCTGGATGGACCATTGATGACAATGTCACCCCTGTTTCGGGGAAGGTGGGCAAAAGGTGTAGGGTTACTCAGAAAGTCAAAAAGTGTAACTTAGATTTAGAAAGATCAACCGAATGTGGCTGACATTTGGGTAAGATATATTTGATTATTTTTTTTTTAGTTTGACCAAATACAGATTATAGATTGTGCATTATAGAAAAGAAGAAAATATAATTAAGACGATCGTACATACCTGTACCCCAAATATAAAACATTTCGTAAATCTCACCTCGATTGCGTAAATAAAATTTTAATTGAATACGCGACGGCACTCCTAGAGAGCGATTTCATATATTTTTTTGGATTTAGACTAGGGCGGCAGAGAATTCCAAAATACGTAAATACTACGACTGCTAACCGTTTGTAATACAGGTATGAAGGTGGACCTTGGCTGATTCTAGGATTCTCCTCCGCTCTCGCCTGTCCATCACCTTTGCTCTCAGGCTATGTCTGCTTTGGCTGCAGCATTGTCATTGTCATAGAGACCAGAAAGTCTACAAATTTTGTAGACTTTCTGGTCTCTTCAGATTTGTTGTGCTGAGAGTGGTAGGCACTTAATCTCGTCCATTCTAATTATGCGACCAGCCCACTGCAGGCGCCCTACTTTGATGGAACTGATCACATGGAGCTCTCTGTAAATGTCAAAGAGCTCTTTGTTGTACTGACGATGCCAGCCAAATTATGATTGTAAATCTCTCTTATATTACTTAAGAGCCCTACATACCCTGAATCTGCCGTTTTTGTATCTTACACTTTATGGTCTTAGCAAAAGAGTGACAGAAATGAAAAAAATCAAGGATGTTTATTAATTTTTTATCTTAATTATAAAGTTTAAACAAAATATATAACTTAAAAATTGCCACCACAAAAAAATATTTAAAATAATACGTTTTTTTCACTTCCGTAGCCACTGTCTCGTGTGTGCTATGTTTTGGATTTTTTTTCTTCTTTCTATTTATAGAACTATACATTGTCTAGTGTAGTATCGAAACAGTTTTTTTATAATGTCAATAGTTTTTGAGTAAATATGAAAAAACTGAAACTACTTGATGAATTAAATTTTAATTAAATCGAAGAACACAGTTTTTCCCCATTTACTCAAAAACTGTTGACATTATAAAAAAACTGTTTCGATACTACACTCGACAATGTATAGTTATATAAATAGAAAGAAAAAAAATCTTTCCAAAACATAGCACACACGAGACAGTGGCTACGGAAGTGAAAAAAACGTATTATTTTAAGTATTTTTTTGTGGTGGCAATTTTTAAGTTATATATTTTGTTCAAACTTTATAATTAAGATAAAAAAATAATAAACATCCTTGATTTTTTTCATCACTGTCACTCTTTTGCTAAGACCATAAAGTGTAAGATACAAAAACGGCAGATTCAGGGAATGTAGGGCTCTTAACTGCCATAATCAGAAGAATATTACTGTTTTGTAAAATGTATTGTTGTTTGTGTATACAGCTGAAACAATGTAAGTTACATAACAATGGCTTTGCTTAGATTGCTCGTATTACAGCAGCGGTTTATATTTCCTTACGTGGAATCTTGCAAATCGCCTCAGGCCGTTCAAGCGGAAACCCCCAGTGAACTAAGAAGGCTTACAGGCGTTGCTCGGTACCTTCGCTCCGAGTATAAACATTGTGTGAACCACCAAGGGGTGGAGCCAAGTTTGACTTCACCATATGAGATTTTGATAAAGAGAATTGAATGCTTTTTCTTAATTAATACGCGTTTGAGCAAACTGATCAATAAGCAAATCTTCCAGCCCATCAGGAAACGAGGAGAGGAGTCTTGGACTAATAAGAAAGGACTCACCTTACTCCCGCATGATCTTATTTTATAGCTTTTGTGGTTTTTCCTGTCGATCGCGCGCGACTTTTGATTCAATTGAAGAGACAAGAGGCGTTTCTTCTCACTCGAGGTCAAACAAGCACTGATCTTCACACAGGAAGTATTGCTTCATGGTGAGTAGGTAATTTGGATGGACAAGGCTGATAAAAAGCTAAAGGAGAAAGGAATTTCATAGTCTGTGACCCATAGACAAAAATAAACCTACCTACAATGCGGTCAAACACACCTCGTTTGCGTAAACCTTTAAAATGTATAAAAACTAAATCACTCTCTACGATTGCCGTCGTGTATTCTATAAATTTTCGATTTACGCAATTGAAATGAGTTTAAGCAATGTTTTGTTTAAGCAATTTTTAAGCAATCCCCTTACCTGTAAAAATAAATAGGTTCAACTCGCCACATGCGACCCCTTCGGGGATAACGCGGCAAGAAGTTACACTATATGTGTAGCTTAGTTGCGTAGTTGCGTTTGTACTCGGGTACTGTAACTAATGTATCAACTCATCCGGAACGTTTTACCGTAGATGTATGGAACTACATATACTAACGCTCATTAGAGGCACTGTTTTAGTTAGCATACATTCTCAGGTAGACGCTGCGACTGAGCTCCGACGGAAAGTTGTATACTTGCGGTACTGAGGGGTTGAATCAATAAGCGGTCAGTGATGTCTCGATTGCAGGGCACTGTCGCGTTAATAATGAAATCAGTTTCGATTTTTCCGGAGGGGTGCGTGTGAGCGGGGGAGGGGGAGGGGTGCGTGTGGGAGTGGGTGGACATAATCGTGAATTATTTAGAGCTCCCGGCAGCAGAAGGTCAGTAATGTGGCAGTCAGGTGGCTGTTCACACAAGTGGGCAGTTTCATCAATCATCGTCATCCTTGGACGACTACCCGAGTTGTGCTGCAGCTGTATCTTCACAGATTAAAGAAGTCTGGGCATAATATATACTCGTAGTCGCTGATACGTCCAGGGGGTAAGGCGTCGGCACTCGAATTTGCGTTATTGAGACAATCGCAAGTTCGAACCCCGCCTGCATCGTGCCCTATCGACAATAGCTTTGACCCTGTTTCAACAGATGTCATTGGGTAATTGTTAAATAGTAATTCATTAAAATAATCATTATTAATAATTCATTAAAATAATCATTATTTTATTAATTGATATGTTAATAGCTGTTTATGGCCAGGCTAAAAAGGTGTGTGAATTTCATTCTTCTTCACAGGTCTTTTTTTTATAAATAGAGAAATATAAAATAATTATTTTATACATGTTTTACGAAAGAATCATAAGAAGCGATACAAAAACTTTCCAATGAAGCTGAAAATGTAAATTTAGGGAAAATGCTTTCATCTCGTTATAATATTTGCGAGAAAGCAGCTTTGAAATAAATTGGATTCCTTTGAAAAGCTCTCCTTTGCACGGGCGCATGTGTTTTATACATACAGTGTCTCCCTGTCAGCTGCAACAGATGCATATTGCATTGCCAATCTCCACTCTTGGCTTGGAAATAGCAAAACCATGCAGTCCGACACAACACTTCTTTACTTTCTGAACTTTCATGAAAGTTCACGAAACTCTCAAAAACTTTTACTATAATATCGGAGTACTCAATCTGTTTTATTTGATTAATAATTAAATGAAAAGTTCCTCGGCTTATAATAATAATTGAACAATTTTATAAAGCGCCGTTTAGTGGCACTAGCCACCCCAAGGGTGATTTTATGTGTTCTTATTAAACAAATGTGTCCCTGAAACTCCCAACACTGGACTCTGTTTTCAACTTCAGAAGTAGACTTAGATAAATTAGTATGAGACCCCCCATGCTGTAAAAAATGGTTCACTTTTTCCAATGCCCCCTCGGTTTCAGGGAAAGGCGGCAGAAGTTGCAAAGTTTATGTTTCATGTAAGAGTTGGTTTATTTTGTATGTACACATGTAGCATGTATCAAATATGACTCTTGCATCAAATATTAAAAAATGCTTAAATGCCAGCATATTGTTATGATTTACTTTGGGTTTGTACTTAAACTTCTGTACTGGTGGCTTCACGGCTCGGGTGTTAATGTGTAACTGATCCTTCTAAAGCACTGCAATCCGTATTTATAGAGTGAGTAAAGGCTAGTCTGTACCAGCCTATGCTAGAATGATCTCGGGCAGACGTTTCGAGTAAACACGAGTAGATATATCCAAATACTTCTAGACGCACATATAGAAGTAAGTAAAACACATAGACACACAATTGTAGGTAAATATGCACAGACATAAACTTATATATATACACATGGGCACACAATTTTCATCAAGAGAGTGAAGGAATAAAGTATGCCACGCGTCACCTCACTTTACTGCTCTCTACTGCCGAGCACGAATACAAATAAATAACATCCCCACGTATCGACATAAAAGTCAAGTGAAGTACATCAGCAATATCTTCTGTGAGTGCCCTGTCAGGTCCCTCTGACGTTGGCGATCACTATGATAAAGGCTTCGCGGTTCTGCACTGTCTGGAACAACTCCTCCACACCTCTCATGCTGGCATATTGTAGTCTCTTACATTGTCCAGCCACGACGTATGCCTTCTGCCAGCTCCCCGGCGTCCCTGTATCTGGGCTGGAAGTCTCTTCACCACGGCAATTCTTTCCTACCGAATATCGGTAATATTTGTATGAAGACCTGTCAATCAAACAGCTGATTTGAGTGTTCACAAAAATATTACCGATATTCGGTAGGTAAGAATTACCGTGGTGATGAGACTTCCAGCCCTGGCATTATCAGCTGCAGAAAGTGGTACCTACTTAGTGCCTTGAAATATATCAGCAATATAATGTAAGAAATTGAACGTCTAACCTATTTGGATGTATTGCTCATCAAAATGGCTCGTTCGTGACCGGCCCTTAGTCTAGTGGTTAATACTTCGGACTACTCGTAATCGGAAGGTCGTGGGTCTGATTTCCGGTGGAGCACAAAAAAATATCATTTACATTTTCAAATATTCTCTTCGCTGGGTTGAAAAAATCATATTATTTTACCAAAGACCGGCCACCAAAGGTCCATCCAGCCTTACAGCAACTGGGTTTTTCTCGAGAATTGGCCTAATATTAGAAAGTCGGCATGTGCCCTGTACCATGTTCTACAAAGACATTAGTTTTCTCTCTCTATCCTACGCCTACGGAACTAAGTCTCTGCGTACGCTGAAATAGAAATACTAGTTGTGTATATCGTCTTTATTGAACTTTTTATTTCCAGATACTGAAACATGTATGTTTATGTATCCGTGTCTGAAAGGTTTTTTTTCTGTATGTGAAGGAAAATAACATCTTAAATAATGTATTATATTGGTATGTAATGGGTATTATATTATGAAAGTATCTCTATTTTATTTTTCCCTTTTTATTCATTGATGGCAGGTACTTTTTATGATGTGAAAGTATTTTCGTGTATAAAAATGTCTAGACAGTAGACACGCCAGACAATAACGGAGAACACAAGACCGCGCTATGATTTGGACTGTCTAGTGTCTAGTCACCTATATCACGATCGGAATAGAAAAGTGACACGAGATACTGAATACAGATACAGATACAGATACAGCTACAGATATCAAAGATTCATCGAGAAGAAACTAGTCACTGTTTTAAATGTCTGTAATCTATAATCTAAGTTGCAAAGATATATCAACATTAAAAATCATACTAAATTCATATCCACAAGAGACAAGTGTAAGTTCAACTTATAGCGACTTTATAGTAAGTGAAAGAGAAGCAATTATATATATTATCAACCGTGAGGATAGTTTTTTTTATCAGCTTAAAGTCACGTATGCTAACGTTGAAAATACCGGGCCTAAGGGTGCGTATTTTCAACGACTCTCATCAGCGACTTTACACTGAATGTAAGGACGCACTTATGTCTATCGTGTAGGTAGTTTTTTCATCAGGTTAAAGCATAGGTTTAAAGTCATATAAGCTAACATTGAAAATACCGGGTCTGAGTTAACAAACTTACGGTAAAAATGTTGTCTTAGTATAATGTACTTACTCATATTTTCCGTCGTTAAAATTGATTTTGCTCGCGGTATTGTCGGTACACCGGGAATAGCACAGATTTGTCGCTTAGGGGGGGTTAGCGGGGGTCATTATCTCGGGACCGTGAGGGGGTTGGGGGCAGGTGGGGTAGGGTCACATTGGGGGGGGGGGGGAGGCACTTAAACCAAAGCCTCTTTTGTCCCGCCACCGTGAAGCGCGTACACAGCTGACTATCATGATGGAATATTTGATGACCCAAATATTTGAAGGGGTGGACAGTGTCCCTTTTTTATTCATTTATTATAAATTGTTGGCAAGAAAATATTTTGTTTTGTTGAGGCGTAATCAATTCATCACTTTACCCCACGCCCACCTCTTTAAATCTTTTTTCTGTACTTATTCTAAAATGTGAATCTTTTTTACCTTCAATTCTTTCTTTTTTTTGTCTACATCAAGATAGCGTATTTTTGCAAAAAGACTAACTCCGATTCGAAGATAAGCTAAAGATTACTTAATTGAAAACTTTTACAAGTAGTCATATTCGAAGAAATACAAAAAATAGGTAACGGCATTTATTTAAGCGCCCTTGGAGTGACAATCTTCACGAAACGGCGCTATATCAAATCATCATCATATGTGTGTGGTATCGAGTAATGCATCGATTCGATTTCCATTCTCTGTGATCCACAATATACTTTACTTGAATTAAATTTGCCAGAAAAAAACTATTAAATCCAGTATATAGCTCAGTTGGTTTGGTAGAGTGCTTGCACTCCATGCCGAGAGCCTGGATTCGAATCCCACCGACAATATCAGAAATGATTTCCCGTTTCAGCGTTTACTTCAAACCCAAAATAAATTAAAAATACCGGCAATGTTTACTTAGCCTTCACAAAAAAAAAAAAAAGTTCCACACGCCACATTTAACCCCTTCGGATAAATCGCGACACAAGGTTACACTATATGTGTAGCTTATTAGCGTAGTAGCCTAAGGATCACTCAACCCCCACAAGAAATAAATACCAGTCTCCTCGGGAGCCGGAAAACCCCCACTTCTGTTCCCTGTAAAAATAAATAGGTTTCACTCGCCACATGCGAAACCCTTCGGGATAACGCGAGAAGAAGTTGCACTATATGTGTAGTTTAATTGTGTTGCGTTATAAAAATGCGGAGGACCAGCGTGTTGTTGCAAGGATTATCCGAAAATAGCGAAGAAATATAAAATCCTGTATGGCTTTTGTAAACGCTGGAACGAGGTCAATAAATTCAGGGCAACGTTGGACCCGAAACGGTCACCACGAGTAGCAGATATCCGTGCCTTGGTGCAGCTGCAAGTGTCTGCTATCTCAGTACTAAATCTGCTCCAGACAGATATTGCATTCCTCGCCACAATGCCAGCGACATAATGGGGAATGCTGGAAATACAAGCTGAATTGTGCAGCGAGGGTATACTGAAAAGAGAGGCTTCGTTTTCATAACGGGAGTATTGAAAATCTGTCAGTTTAGTTGAAAAGCTTTGGAATTGTATGATGGTATTGAGTATAGACACCTGACTGAAATAAGGTTATGCAACAGTGTTGCTTATATATAATATTTTCCAAATAAATAAATTATCTTGAAGAAAATTGTGAAGTAGAGATATCTTCATATAAGGCCTGATATTTTCAACATTATAAGCAAGTATTCACACGATTGGCATAAGTCCGTTCTATACACACAAATAAGTTCCACTCGCTACGTGCGACGCCTTCGTGGAAACTGAACAAGAAGTTACACTATATATGTAGCTGACTAGTGTTTTGATAGCGTCCTTTTTATTCAGTATAAAGTCGCTATGCTAACTTTGTAAATATCGGGCATAAGTGATTAAAAAGAATAATATTTCTAAGTACCCCAAGTAAAAAACATTGCGTAGATATAAAAATGTTACAAACATGAAACACTCACTAGGAGTGTTTTCCGTACATTTTTCTATTTATGCTATGGTGGGGAATTTAGACAATGCTTTATGCTAGGTGTGCAGGTGTAATCATGGGTCCTTATAAATCCATGGGTGTAATAGATAAAAAAAAGTAGTTAAACCTTGTCGTTACTAAGATTTGCATTCAAAGAGAATTCGGAAACGGTAGAACATATCTCACACTTTTGGTTTATCCCTGCAGGGGTGGAAGTCTCGATAACCGTCGATAGATCTTACCGTATCTATTTGAAGGGTAGATGAAATAAAACATGGTGGTGCCTGAACAGCTGTTCGTTCTTTCATATAAAAGCAATGTATAAAAGGGATCAATTGTTGATACGCTACCATGTTTTATTCCGTCATATCTTCAAATAGATAAAGCAAGATCTATCGACGGTCGTCGAGACTTCCTTCCCCCCTGGGCTGGAAGTCTCATCACCACGATAATTCTTACCTACCGAATATCGGTAATATTTGTATGAAGACTAATCAGCTGTTCACTTGCGGCCATCTTGGATTGACAGATCTTCAGACAAATATTACTGATATTTGGTAAGTAAGAATTACCGCAGTGATGAGACTTCCAGCCCTGGTCTGTTTGTTTCGAGTTGCCTCTCTCCTGTGATGTTGACTTCCAGCTATCTTTTCATCATCAGACTTCCGGGAGGATGTCTACCAAATGGCTTTTCGTCCATGGCAATGTGCGGAACTGTCCATCCTTCCTACACGAGCCCGCCAATTTCTTCTCGTTTGTCTTCCCAAACTGCCAATGTCGCCTTCTTTGTCGACGTCAAATAAACAATGATAAACTTTAATTCTTTTTTATACATACCCATTTTTATGTGTAAGTATAAACCAGCTTCAATATATCGTGCCGGTTGTCAGTAAGCTCATATTATAATCACCATGGAAAACCCTCACACGTGATTGCTACATACTCTCCGACATACATAATATTATGCTCATATCATAGATATTATGTACATACCACATGGGGTGACAGTCAACCTCCCTCCCACAAGACCTTCGTGTAGGCATACATATAATGCATCTATGTATATTTACATGGTCACAATAAAATACAATGAAATAATTGGTACGATACTTTGATATCGATTCACTCACGTTTTCAATGCCCATTTTATATTGGTTTTTCCTTACTTATTTACCTACAAGTATGTGCAGTACCCACATACATTGTTTATAGTCAGCATTGTGTAATGTGCAGGTAGACTGAAAAACATTTTATATTTTTCTGCACACATAATATTGTTACGAATATGCAGGTTGTTGTGTAGTTGTGTTTGTCTGTGTCAGTGTAATGGTGAGTCTCTCTAGAAATGCGTGGACACTTATAGGTAGGTAATTTGTGATATAATTTGTATTTGATAATAATTGGTTAGGTGTTGAATCGAGTGTTCTGGAAAAGTCTAGCAAGGTCGTAAGTAGCGATTTTCCGTGTTTCGAGAATGATCTTCATTTTTAGTATAAATTAAGGACCGAAATTTCATGTAGCTTCAGAAATATCTCAACCGTCGATCTATACTGTGCAAATGTAACTCTGAACCAAAAGTGATTAAATAAATTGTGTGAAATAAATAAACCGCAGTTTTCATGAAATAGAACCCGGTGTACAAACGTAACAATATTGTGCATGATAATATGTGCACCCTACATGAGGGCAACACGCCAGGCCAGCAGGGGCGCCACCATGTCTGACGCAGTGAACAGGAGGGGGGTAGGGGGTGGCTCAAGTACTCGTACATAGTGTGCCGACCCCTTATACATGACAAGTGACGTCATTTGTCTTGAGACAATCATAACTAATCTGTCTTATAATCTCTAATCTAAGTTGCAAAGACATATCAACATTTAAAATTAATATTAAAGGCATGTCCACAAACAGACACGTGTGAGTTCGCGCTGCTTACAAATGCTGCATGTGTAGGTACTTACAAATTAAAATCCAAACCTCAAATGACATCAGCCCTGCAACTTTTCTCGACCTTCCCTGAAACAGGGGTGACATTGGCAAAGTGAACCATTTTTATACAATATGTGTGGTCAGCCTTATTTACCCAAAAATTATACAAATACTAACCTAATTTTAAAACAAATGGAGAATAAGAAAAATCAATTTTCTTTCGTCAATATACCTACAAAATTTACCAATTAAATTTGCACATGCAAACAGTACACAATAATGTAACGCTTGTATTGAAATCCATGCCGTGGCATTCACTTGATTTCGTCAACAAGTATTCTTAATTTATCACAGAGAAAGCTGAGATATCTGTTCCAGATAAGACCTGAAGCAGCGCGCTCACTAATCCCAGACTTAATTACAAGTCAGTCTTGTGAAGCAATAAGGTTACACTGATTAATGGCTTTGCCGTTTATTTCGCAAACTGAAAACACAATTTTTTCCTTATTAATTGATGTTAAAAATATCTACATAGAAACTAGTCAAATATACCTTTTTCTTCCTAGAAGAAGATTTTTTTTCAAATCAGTTTAGTTACTTGCTTAATCCATCTTGGGCTTTATAAGTAGATAAAGAACTTTTTAATCTATAATCAAAGTTGCAAAGATTTATTGCATTTAACTCTTAAGATCATATAAAATGCATTCCCATAATCAGACACGTATAAGTTCGCGCTTACACATACCGCATTTGGACTTACAATATAAAAACCCAATCTCAAATGAACATAAGCCCTGAAACTCGTGCCAACCTTCCCTGAAACAGGAGGGACATTGGCAAAGTGAACCATTTTTAGAGTATGGGTGGTCAGTATCATACCAACCGAAAAGGTAAGGAATAAACCTTGTTGCTAAAAAACCTTCACCAAGGTTTAAATCTCTTATTAAGAGGTGCTTTCATGACTTCCTATACCAAACTGCTCATTCATGGAATGAGTTACAGGTAGGTATCTGTGTTCCCCGCTCAATTTAACTTTGCTCTATTCAAAACCAGTCGCCGCCACTTCCTTCAGTGTCTCAAAACAAAGGCAATCAGCTAGCACCCCTTCTCTAAGTATCAGGACATCAAGTGCTAGCTTATCAACGCCTATACCTCTGCGGCGCTCCAACAAGTGTCATAGACCTCTAAATTTCCTTAAATCTGAGGAGTCTCGTGCATAGGATTCCTTAAACAAAAATCAGCATCGCAAGTTAAAATCTCCATATTGATTGTCAATCTGCAAAAAATTTTTAGGAGAAGAATTGGATTATAAGACAGCAATGCTATGTAAATGAACATCAATATTGTTGATTGATAGCTTATAGGAGTTGTTGTTTGTTTCAGAAACTTGAGCAAGACGATGACGACGAGTATCTCAACGCCGCCTGGGCCGATGGCGGCAGTCTGAAGAGGCACTTCCAGGGACTGGAGACCATCTCCTGGAGGCCCAAGTAGACCCTGGAGCACACAGAGATCCCACATACCTGCCTGTCTCCACAGAAACCCAGCAGGAGTCACAGTCACATCTGGATTATGTCTTCTTCATTCAATGATGTTTCAAGTACTACAAAGGACAAAATTCAAGGAGTCTCATTTTTCTCAAAGGGATATTTTAGTTGGAAAATTAGATGTCGCTTGCTATTGAACGCATCAATGATTAAATTAACAAATGTGAGAATGACAGACAGGCATTTTGAAATTATTTAGATTCATTTTAAAAATATAGAAAGCAATATTTTGGCTGAAAAAAGACACAAGATCTTGATAGCCATTAAAACTAACAAATGTAATCAATACAGAAAGGCTTTTGTGTTCCTCATATTTGTGAATGTAGTGTCGCACTCGCATTGTAGCCAAAATATTTCTTGTTTAACGTGACTTAAGTGTGTAATATTTTGGTTGAACAGAAAATCCATTTGCCAATGCTATTGAATCTTACAAGTGTGTTGTGGTCACAATGGGGGATCTTGTGTCCCTTTGAATCCAAAATCTTGCTTGCTCAATATAACTGAAGAGATATTATCGTTGGAAACGGATGCTGGCCATTCAAACCAACATGCCTAATCAAGACAGACTGGTTTGAACAGAAACATGTGTCCCTCGGTAGCCAAAATATCTCTTTGAGTAGAACAGGGCACCAGATGTATCTGTGTCACAAGGAAAGGTGTGAAGCAGGGATGTGTGGACAATAACTTTATAACTGGTATGATGATATTCATGCTCAAAAATTTCACCAAAACCTACTAAACATGCCATAATTTACAAGCACTGAATGTTTGCCGCACCTTTATAGTAAGCATATTGTATGACATTTGTTAAGTTCACGAAATTATTGTCCATGTGTGAGGGTAGGTGAAGACTTTCAAAAGAAAGAAAAACAAAGAGTTATAGTGGAAAATTATATTGGTTTATTGTCGAAGCTATTCTTTTTGGAATATTTTTGAAAGATTAACAACAGTGCTTATAATAGAGTCAATTGCATACTTAACTTTCACATCTTCATTTCAGTTTAACTTGAAATTGTTTTGAGAGAAACAAATCCTCCAGTACATACTTTTCGTATAGCTCGACAAAATTTGAATAGGTATTTCATGGGCATTGGGCCGTGTCACAAGCAAAGATCCAGACTCTCCATCTACTTCATCCCTCCTAGTGTAACTTTGTGAAGGCCTTTAAAGCCAGGACGGCATCTTCTAGTCGAGCCGTCCTCTACTATGGGCCAGACAGTCTGGTTCTTCGCCCCACATTTGTATCTTAGAGATGGTGTAAACCCCTATCTCTACAGCAGAAAGTTGGACGTCCTTGCTCATTGTGAATTCTATTTAAGGTTTTTCAGTCCTCTCAGAAAATTGAAGCCTGGGGCCTCGTGGTGTGGTAGAGTATCCAGCACATGGTTTTAAACGCCTTGCTCTCCCACATGGACCTCCAATAAATTATTTGAAATCATCAGTTGTCCAGAACCTTCCAATGAAATTCAGAGTGAACACTTGTAAAGCTAGAGTTTAGTGTACAACTGTCTCTGTATAAGACTGTTTGATAGCAAGATTATCCAACTAAATGAACTTTTTCACTAAATCAATGTTTTTTTGATTTCCCATGCATTTGAATTGCTTCAAATTTTAGCTTTTCGCCGACTTCATTATTAAAACTAACCCATAATTTTTCATTGAATTAGATATAATTGGAAATATTCTTAGAGCTTTATTTGGTAAAATATTAATTAAGCTTTTTGGCCTGATAATGAATATATTAGGAAATAAAAATGTTTTTAAAACAATAATGTACATAGAGAAATGTGTAACAAACAAACTAAGGATTTTTGATGTTTTTGTAAGCTATAAACCACTTACAGTATAAAAATAATATCACATAAAAAGATATACAAACATTCCGACACTACATTTTTATGAATATATCATTTGTTTTGTATAGTTCCCATCTGTGATTAGTTCATTTGACAAAATGTTGGCAAAAAATAATTTACTATGATTTGGAATTTAAAATTAACACTGAAATGGGAAATTATTTCTAACACCTTTGTTGGGGATCGAACCCTGGCTCTCTGGTTTTGAGGGCAAGCGTTCTACCAACTGAGCTATCGACCGAATCATAATAATATAATATTAGGATGATTTATTTGGTGACCGCTGTTTCTGTGTAAATCACACCTCAAGTGCTCTCTGCAAGCTTGGTCGTCGCTGTAGAAAGCGCCAATTCTCAAGTAAGACCCAGTTGCTGTAAGGCTGGATGGACCTTTGGTGACTGGTCTTTGTAAAGGCACATCAATTTTTCAACCCAGCAAAGAGCAAATTTTGAAGATCACATAATATTTTTTTGTGTTCCGCTGGGAATTGAACTCGGACCCTTTGGTTTACGAGTCCATAGCTTTAGCCACTAGACTACAGACCGATCATCATTGAAAAAAATGAGAAGTCGCACAAATAGAATGAAATATTTGGTGTACCAACATTTTGATGAAGTGGACTTATCGCAGATACTAACTAAACGACTCATTTGAACTCTGAAAAAAAATATTGAAAAAGTACTTACTTTAAGTATTTGTATGCAAATGAAACAAAGCTTACCTATGTGATAGTATAGACTAAAGAACGCAGTAACTTTCCTGCCAGAATTACTTAAATGTTACTCTTAATATACATTCTTGTCATTAACTGATACTATATACTTTTTATAAAAATGTGCGTTCATCTTTTTCTATTAAACGATACAGAGTCCCCTTTAAACCGGACATATTTATAATTATAAGCTCTCAAAATGAATGTGAACAAATTATAAATTGTTAAACAGTCTTCAAAAAAAATATCACTTGGAAATATTTTCAACCCCAGGAAAATATGTACACCTAAAAGTAATTTTCATACATTCATTCAACAACTGAGAGTAAAGTTCACTAAAAATTTGTTTTAAACATACATTTTTTTTAAACAAGATTTTTTTTATCAAACCTTCCTGTGTCATTGTTTTGTTTTCCTCTAGCTTTTAATGCAGCAGCATTCTCAATTCGCACGCAACTAAGCTACACATATAGTGTAACTTCTTGCCACGTTCCCCCAAAGGGGTTGGCATGTGGCTAGTGAACCTATTTATTTTTATAGGTGAAGGAGCAGGCCTTACGCCAATCACTTCAGTTGAAGTGGAGGTTTCCCAGCTCCTGAGAGGGCTGGGGAGGGCTAAATCATATCGGTATTTTATTTAGGGTTTGAAATAAACATCAAAACGGGAAAGCTCCCTCGGTGCAATTTGAACCAAAGCTATCGACATGGAATGCAAGCACTCTATCAGCTGAGCTATCAACCAGATTAATAGTAATTTTTGTTTCAGTTTTCTTTGGATTTATTTAGAGCACAATTTTTCAATACCCACATTAAAAAAATGTCAAGTTAATAAAAATGTACCATAAGTTAAATTCTATCATACCATTAATACTATCTACAAATTTTCAAGAACATTTTTGAAATATTGATGTCTCCCTTTGGCTTGATATGGCAGTGAAATGGAATGTACAAGCTAGCCGTGTATCGTAACAAAACCTTTTCTACGATTCCAAAGAATTAAAAACTACAAATAGTGTGAACATGTAATATTGTAGATCTTACTAGACATGTTTTCTAAACCACACACACCATGTAATTGCTGTTATTGGCTTATTTTAAGCAATAATGGATACATCAGCCCTTCCCATGTAAAATATCTTATCTGCAAAATCATATCTTATCTTGTCATCAGACATGTCAACCATAGATCTGGCAAACACCATATAAATGTGAAATTCTACGTTTTCTTGCTTCCTCCATTTTGTGTTTTGAAACCCTATAATTAGAAATGTCATAATGTTTTAAAATAACGTTTTTTCTGTAAAAATTGACAATTTGACAGACCAAAACATTTAAAATGCATGAGCACAGCGTTTACGCAGGCATGAATATCAATGCTGCCAACTTGCTGGACAGATTAAGTTTCACCGAAGTTATTTTGTACATCGAAAAGACACTGTGAAGATCTTTGTTCTCTTATAAGTCAATGGTGGATACAGAAACATCTTTCAGAAACAATAATTAACAGTCCAAAATCTTTTCTTTTTAGTTATTGATTAAGTACATAGTTCTTCAATTTTAGGAGCATTTTCATTGAACAATCAATATTAGTACAAAATCAATACTCCTACATAACAGTTTCTTAATATTTTATTCATTGTCAATTTATCACTCACTCATAAAACACTAAATCGAGGTAAACCGTTAAGAATAGATACAGAATAAGTGGATATTCACAAATGCTGATAAATACTCCTTTTTTACCTAACATCGATGTATATACCTGAGTCAGCCATTGCATGTTGTGTGTGGTTATAGTATCAGAATAGATATTCATAAATTTAGCAAAATCAGTTTTAGAACAAAGAAATATTAAATACATTTTGGTAGTGAAAGGTTTATCAGAGCTGTATAAGTGTTGCAATATTTGAGAATATTAAATTATAATAAAAAAAAGTAACAATATTAAGGTTGTTTTTTCTAAAAAATAAATTTAAAAAGTACTTATAACCAAAACGAGAACAATATGTCTGTGATCCAATTTGTAAAATGTGTGTTTTGGGTGTGTACTTAGTTGTTCTGGAAACCATGTATCAGTTATTTATTGTTACGACTCATTTCTCAATTGTCGGATCAACAGTTATAGGTCAAATAAAGAATCCTTTAATATTCTCATTCAACAGATTCTATAAATGGTTATTCAATACATTCTGAATATGATTTTTTGACAGATTCTGAATAAAACTTTAAACCATATCGGGTTTGTTTTTTAATTGTAATGTAATCTCCTTGACTGATAGGTTGGTACGAGGCTGACCACCCGTGCTGTAAAAATCGGTTCACTTTTGCCAATGCCACCCCGGTTCAGGGAACGGCGGCAGGAGTTGCAAGGTTTATGTCCATGTGAGGTTTTCTTTATTTGTATGCACACATGCAGAATGTGTAGGCGCGAACCTACATGTGCCTGTCTGTAGGCATGCATTTCATATGAGCCTTAAATGCTTACATATCCTTGCAGCTTAGATTATAGATTATAGATAATTTATTTTTTTGTTGTTTTAAAGTCAAGGAAAATAGTCCATCTGTCAATCCTTCCAAATTTTACTATTAAATGAAATAATAACTACTATTACTTACTAGAAATTTTAATGTATAAATATTTCCCTTGTTATTTTTTCAATTAAAAAAAATCATTTACGTTTCCATTGTCTGATTTAAGTTTTTATTAATTTGGGATACAAAAAAAATGTGAGGGTATGTTTCATGCCGAGTAACCCAATAAACTTTTAGGCTCGGTATTTTCAACATTAGCATATGTGACTTTAAACTGACAAAAAGGACAACCTACACAATCGACATAAGTGCATCCTTTTAATTCAGCATAAAGTCTCTATGCTGACATTGGAAATACCAGGCCTTAGTATTTGGGATTGTATACCATGACTGGATCAAAACAAACATCCTTTTCAATTATTTACTGAAAGTTTATCTAAAATTTTAAGTAAAACAAATTATAGCTTAGTGAAATCAAAATATTGAAGTTAGACAAAAAGGAAATTTAAAAAAAATGTTCAAAATCAGGATAAAACATTATAGGCCAGAATTATAGAAAACCCTCAACAGAAAGGAGACTAGCGTTCACAAAGGTTCTTTTAATTTCAATATTAATTCAAAGTACACTCTTATGTTAGGCTGCTTTGTTGGTTAGGATTCTCTACAATACTGGCCCTATAAGATTCAAAGATAGATATTACGTACATTCTTATGTTCAAAGACGTACCTAATCAGTACCCAATTTAAAAAAAATGTTATCTTAAAACTCAAATTTATTGTTTAACAAAAAATGTATGGAAAGAGCTATAACAGCGCCTCTAGGCTCTAGTGATCATTTTGGTTTCCATGCATTTTTGTAAGACTCATGTAAAGTATTCATTTTCTAACCTCCTGGATTATAAAATTTTGCAAAATACACGCACTAATCTTTTTTAGTATAATTACTAATGAATAAAATTGAGAGATATGAAAAGAAAACTATATTATGATAATATTATAGTAAATCTACAGTGATGAGCAACATTTGTGTCCACGAGTAAGATCACGAGAAATGACGCTTGCCCAGTGCTACAATATAACTAACAGAGAAATGTTATAAAGCTTAAACAATTGTTTCATTTCTTCCCATTTACCTTGCCGCCTTCTTCCAACTAGAATCATGAAAGGATTGGAGAGAACATCTTCAGAAACGGAATTCCAGAACCTTCAGATTAGAAAATACAAGTATGTTGTCAGTACCCCGGGTATAAAACATTGCGTAAATATTCAGCCATCCCGTAAACACAGTTGTTTTTTTTTTAAGGAATCCTGTGTGTCTATAAAACTTGTTGTAGTACCGCAGAGGTGTTGGTGATGTGAAGGTTGATGTCCTTATTCTTTGTAGCAGGGCAATTAACTGCATTGTGTTATGTTGTGTGTTGCGTTGGCTTTGTTTTGAGGCACTGAAAGGAAGTGGCCATTGATATTGGTTTTGAATGGGACAAGGTTAAATCGGGGTGGGAACACAGATACCAGTAACTCGTTTCATAAGCGGACAGTTTGGCAAAGGAATGAGTCGTGGAAACACCAAGTCCTCATAGTTTTGATATCCACTGCAAAGGGATGAATATGAGCCCTCTTACGAGTTGTCCTTGTTGTAATGTTGCATATTCTTAAAAAAAAAAAATGTTTACTGCGTTTACGCAATGGTTGGATATTTACACACTTTTTTATACTTGAGGGGCTGTCGACCTGATAAAAAGATAAGTAGGTATCTAAGATTCTTGAGAAATAAAATCATAAATAAAAAAACAATGGATACGACACAAAATTTGATATTAAACTTTTTCTCAGGTGCAAACTTCAAAGATCCATGCATACAGGTTTTCCTTTTTCCCAGCAGCCCTGACGTCACAATTTATTGTGACTGTGGGATTTGTGTTGAGTCCTTTAAAAAAAAATTATAAGTAAGAAACAACTTGTCATATTCCTGGTTGGTGAATTCAGCAAACCTGCAAGTTTGTAAAAACTTAAAAATAGCCCATCATTATTTCTTCAATGAAAACACTCCATGATTATGATAATGTGCTTTAATATAAAATAATTCATACATATCAAATACAACAAGTATTACAATACTTTTGGATTACTCTTCTCCTTCAGATTCAGTTTCTTCTTCATCAGATCCCAAGGCCGAGCTGTGGCAGTCACTGTCATAATCCTCATCATCGCTTCCGTAGTCGTCCACCATGTTGTTTTTAGCATCCAACTTCAGTTTCTCTATCTTCTCTTCAATCTGAGCCATGTCCTGGGGCTCCACCTCTTTCTTCTTATCTCTCTTGCGTTTCTTATCCACACCGGCTTGCTTATTTAAGTACCTGTAAAATCATAAATGACCGTTCAAGTACAAATAATTGACAGTAAGTACATGCTAAAACTAGTGGCCATAGACTATTCGGACACAACTAGGCATCTAGAACTATCATATTCAGTCAGAACTAATGTATTTTCTATACCGACAATATTAAAGTTGACTTCTTATCCACTTACTACACAGCCATTTCACATAGACGCATTTGGCCTAATTTTTCTATGGTGTTTTCTATCCAGCGCTATGTTAGAAGTCAGTAGTGTATGGAGATGTATTTTTTCCGGTCATCCATAAACAACCTGGGAAGAATACGTTGCGTCTAAATAGGCCCTAAAGCAGTGGTTTTTAACGGTATAACACAGATTTATATGACATCAACAGAGAGCCCAATGTGATCAGTTCATTCAAAGTAGAGCGCAAGCAGTAGGATGGACAACGCCAACCCCATTAAGCAACTAACACTCTCAGCACCACATGACCGAAGGAGACCAGGAAAACCAAGAATATGATGGTGTCAATGCAGATGCAGCCAAGGCAGATATAAGTATCTGGTGAGCAAAGACGATGGACAGGAGAGAGTGGAGAATCCTGGATTAACCCAAGGCCTACCCAGGGTTGTTGAGCTTATGGTGAAGATGATGATGAGTGGTTCGGAAACTTTTCAACCAAGGACCTTTTTCAAGGAAAGGCGGCAAAACTTTCAAGGTTTACATTAATTTGAGATTTGAGTTTTTATTATGTGAGCACACATTCCGCATGCGTAAAAACAAACATTCACGTATCTGCTTGCTGGTATACATTAAATATGAATATTAACTGCTAACATATACATTTGCAACTCAGATTATAGATAAAAGAGTTACCTAATAAGAGTCCTGCGCTTTCTTTCAGGCAGCGCCTTCAGTGTCTCTTTAAGTTCTGCCTCTGCCGCCTTGTCCGCTCCTTGTGTGTTTTCCAATAACTAGAAACATAAGCACAAACATTCAAGTTGAATCACGTAAACAGTTTTCAAATCCAACAGTCCAGTCAATAGCTTTATTGGTTGAGCTTCTTCTTCTTCTTCTGTTGGTGCCACTTCTATCGAGATCGACAATCATCATGGCTTTTTTGATCTTGGATGCTGCAGCTTGAAACAAGGAGGGATTGAGCTTCTTAGAATGGGGCAGCTTAGATGATAACTTAAGGAAAGTGGTGGAGCCAAGTTTGACTCCACCATGTATGAAGGAGAAAGAGAATTGAGTGTTGTTTCTAGATTTAATAAGCATTTGAGCAAACTGATCCCAGGCAAATCTGCCATCAGGGAACAAGGATAGGAGTCTCGGAGTAGTTAGAAAGGACTCACCTCACTCCCGTATGATACGAGTATTCTTTAATTGTTTCTTCTTGTCAAACGCGCGGGACTAGTGATGCAGCCGAAGAGACAAGACGTGGCACTTCACTCTCAAGATTAACAGGCACCAACGCACTGACACAATTTTATTGTCACAAAGTGAGAGGTTAGGATCAACAAGGCTAATAATCGGCTAAAGGAGTAAAGAATTTACCGGCCTACAACCATAGACAAAATACCTACTCAAATTCACTTAAACATAAAGAGATGTCTACTGAAATACTTGGATAGATTATAAAGGTGTGCAATCTAAATATACAGTCAGATGAGGATGTTTATGAACGTGGCCGAAAAACTACTGGCGCCATCTTGTAAAACATCATTTTTAACTGTTCAGGGTGTTTTAAATATTGATAAAAACATAGAACAAACAAGATCTCTCTTTTGTACAGCATTATAGAAGATGCACCAAATTGTTATGTTGATCGCCAATCTTCCCTGAAGAGGCGAGAGGAAGATGAAGGTAATCACAACGTTACAGCGCTGCAGCAGACCTACGAGTAGTAAGAAAGCTGCCAGCGAGGTCTGCAGTAGGTGCTCTTGAAATGTACATGAAAGTAAGGTGGTTTTTTGAAGTAGATTTGTGAAGAGAAATGAAAATCACCAACCTATTTTACCTTGCCAGAAACAGGTATTCTACATTATTAATTGATAATTCATTAATTTAAAATTTCAATGAATTAGCAATTACCTAATGCCATCTGATGAACCAGGGTCTAAGTTATTAACGAAAGGACACAACGCAGGCGGGTTTTGAACTTGTTATCGTCTCGATGACGCAAATTCGAGTGTCAATACCTTATCCCCTTGACCATAGTAGCGACATCACTCATGGATTACATGTTTGTGTGGATGACTTGGTTAACAAGAAAAATCCTATTCAATAATCTCATCTTCATCAATGGCACAACAACCAGGAGTGGGTCCTGGCCTCCTTGATTAATCGCAGCCACCGCTGCCTGTCCAACGCCTTCCTCCTCTAGTCCCATACTTCTACCGCTCGGCAGTCTACCGCCAACCCACCTAGCTACACTAAGCTTCCCTGAAGTCCCTCTGAGTATAGTAATAAGGAATAGCAGTCACCTCCTTGCTTGCGCAACATTTAGCGCACACATTCGCTGCCTTGGCGCAGGGCCCGCACATGACGTGGTACGCGCTAGTGATGGCCTTCTTCTCGCAGCGGACGCACGTCTTGGGGGCCGACAGCACTTTGTACTTCTTGTATTTAATCTTCCACGCGATAATATCCTTACAGCGCAGGCAAATCCCGTGGAGTTGGAGCGAGTTTAACATTTTGGTTTTGGTGGATTTGTCGTGAAGGTCATTCTTGAACACGCCCCTGTTTTGGTGTTTTTGGGCGCGGGTCCTCAGAGTATTCCCTTTGGCAGAACTCATTTTGTTTTTATCCTCACTTGACACTTTGTTAAAAACACGTGTGGTACAATCGAATTGTCAAACTGTCAATCTGACAGGTGATTTTTCCCTACTTTTTATTATTGTATCACTGCTGCCAACTTGACAAGAAATGAATTTTCTCTACGAATTGACACGGCTTAAGCTGAAAGTAGTGAACATCGGAACTAACATCACCATCTTGTCAAACGTCACTTTTGATAGTGTAATGTAATATAAGCTGAAGAATTTTGTTGACTGAAAACAAAATAATACTTATTCATTTTAGAAGCTTGAAGACCGCAATGTCATAACAGCGCTCGCCTTCAGCTAAATTCATCAACAGCCGTGTACATGTAGGTACATTTCCACTGCAAAGTGGGGAGATTTTCCCTGAAAAAGAAGTTTGTTTACGGTGGCAACATAGAAAGCAACCCTCTTTCTGAATGGAAAAAATTCACAATGTAAGAAAAAATTCAAATATTAAAAAAAAATTGAAGTTGTTTATCTTTGCTAATGATAAACTCCGCTTTTATGTTACCTCACAGCTCACATTCAGCTTGCATTTCCCCGTCAGAACCTGTGTTGGTGGAATGTTTTGTTTCATTATTATTGAGTTATGTTATGAAGGCCTGAAAGTTGAATAATGTGTTTCATGTTGCTTTAATCAATGTTGTATTTAAATAGATGTTGATAAATCATCATAGTAATCTTTTAATTCAGCTACATGAAAAAAATGCCTTGCGTTTCCATAGGAGTGAAATGAGATTCTTCCATATAATACTCTATGGATAAAAATTCATTTAGAACCCGTCGGCTCTCTACACTTTCTAGACAAGTTTAGTTATGGTAATTACTCACCTATATGGGGTAAATTTCTCATTATGGTAAATGAAAAATAAAGTAAATAAATGTAGGTACCTACCAACATATTTCACTAGTTTTTTCAAGATTATAAAAAAAAAAACTGATTCAAATCATTGCTTTATTACAAAAATAAGTTACACAATTTTTTTTTTTTAAATTGCATCAAAACATTTTAAAATTGGTGTAATAGCTAGACAGTCTCAGGCGGTGAGCCCATTTTGCTTATGTTATTGCATTGCATACCTACGTATAAAGGTTTTCTTTAATTCCTTAAAAAAGCTAAAAATAATATTATTATTTTTAATATAGAGCCAAATCTCTGGACTGTATAGCCCAAACTACAATTTATTTTAAATATGTGATGGAAATGAATGATTCACACGCTATAGTACAAAATAATCACATCACAATATTTAGAAAATACACACAACTAAGCACAGAACTATTGCAATATTTATACGCGTTTAAGCTTGTAAATTACGAACTGGGCTATTCTTAGACATTTTAGTCGCCCGTTGAGCCCACGCTTTGGCAAACTCTTTGGCAAACTAATGAGGCCTGGGCTGGAAGTTTCATCACCACGGTCATTATTACCTACCGAATTTTGGTAATATTTGTATGAAGACTAATCAGCTGTTCACTTGCGGCCATCTTAAATTGACAGGTCTTCATACACATGCATCATTAGTTTGTCAAAGCGTGGGCTCAACGGGCGACTAAAATGTTTAAGAATAGCACTGAAAGACATCCAGAAAAAAATGCATTAGTACCTACTTATTTACAGATAAGAATTATGATTTTAAACATAAATAGTGTCAATTTGTCAATTTGAAGTGACAGATTTGAAAGTAGTTTAATTTGCAGAAAATAATTAGGAAATTTGCAATGCAATCTAGTGGCCTAAATACTGTTGCAGTCTGAAAGACAGAAAATAATTTAGTTTACATTTTTTCTGTCTTTCTGTTGTCCTGTAAAAACTCCTCATTAAGTTTTTGCTTTACAATATTTGCAGAATAATTTATAAACTTATTAATAAAATAATAATGTAGGGTTTAATAATAATACGTTATCCTTTTCAAGACAGAGAGACTTTCTCTATTGTGATGGTCGCCATTAGAAGGGCACATGGAGAAGTAGATGAGGAGTACATGATAGTTTTAAGTGTTGGTAAGCCTGGCCTCCAGCCTCATACATCTCTCCCTCAGCGTAGTGGCGTCCCTGCGAGCTGCAGTCAGGGCATCGTCTTTGCGTGAGACTGCCACCTTCACCCTAAAAAAATATAAGTAGAAAAGAATTTAGAGATTTGCAGTGTAAATTGAAATATTTGGGGCATGTCTAAGACGAGACAAGTACACATTGTTACACCTGATCCTTAAAGGGTAAATAAAGGGTTAATGAGGGGTCAGAGAATTTCTTGGCTGGGACACATCCGTGACTAGGCGGGACTAAAGACTGTGGAGGTGCTGTTCAAAGTTGTCCAGAACCAAGAGAACTGCGCTCAAATTAAAGTCAACATCGGGAGGACCTGAAGCTACAAAAAGAAGAAGTGATCATAGATTATTGTCACAATAGAGAAGTTATCAACAATACATATAGGATAAAGTTGACTGTGGAAATTATGCACAAATCAAAATATATATCATAAGAATAAACATGTATGTGGAATCAGATTAATGAATGAACTTGAAACAAATTCTATGGAAAAGAAAATTTTGAAGGTACAATGCTGGATTGATTAGGAATGTTATCAAAGCTAAGTGATCATTAGATGATTCTTTCAAACATAAATAGCGTCTACATAATAGAACATCCGTCCTGCTTGCTCTTTGAATCAGCTCAGACTAAATAATATGACAGTGATGATCCTCTTACTTAGCATACAGCTGGTGCATCACATCTTTGTGCTGCTGCTGCAATGTCTTCAGCTGATTCCTGACTTCCTCGGTTTCCTCTCTTCCTTTCATGGTGGCAGCTCGCACCAGCAGTTCAGTCTGGGCAGCACTCTGGAGCTTCAACTAAACAAAAACGTCATTGAATATTGTACAATATATGTGAAAAATATTTATGTTCAGTTTATAAAGAGACATGTTACCTCTTCAGATTGTTTCAGTCTTCCTTCTAACTGTGTAATGGTTATTAATTTCATGGCACCTAAAACAGACAGTAATTTCATTTTTGTTTCAGACGTTTACTGCCAGAAGTTGTACACTAAATTATCCGGGCTGATTAGCTGTGGTCTAGCCAAATCACTAAAAATAATAATGACATTGGGATGATTTATTTGGTGAGTGCTGTTTTAATGTGAATCACACCTCAAGAGCTTGGTCATCACTATAGAAAGCGTCAATTCTCAACCAAGACCCAGTTGCTGTAAGGCTTTGGGACCTTTGGTGACTGGTCTTTGATAAAGGTTTTGATTTGTTCAACCCAGCAAAGAGAATATTTTAAAATATAAATGAAATATTTTTTCTGCTCTGCAGGGATTCAAACCCACAACCTTCCATCAGAGTCCGAAGCATTACCACTAAACTATGGACCGGTCAAAAATCTGTTTCTTCTGTCCATAACTTCATCTTGACACTTTTTGGTCAGGTGATACAAGATCTATTTGAATCAAAACTCAACTTTGGTTCAAAAAGCCCAAACCTACAAAAAACATGAGGGAAACATGCAGATATAAACACAGTCTACCAGTCCATATAAGTATGTATACAATTACATTTTATCTCGTCATTATCAACTTGTTCAATGATAAATAGCAAAACATTCTTAAAAATCGTACATTCCTCCTGAGTTTCCCTCAACTGCTCCCTTGCTTCCTTGCATCGTGATAAAGCCGCCTTTTCCAGATCCTCCAAAGATTTAATATCTTCTTCATATTTCTCTTTCAAACGCCTGGAAGAAGAAAACCCCGAATCCTTTAGCATTTGCTAAATATGACATCCACATTTTTTACAATAGAGTTTGCTTATTTACCTGATATTCTCTTGCATCTCCCTTTTTCCTTCTTGCGCCTCTCTCTCCAGACAGTCCACGGCCTTCTCTATTTCCTTGTCCCTTTCTCTCCTCATTGTGGCTCTGAGCTCCATTTCTTTCGTCTTGAAGATTTGCGCCTGTTTCTTATTATACTCTTCCTTATAAATGTCCAGATCCTTGGTTATATTATCCCGGAGACGTGATAGCTCCTCCTAATTTGACAAAAAAAAACACGAACAACTATGATAAAATAGGCAAGCCATCATTATTGAAGCCTGTTATGAAGAATCTCACACAAGTCATAAAATGAACATCTAATCTAATCTAATCTAATCTAAGCTGCAAAGATATATATCATTTAAGTTTTATATTAAATGCATTCCCACAAGCAGATATGTATAATTTCGCGCTAACACATGCCGCATGTGGACCTACAATATAAAAACCCAATCTCAAATGAACATAAGCCTTGCAACTCTTGCCGTCCTTCCCTGAAACAGAGGTGACATTGGCAAAGTGAACCAATTTTTACATTATGGGTGGTCAGCCGCATAACAACCTATAAGTCAAGGGACAGACAAAATTATAATTCAGAAACAGTTTTTCAGAATTATAATTTTTCTTTGGAAAGTATGTTTTATCATCCTCTTAGGCAAAAAACAAAATTTGAAAGTGTTTTCTGGTAGATGTCGTGGTAGAGGAAGACCGAGAAAGGTATGGATGGACCAAATATCCGAAATTGCGAATGAATGGAATATCCAGAGTCATAATAAAAGAAGAGCTTGCATGAAGAAGGTTATGACTCTGGAGGAAATGAAAGAAGTATGTAAGGACAGAAAGAAATGGCGGTTGATCTGTAATGTTGGCAGCTGGGGTTTATTAAAGTGAAATTTGTTTTATGTTTTAAGTGTTTGATGTCCATGTATATTATTATTATTGATTTAAAAAATGTAATTTGTCGTGTATGTTCCTTGACTTATAGGTTGGTATGCGGCTGACCACCCATACTGTAATAATGGTTCACTTTGCCAATGTCACCCCTGTTACAGGGAAGGACGGCAAGAGTTGCAGGGTGTATGTCCATTTGAGATTGGTTTTTATGTTGTAGGCTCACATGAGGCACGTGCAAGCGCGAACTTGTACGTGTCTTGGTTATGGGAATGCATGTAATGTGAATCTCCAATGTAACATATCTTTGCAACTTAGATTAGATTAGATTAGATTTCTGGTTTTAATCCCTCAGATTGATTTAAGTGAAGCTGTGCATTTGATCTATTCAGTTCTGTTTTCAGTTTTCCATAATTCTGACACCCATATCCTGGTAGCACTCTCTTTGTAAGTGTTTGTTCCTTGAGACATTCCTTTGACGCCGGAATATAGGACGGAGGATAGAAGCATATTTTTTAGAGATAGTTTTGAGCCAGGATTTCCCCTCTGCAATTTTTCTTATGATTTTCCATTTGTGAGAAGGAATCAATTTGTTTACTTAAAGCAATGATCATAAATTTACCTCCATGGCATCTCTCTTTTCTTTGGCCCGCCTCTCCTGTTCCTCTGCCTGCCTGGCCATCTCCTGCTGCTGCTGCTGCAGCCACCTCTCCGCTTCCCTCCTGGCCTCCCTGCCCAGCTCCTCAGCATGCCGCGCTGCCTCCCTGGACTCTGCTCCCGCTCGTTCTGCAGCTCCGCTCAGAGCAGATTCCCATTCTAGTCTCTTTTGCTCCAATCTGCCCAAACAATGATATATTTTCTTACATCCTTGAAGAACATCTCAGCCTATGTTTATATAAAAAACGCAACTAAGCTACACATATAGTGTAACTTCTTGCCGCGTTATCCCCGAAGGGGTCGCATGTGGCGTGTTGAACCTTTTTATTTTTACAGGTAAGGGGGCCGGCCTTACGCCAACCACTTCAGTTGAAGTGGAGGTTTCCCAGCTCCCGAGAGTGCTGGTACTCATTTCTTGTGAAGGCTGAGTAAACCTTGCCGGTATTTTATTTTGGGGTTTGAAATAAACACCGAAACGGGAAATCATTTCTGACACCCTCGGTGGGATTCGAACCCGAGCTTTCGGCATGGAATGCAAGCACTCTACCACCTGAGCTATCGACCGGACAATATATAAAGCTATAAATTTATATAAAGCAAAATTATGTTTATAAACATAACTTTGCAGCCAATATGTATCTACCATTTTTTTCCTCTGTTACAATGACAATCATATTACCTTAAGCATGAGTAAAAGTCATGTCCTAGGCTGAGATGTTCTTCAAGAATGTAAGAAAATATTTCGGTTAAGCCATCTAAAGTAAAACACATTGTATCCAGAACTAAGTTACCGTTGGCTTGAGTCCTTGAGCTCATTGAACAATAACATTGATTTGTGAGTCCTACAAATGTTATCATTATTTTCACTTAGAAGTTCAATATCAATTTGGTACTTAGTGGTAAAAATATCTGTTCATTGAACTGTTACTAATAAATCTGTGAACTGCATTTCTCAGCAAGAGCTGTTTTTGTTGGAGTTTTATACTATCCATCTCGAAGGTCACATTGTCGACAAACACTTTTCTACCATGACTTAGAAGCAGTTTATTTTCTCTAGGTAAAATGTGAATAGATAACACTAACCTCTCAGCTGCCGCCAGTCTCTCCCTGTCCCTCTGGTCCTCCATGTCCCTGACCAGCTGGTCCTTGAGCCTCCTCATGTCCTGCTGGTGCTGCTCCCTCTCCCTCTGCAGTGCCTGCTCCCCGGCCAGCTGGGCCGCGGCCACGCGTGAGGCCGTGGCTTCCTCCATTGCACGCAGCTCTCCTTCCAAGCCCTTCACCGTCATCTCCTGATGCACCATACAACAAAAGTATGATGAATTACAGAAATCCTCAGAGAAGTAGGTAATCAATAGATCAATAGACAATGTCAGCCTGTTGGAAAGTTTATTTGTTTGAAAGGTTGTATTTGTCTGATGGCTCCAGTCGTAAACAATACAAAGGCATAATATATTTTATGATCTTGCTGCTATCTTTATGTCATAGCCCAAATTCTTTTACTTTGAGAGTACTGAACTCTTGTATCTATGTATCATTTATAATATCATAGAAATATCTGAGGTTTACATTTCACTCGTATATGTAACAAGCACTTGTAAGTTCAGACTTTCATAAATTACATGTGCACATAAAAAGAAACCTTGAACTTCAAATAAACTTGTGTTCTCAGCGCAACTGATGCCGCCAATCATCTTCCCTGAAACAGGGGTTACATTGAATACAGTAGGTGTAACATTTAATGATACCTAGAGGTGGTTAACCTCAAACCAACCTTTTACTAGTTTGGGAAACCATTTTTTATGAATCAGCAGCAATGTTTTCAAAATAAACCTGTACACCGAGTATAAAACATTAATGAAATCTCACCTCGATTGCGTAAATCAAAAATGTATGGAATAAAAGTCTACACTCGTAGAAAATGATTTAGTTTTCACAATTTTTTTTCAATTTACCCAATCCAGGTGATTTTACGCAACGTTCCATACTCGGGGTACTGTTGTTCGGTTCCTCACAGTTATGTGAAATAGGATGTTGAGCCGCACACTTATTAGTGTGAGTATTTGTTAGTGGCTAACCTTGATCTTCTGCGTGTGCTGCTTGAGCCAGGCCTGCCGCTCACGGTGGTGCTGCGTCTGCAGGCGCTGCCGCTGGTTCCTGAGCTCCAGCTGCAGCCGCTCCGCCGCCGCCTTCTCCCCCCGCGCCCTCCTCGCCTCCGCAGCCCCCGCGGCCCCCACCACCTGCTCAATGCGCTCCGTCAGCGAGCGCTTCTCGCCAATCAGCTGCTCGATGAACTTCTGGTGGCGCGCTATGGCCTGTCATAGAAGTGAATCAAGGAAATAACTTTTATTATATTTTGTATTTTATATTTCATATGTTTATTTTATTTTGTATGTGTATTGTATATTTTGTATGTTCCTTGACTTATAGGTTGGTATGCGGCTGACCACCCATACTGTAAAAAAAAAAGGTTCACTTTGCCAATGTCACCCCTGTCTCAGGGAAGGACGGCAAGAGTTGCAGGGCTTATGTTCATTTGAGATGGGTTCTTATAATGTAGGTCCACATGCGGCATGTGTTAGCGCGAAATTATACATGTCTGCTTGTGGGAATGCATTTGATATAAATCTTAAATGGTATATATCCTTGCAGATTAGTTAGATTAGATTAGTATGGTTTGTGTATTAACACTGTGAAAATTCATTTTTGATCTTTAGTAAATTTTATACAAATATAGCATAGACGAATCTTTATTACTTTTATTAAAACACTATTTTAATTTAATTTAATTTAATAAACTAAGGTTTTCGATCACTCACGATCATTATCAGGTTTCAATCAAATTTTATGATTTTTTTTGTACCTGATGATGATCGTGATCAAGTGAAACAGTCCATGGTGTATATTGTCTCAACAAACTCCCAAACACAAATATTTCATACAATAAACGTTGAAATCTTTAACTAACGGAGATGGTTATTATAATAGTGTTCTTTAGATCAGCGGTTCCCGAATTCTTTTGGCTACGGAACCCTTTTTGGCTCACCGTTTTTGTGCGGAACCCTAGCTAGGCCCTAGAGTCTAGTAGGGCCTAGAGCTCAAGTATGAAGTAAACTAACTGTAACATTGTTTTTTTACGTGAGATCACACCATATTGAGGCTTTTTGGCTTGGTGTTCGCATCTTGTAAGTATAGTTTGACTTTAAAAGAAAGACTTTTTAAGATAAAAATATTTATTTAGTTATAACAAAAAGATATTTACATTAGTTAGCTGAACTTAATGTGAAGAATGAAATCTTTTCATAGTTTTTGACAAAATAACATTGAAGTCAGGTTTTATGTCTGACAATTGGATTCGGAGGTCTGGTGCAGCATTCAGCCTACTCCTAAACTTATTTTTCATGTAGGCGTAAGCTGAAAACCCAGCCTCGCATCTATAAGTTGACACAAATGGAAGTAACGCCATGATAGCCTTTTCGACGATGCCCGGGTATTCGTTTTTCAGGCCAAACCAAAATTGGCTCGAGTTCGTGGTAGCTTTTGATTCAAAAAGTTGTTTGAGTGTGGATGAATTTTTAATATCAATTAAATTTTCATACTCCGACACAGTCAATGTTGAAGGTTTGGTATGAATCCTAAATGGATTTCGGACCCATTCGATATCCTGTAACTGTAACTTTTCTTCTGGAAAATATTCGTCCAAAGACTTTTTCAGGTTTGTCAAATGTTCACGTATACTTTTTCCCCGTCTGCAGCGATTTGAAGATGATTTTTTTCGAGAAATTGCTGGATTAGCGGAAAGCAGTCATAACTCTTTTGTCCAAGACATTCAATCCAGAAGACGATATCTAAATCTAAATATATCAAAGGTACGAGTAAAGCGATTTAAAATAGCTAGAATTAGAAAAAAAACATTGAAATCTTGAATATTTTCGCGGAACCCCTGAGAGCCTTCTACGGAACCCCAGGGTTCTGCGGAACACCATTCGGGAACCGCTGCTTTAGATGACCCACAAACGGTGCAACAATTTTTTGGGATCACCTAGACCATAGACAATAAATTGAAAAAAACTGCCTTCAAACACATCAAAACAAATTAAGACCGGGAACAATTGAGGAAAACTTTAGAAACATCTGCAAGAATGGCATCCCTAATTTTCATTTCAATTACAATCCCTTAAATGTAAACTCTTGAAGACATTTCAATACTTAATGTGAATTCTCTCCATCTATCGATTGAAAGTCTTCTTCAGTCTTACTAAATCACCGTACTTTCCATGAATGATTTGCATTCTCCCAATCTCTGATTGACCTGTGATGCACTTTACCTTTCTCTATCTGGCCTGCTTGTGGGCTTGCTATGCTTTCTTGTGGTTCCAACCAGTGAAACTTGCATCTTGGCATTCTTGGACTGTTTGTATCTGACTGACCTGAGATGCACTTTGTGCGGCCGCAGCGCTCCTCTGTCTGGCCTGCTTGTGCGCTTGCTGCACTCTGGCAGCGGCCCTGCGAGCGGCACCCGCAAGCGCTGCCCGCAGCTTGGCGGCCGTTGCGCTGGCTTTGTGGGCGGCCAAAGCGCCGGTCACAGCTCGGTGGGCCAACTCGCCTTTACTCAGCTCCATCAACTCTTCCACTCTAAAACACACCAAATAAATGGTTTATATAAATAACATACATATCGACACAGCTTATATAATGAATGTGATGAAAATCTTAACCAACGTCGCCATCCTGTAAAACGTCACTTTTGATAAATCAATGTGATTTTAACTGAATTACCAAAATTTTAGAAGTATTTTAGTGAAGAAAAAGTAAAAACAAGTATTTTGTTGAAGAAAAACAAAATAATACCCCTAGATTTTAGGAGTTTAAAGGCCGCAAAGTCATAACAGGGCTGTAAGCTTGATGTTAAATTCTTATTCTTCTTCATCTTCTTCTTCTTTCTTCTTATAGATCCAAAGGATCTGTTTGTGCCATTACTTCTGTCTCCTGTGAGGTGGAATACCAACTGTCATGCAATCTCTTTGAAGGTCTTCTCAGGGGTCTTCTTACAGTTGGGTTCCCTTGGAGAGCGATGGGACATATGCTTAGTGTTAAAATAATACACAATATGAACATGGTCTCTTACTTGAGGGCAAACTGTGGTTGAGTATATGAAAGTGAAGACATCTCCTCGTTGGCACTGTTTTCAACTTTTTCCAAAAAGTCAACAATATCCCTGAAAAAACCCAAAAATATTGACAATGCAGTTTACAAAAAAAAAGTCATACATAATGTAAAATTTTCATTTAAACTCTGAAAGAAATATTCACTCACTTGTATTCTGTGGTAGTCGCTACAGAAACTCCATGCATGCTAGATTTTATACTTTCATTGTGAACGTCCTCGAGAACATCCTTGTGGCTTTCAATGTTTTTCAACACAGAGTAAATATCAGTCACCATCGTGTCGGTTTCCATCAGCCCGTTCAAATCATTCCCATCATCGTCACAATCCCAATCGTTGAATGATCCATCTTCATCGACTGAAGGCGCATAACTCGTCAAGTCAAATGACACTTCTTTATTCTTAACACCTGTCTTACTTTCTTTCTTTTCAGCACCTTCACTTTTTTGCATCTCGGCCAAACCAGTATCATTGCCTCCAATCAATGTTTCTTTGAAATCTTTTGATAGAATGAAGTGTTCTGAATTATTATGACTGGAAGATTTGAAGGTTTCAGTCTCAACTTTGTCTCCTTCTATTATGTTATTTGGCTGTGAATAAGTAACTTTGATTGGCACTTCAATGTTTAAATCAGTTGTGGGCGCCCCTGTATCATCACATGAGGTTGTTTCTTCAAACGGAGCGTCTACCCTGCTCGCCATCCAAGAAACAACATCTCTATCCGCATCAGTGTACAAAGGACGATTGACTTTATTTTTACATTTGGACAGTGTAATTTTTTGTGCCTTAAATTTGACACAACTTGTCGTAGCTTTATTAGCAGGGGGTGCACTCTTCAACAATCTTCTGCTTTCGTATCTTGTATTTTTAGTTTCATATTTTGTATCCGTTGAATCATTTCCCGTGTCACTTTTTGGTTTCGTGTGAATTGTTTTATCTTTCCGTTTAAGTTTTTTCTTTATCTTTGGTTTGCTTGTTTTGGTGTTGATTTTCTCGCCAGCGGAATCAAAAAAGTCTTTGGCCATTTGCTCGAAGCTAGAATCGTCACTTAATGTTTTTGTGTCCAAATCCTGAGGTTGAAATTTACTTTTGTTCAAATGCTGTGAGCTGTGTTCATTTATATAATACTTCAATATGTTGGTTTGTTTTGAACACTTTGCTTCATTCATCTTATAATCATGCGCAACATTCTCATTTGTGATTTCTATATGGTCTTCATTCCCTCCTTTATTGTGACTGATTGTGATATCTGGATTAGGTTTTGTTTGAAAATTATTCTTATCCAAGTAGAAATCCTTACATTTTTGTCTCAAATCCTTCAGAGTGAGCTCATGGAAATTGTTAATTGTTGCTATTTCCTTCTTATAGTCTTCAATGACCTTTGATGTATATGATTTTGTATCACTATCTTCTAAGTACTTGGGGTAATCAATTAATACACCTTCCTTAGTATCAGTCTGAGAAAATGCATAGTTTTCCTTGACTGTATTTTCAGTTTTAGATGTATTTTTCTGGAAAGAATCACAAACTTCATCAATCAAAATTGTTGGGATGATTCTTTCAGTATTTCGTTCCTGATTGGAATGGGAATACATAAAATTGGCATCGCTGTTGCTGTTAACTTTGCTCATGTTTTGATAGTCTGTTAAATTTTTACCATGATCATCCGCAACGGAGCTTTGAGCCATATTGGCATCATTTTCATCGGGAGAAGAAGTGTAATTATTGGAAAACTCTTTATTCTTTTCAAAAAAAGACTGTGTGTCATGTTCTATGTAAAAATGTGATGGTGTTTCTTCTTTGGCATTGTGCGGCTTAAAATCACTTCTTACTTTAACATTATTCCTTTCTTCATCATTCTCTTTAGACACAACGTTTTCAAGGCTTGTCCACGGATAAGATTGAAAAGATCTTTCTCGGATGGTTGGGTATTTGTAATCAGAATTTTCAACTAGTTTTTCCGCTTTATATTTGTACTCCAACATCTTGAATTTTTTCTCCATTTCATCATAATCAGACCCATTTTGCAAATGAGTAGATTCCTCATATTTTTGTTTGCCGCCATCGTCATTGCTTCTTGAACATGAATCGTTTTCAGGTTTAAATACCTTTGTATATTCGTTAAAACACGGTTTGTCTTCATCAATGTTAACACCATTTTGTAGAGACATTTGGTTTGGACTTAAATCAGAATCTTGACTGGATTCCTCTTCCACTAATGAAAGTTGTGTGTTGAACAATGGATGACTATCAAAATCATTATCAATGTCATCACGGTTTAAAGTTGACTGAAAAGCATCACTTCCAAATGATACTCTCCCTTCAAGAGGATTAGGCTTAGAATCCATATCACTCAGTGATGACAAATAAGACTTCCTGCTAAAATCTTCTTTGGAACAGGAAAGACTTTCTGGAAACCAGTTAATATGAGGACTCTTTTTGGATCTGGATACTCTATTAGGTATGTCTTCCAATACATAAGTTTGCTTCTGCTCATTCAAAAGTGAGCCATTTCGTTTTGGTGAAGATACATTATTTGTGTGCAGATTATTGTGCACAATATCCGAAGAACTAGAGACTCCACTGCTTGTATTTTCATCTTTACTGTTTGGTACATAAATTGAAAGTTTCATGCTGGCTTCTGCGGCCGCTTTTCTTTTGTCTTCAAGATGTTTTTCATCAGCAAAACTTTCTTTAATCAGCTTATCGATAAATAACGGCCTACTTGGTTTTGCCTTCTTTAATCTTATAGAGTTCCCTTCAATCAGGCAGTTACTCCTTTCTGTTAAAATCTTTGTAAGCTCTGCTCTTTCTTTGATTTTTGTTCCCAAGCTTATACAAGTGTCCACTGATCCGTCTTCTGATATTTCATCACCGGCATAACTATTCTTATACTGTGATTTAACATTGTCTTTCTTCAGGTTTGAGTATTGGGATTTCCTGTCGAGTGGATCTCTGACAAGCTTATCAAAAAGGAGTGCGGATTGTGTACTTCCAGGAATAATGGAGTAATCTCTGTATAAATCTGAAAAATTAAATTTTGCGATATTATTTGTTTCAATTGTAATGTTCTGGCTCAACTTCTGGAAGGTTAGGGATGAATAAAAAGACTTGCTTGGGAGTATTGCTCTACTATCAATACCTTAAAGCAGCTGTTTCCAAAGTGGGGGGCGCGCCTCCCAAAGGGGAGGCGTGAGCTATGGCCAGGGGAGGCGCCAAAAATGTGTCTATAGTAGTATTAGTATGAATATTTAAAAAAACGTAGAAAGGGAGGCGTGAAAAAACTTTTTTTTAGGGAGGCAACTTTCGAAAATATGTATGTCTACCCCTGTATGTCTATGTATTGTAGTGTATGTCTACCCCACCCCCCCCCACCCCCAAAGCTTCCAAAGCTTGATTTTAGGTATAATATATTAATCTTATAAGAACTGCGGCCATCTATGTATTATTTTATTCAACTATATAATATCAATATTTCTTTACAAATTATAAGTACATCACTTCTAGCTATTTTTACACAACTTATTGAATATGAACTCACCCGATGTTTTAGTATGATCAACTCTATCAGTCTGTGATCTCCGTAAGAAGGAATGTAAAGTTGGAGACTTGGGTTCAGTTCCAGCTGAAAATGGCCTTCGATGATCTTCCGATGAGTTCTAGAAAATAAGTCATATTGTAAGTAAGCATTCTATGATTTCAGGAACAAAGTTTTAGAGATTTTAGGAGAGTCTCTTTCATGGGTGAAAGTATTTAGAAAAGATTTGACCGGTCTGTAGTCTGGTGGACGGTGGTTAGCGCTTCGGACTCGTAAATAGAAGGTTGTGGGCTCGAATCCCATCAGAGCACAAAAACGTTTCATGTATATTTTCAAATATGCTATTCACTGGGTTGAAAAATTAATATACCTTTACCAAAGGCCGGTCACCAAAGTTTCATCCAGCCTTACAGCAACTGGGTTTTCTTGAGAATTGGCGCTTTCTATAGCGACAAACAAGCTAGCAAAGGGCTCTTGAGGTGTGATTCACACAGATTCAAACAGCGCTCACTGAATAAATCATCCTAATATTATTATTATTATTGGCCATTGAACCATTTATAACAGTATGGGTGGTCAGCGTCATACCAACCTAGTCAGTAAAGGAAATTATGACAAAGAATAATAGATTGTCACACTTGATAGGTAAGTACTTACTGTTTTTGAAGAGCTTGAATACAGAGCTGACCTTGGTCGGGTTTTATGAGCTGGGTCCACTTTCTTAGTCTGCTCCTCACATCTTGCATTCAAGCTCATCTGTTCACCGTACAACCTCAGGTCCTGAACACTGCCTTGTCTAGAGCTCATCACTGTAATAAGCCACTTCAAATCAACACAACTTCACAATCAACATATCATTTTACTTTGTGGCAGTTTTAATTTTTTGTTGTAGCAACCATTTTGTTTACCTGGCAACCGTTTTGTTTTCCCCAGCAACGGTGGTGCTTACATAGCAACCGTGGGGTGGCGAGTTGCTTTTTTAAATTATAGATTGGAAAGGTCGATGCTATAAAAACGCTCGATTATTTAGCCATCTGTGTAGTCATACCTACTGATGTTATGGACATCGTGTGATAAAATGTATTCTGATGAAAAAAACATTTCAATATATTTGTGCTCCTTGACTGAAACGTTAGTATGAGGCTGACCCCGGTGCTGAAAAAAATAGGTTCACTTTTGCCAATGCCACCCCGGTTTCAGGAAAAGGCTGCAGGAGTTTATGTTCATGCAAGGTTTTTTTTATTTGTATGCACACATGCAGAATATATAGGCGCGAACCTACATGTGCCTGTCTGTGGGCATGCATTTAATATGCGCCTTAAATGTTAACATATCTTTGCAGCTTAGATTACAGATAGATTATTTTGCAAATTAAAAAAAAAGCAAAAAAACACAAGTCCTAGTGCATTATGGACTTGCTACAAGTTCAATAGACGTCGAACAGCTAGGAAAAAGGCAAACTAAAATCTCGTTATTTGTTACTAAGGACCGTAATCACATAGCCCTTTGACGTTTGCCACTTTTATACCTTCAAAAGCGACGTTTTATACATACTTTTTACTAAGGACCGGTCATAATCTAGTGGCCAACGCTTTAAGCTGGTAATCAGAAGGTGGTGGATTCGAAAGTGGGTACGAGCCTCAAACAGACATACTATAAGCTCTGCAACTTGTCGCCTTTCTCAGGAGCAGGAGTGGCGGATTATTATTTAGAATAAAGGAACACAAATATAATATTAAAATAATTAATAATATAAGACGATAAAAATATACAGTCAAAAATGTGTTTTATTTATATTCCATGAGGTCCACACGTGAATTGGCATTGACAGTATTGTGTCGTCACGCAGCCGGGTTGATAAAGAAAAAATCAGTCAAATATTCTGTAATTGGTTGCCAAGGACGGCATTCCCATACAGGACTGACGTTTTCTCACCGAGAAAAAGTTTCAAATTCAAAAATGTTCTGACCTCATTAACCATTATAATATAACTGGATCTGGAGTCTGGACCATATTTTTATGGTGTTCAAAAGAAGAACAAGTGAATAAAAAATAAAAAGTATTACTTTTTGCTGTGTCACTTCCGTTTTCCCATGTCAAAAAAAAAGTTTAAATTATCACAGTAAGGGATTCAACAAAAAGTTGCATTTCGACGGAAACACCAGATTTACCCTTTCATTTACGAACAAAGATGAAAAAAAATGATATCCACATATATGGCAGTTCATTATAGTCTGCCTGTACACAAGTATAAAACTTTACGCGTTTTTACCAAAAATATATCGAAACTAAAACGCTCACTATAAGTCACATGACAGAACATCACGTGATAAAACATCACATGGCATTACATCACAATGACAGTACATCTAAATCTAAACTGCAAAGATATATATCATTTAAGATTCATATTTAACGCATTCCCACAAGCAGACATGTATAATTTCGCGCTAACACATGCCGCATGTGGACCTACAATATAAAAACCTAATCTCAAATGAACATAAGCCCTGCAACTCTTGCCGACCTTCCCTGAAACAGGGGTGACATTGGCAAAGTGAACCATTTTTTACAGTACGGGAGTCAGCCTCATACCAACCTTTAAGTCAAGGAATAACATCACGTGACAAAACATCACAATGACAAAACAACACAAGGACAAAACATCACATTAAAAAAACTCACATAGGTACATCAAATAGAACATACCATTAACGGCACATTACAAAACATCGCAAACAACACAAACATTTATTAATTACTGCATACTACTTACTTAATACGTCGTTGCAAAACATATGCATGTGTTCCATTTTCTCACGTTCCTCTTGCCGTTTTTGGTATTTTCTATTTCGCGTTATGTGATGTCTTTTCATACAGGTACCGTTTATATGCGATGTTCTGTTTTAGGTTTGTGTTGTTTAGTCGAGTGATGCCTTCTGCCGCTTGCATCTCACTCTATTTCTGATGCGAGTTCTGTGACACATCCCCCGGATGGGATGGATGTATTGTCATTATGATGTTAAGTCATATGATGTTTTGCCATGTTATATTCTGTGATGATTTATTTATTTAAAAAAAACACACAAACAAGACAATATGGCCGTTCTAAACCAGATAGTTATAATGTTGACTAAAGGATGTTACAAAAGTAATATAAATCAATATTTTATTCACAAAAAAAAAACAAAGCGTGATGTGATGTCATGTGTTGTTTTGCCACTGTACCGTTCTACCATGACCGTTTTTGTTTACTTTTTTGGTAAACGCTTTGGTTGAGTTTAAACGTTGAGTTGTATACTTGGGGTTGAGGGATATAATGGGAAGGCCTCGTAACCCAAAAACGCATTCATCCGCTGCATAAAAAATGCAAGAAGAAGTCTGTCTTTCCCATGATATAATATAATGTAGAGTGCTATGGGTGGAATAGTGTGTGAACTTACCCGGTAGAAAAGGAAGGTAATATTGCTTGTTTCCCTACAAGTATAAAACTTAGGTTTTGTGGTTGCACCATTGGCGTAACGAAAAGAGCTCCCATTCAATTGTTTTCATCGTGAGCTTGACAGCCCTGGGGCGGCCGTCGGTAGATCGTATACCGTACCTATTTGTTTTCATCGTGAGCTTGACAGCCCTGGGGCGGCCGTCGGTAGATCGTATACCGTACCTATTTGTTTTCATCGTGAGCTTGACAGCCCTGGGGCGGCCGTCGGTAGATCGTATACCGTACCTATTTGTTTTCATCGTGAGCTTGACAGCCCTGGGGCGGCCGTCGGTAGATCGTATACCGTACCTATTTGTTTTCATCGTGAGCTTGACAGCCCTGGGGCGGCCGTCGGTAGATCGTATACCGTACCTATTTGTTTTCATCGTGAGCTTGACAGCCCTGGGGCGGCCGTCGGTAGATCGTATACCGTACCTATTTGTTTTCATCGTGAGCTTGACAGCCCTGGGGCGGCCGTCGGTAGATCGTATACCGTACCTATTTGTTTTCATCGTGAGCTTGACAGCCCTGGGGCGGCCGTCGGTAGATCGTATACCGTACCTATTTGTTTTCATCGTGAGCTTGACAGCCCTGGGGCGGCCGTCGGTAGATCGTATACCGTACCTATTTGTTTTCATCGTGAGCTTGACAGCCCTGGGGCGGCCGTCGGTAGATCGTATACCGTACCTATTTGAAGATAGGACGGAATGAAACATGGCGGTGCCTAAATAGCTAATCGTCATTCCATATGAAATGGATCAGCTGTTAATACGCCGCCATGTTTTATTTTGTCCCATGTTCAAGTAGATACGGAACGATCTACCAACGGTCGTCGACACTTCCAGTTGCAAAGATATTATATTTAATGCATGCCCATAAGCAGGCATATGTAAGTTCGTGTACATACAAATAAACTAAACCTCACATGGACATAAACCTTGCGACTCATGCCACATTCTGAAACCGTGATGGCATTGGCAAACCGCAAAAGTGAACCAAGTTTGTACAGCATTGGGGTCAGTTTCATACCAACCTATTAATCAGGGAGCATGATAATGTTTTTCATTGCACGACTTCTAGTATAGATTCGTTTGGTATACTACCTAGGTTGGTATAAGGCTGACCATCCATACTGTCATGAAAGAAAATAAATGGTTTACTTTGCCAATGTTAAACCTGTTGAGAGTGGAGTTGAAGTGGAGTTTTCCCAACTCCCGATCTATAGCCACTTCCTTTCAGTGTCTCAAAACAAAGCCAAAGCAACACTACGCACCTAACAGCCCTGCTGCAAAGGATCAGGACATCAACCGCCACATCAACAATACCTACCTCTACGGCACTACAACAAGTGTCATAGACGCTCTGAAATCTAGGTAGTCTCCCGCACAGAATCTTTTAAAAAACAAAACGGAAAATCATTTCTTACACCGACGGTGGGAATCGAACCCAAGCTCTTGGCACGGAATGCGAGCATTCTACCCACTGAACTTTCGACCGGACTTGAAACAAATTCGATCAACGTTTCCAGTTCCGTCTTTGCTCACAATCTTCACCCCCCTGTTACCCCTTACCTCTGGTCGCGTGTCTCCTTGTGAACAAGTCTCCCGAAGGTTTCTCACCGTCACCAATGCTCCTTGTTCCCTTCCCACTCCAAGTGTAAAACTTAACGTGTCATCGCAACCATAAAGTGTACGGAAAGATTGACGCTCACTAATGGCGCTGTTTTAGTGTACATACATTTTTTTGTAAACGGATTGGTTGAGTTGAAACGCAAGGTTTTCCGTCGTATCGAGGTACCTGGAATATGGTACTTGCTTGGGAATTGTGATGGAAGATACTGCTCTACTTACAGTGGTCGCCAAGTCAAAATTAGATAGAAGAAGAAATGAGATTTTGTAGGCGTACGAAATATTTAATGAACCTACCTAAAAAAATTAAAATAAGCAGGTACTTAAATAAAAGTGTACAAGATTTTTTTTTGTATGAAATTTTATGTACCTACTTATCAAATTATAGTTATCTGTACTGTAACTGTAACCCTGTCGCCATTACGGTCAAGAATGGTCAGAGCCTCTGCAGATTTGCGTGTCCTTGCATACATCTACTGTATCAAATAAATGTATTTGAATAAAATAATTTAAATAAAAAAAATAGATTAAGTTTAATAACATACATAAATGCAAACTTCAATAGGTACATTCTTCATATTACTTAATCATTTCAATATAATTCCGGACTATTTTTGAAAGTGAAAAATTCTAGTTCCCCAGTTTTACCTCCCCTGGACCTTGCACTCAGGATAAGGGTGGGAACCGAATGAAAGAGGAAGTCTGGGTAAGAGTGGAATGAGCAACTGTAGGTAGCGGGCCAAACAAAGTCCTGGGAAAAATAATGTATGGGGCGCGACCATTGTTGGTCTGAAAGCAGATCTTCATATTATTATTATTAACATAACGATACAGTTTTTTTTGTCCAGATATTTTTTCCGTCGCCTTGGGTGCGTATTGTTGGTATCGATTTATTTGTTAATAAAAGCATTGTCAAAGGATTAAAAAACTATCTTTGTTGTATGTTGAATTAAAATTGTACTTCTTTTTCTTCTTGAGCTTCTTGTGCCTCTTCAGCGAAATCTTACAACCTAGATGAAAGTGGGATCTTGCGCTCTGCGCAGCTGCATTTTCAGGTTCTTTAACCAGGATGTTCTCCTTCAGCCTAGAGCCTGCCATCCCTAAATTGAGATGAGAAGTAAGAGCCAATAGGGGTTGGTATGCTGCCTAATATTTTGGAGACTATGAATCATTATGAATAAATTTCGAAGTAAAATGACCTCATGAAGACGTATGTACGAACCTCGTCCAAGCCAAAGAGAGAGCCATCTATTTGAAGCTTTCGAAGTAAAGCAACCTCACGGGGATCAGGAGCGCAAATACACGAAGAGTTAACAAATCTTCAAAATGTATCCAGGACAATAGACGACCTTTTGAAACAGTAATTAGCATGGTCTTCTTGTATCGTACAAAGACATACCAATTGCCAAGAGGGTACAAGAGGGTACAAGAGGGAATTCCTTGACTTATAGGTTGGTATGAGGCTGACCACCCATACTGTAAAAAATGTTTCACTTTGCCAATGTCACCCCTGTTTCAGGGAAGGTCGGCAAAAGTTGTGGGGCTTATGTTCATTTGAGGTTTGGATTTTATTTGTAAGTACACATTCAGCATTTGTAAGCGCGAACTACACTTGTTGGTTTGTGGGCATACATCTGAGAGCTTTAAATGAATATATCCTTGCAACTTAGATTATAGATTATAGATTATAGTACGGAGAATGTGGCTGAAATCTGTGGAGGAACAACTGACAAGGCTACTAATGCAAAATGAAGCAAGGACATCTGGTGCACCATGTCTCTGACAATGCAGCTTTTTAAAGGTATGTACCCACTCACTTCTTTTTGTAGATATTATTTGTATGCCCCTTTTTCTATTGAAATGGAAATTTCTTGATGAAATAATTATTAAAAGAAAACAAACATTTACATTACGAAAATAATTATTTTTATTTTATCATTTAAAAAACATTATGCATTTTAAAGAAAATCTTAAATCTATTCTGTGCAAATAAAAAATATGAAAAAGTATTAAAAAATTAAAGCTCATTCCTTTATGGAAGTTATATCACATCCAATGGCATAAAATATTCATAAATTTACTAAGGAGAGGGGGGGTCACTTATTTACAATATTTTTTTCACAATTACTCAGATAAAAAAATGATACACTATATTTCATTAAAAGATAATTTTCATTCAAAATACGTAACGCAACGCAAACTGCGTCATCCCTGAAGGAGTCGCAAATAGTGAGTTGATCTAATTTATTCTCATAGGTAAGTACAAAGTAGTTGTTCTTAGAGGTACAAAGACAACTATTTTTTTCATGAAAACCAGAATATCCCATAACTTTCTTAATTTAACAGATTAATTGTATTAATGTTTTCGGTACCATATTTCTACATTCATTTCTCAAAAATGAAATGCTCAATAAACTTAAAAAATAAAAGTACATCTTATATACAACGGGCAATACGAATTTAATAACAATTTTCGTAAATTGGTGCGGGGTTGATCACCCATTCTCTACAACATTCACACTTAGACCAAGAAAATCTCCGAAGCGAGAGTGGCAGAGAGTGTTGCCTGCCACATATGTATTTGATAAACCCTGCTCAGTTTACCCAAGTAGAACGGCACAACTCTTTCGAGGGCTTTAAAAATATATATCTGAAGGTGTAGGTACTCTACCAGGGTCTCCACATATCGCTTGCATTTGATGTTTGAGATCCACTTGTTCCGGGTTGATCAAACGATTCCCGCCTATTCTCTCTGCTTCTTTCATCCTTTCTATACGCATCTCCTGGACTTTGTGAGCTGCTGACTCTCTCACAAGCAATTTTAGCGATCTTTGCTGGAGGATTACTTGGAGCAATGCTCAACAAGCCAATGCTACTTTCCTTGATCGGGTGCATTCTCTTCTTCCCAGAACACGGCGTCATGGAGTAGTCAATGATCGTGGCTTTGTTCAATGATTCATCACTGTAAATGCTTTCTCCGCTTGTGTTAGCGGATGGAGGAGTCAGCTGCTTATAAGAGCATTCATCAGTCTGTCTCCAAATCGTTCCACTTTGTCTCGTCTCAATTGTGATCACCTTCGATTCAGTCACGACTTTAGATTCTGGTGTGATTGTTGTGGACGAAACCATTTGTTTTTGCGTTTCAGGACTCGATTCGTTGAAAGATTTCTGACTTGGAGGTGTAGGGAAAGTGTTTGCAAGCAAACCCCTCGGAGGAGTTGTCGGTTCTGAGTCTAAAGAGTCACAGCTTGATATCGAAGACGCTGGGCTCGGTGGTCTGTTTGGAGCTTTTACTGTCTGAAATGCACTTACGTGGTGATCTTTTTGCCGCAAGAGATCTGATATTGGTTGTCGGTAAGGGATTTGTGTGTTTGCTGGTAGCACCAAAGCAAATTCTCCTGTTGGAAGTCTGCTTGGTATCAGTGGAACTCCTCCCATGTGGATGTTTCCGTTGAGGTCATGAGGAATGGGTTGTGGGGGTGGATGATGCAACGCTGCTACACATGCTGCAAGATGTTGCTTGAGGCGAGTTCTGGCTGGAGCTGGGAGAGCTGGTGGCTTCGAAAGAAACCTTGTGGCTTCTGAGGCGCATTCTGAGAACCCTTGGCGGAAGCGTGGAAGGACGCCAGGATCTGCAGCGGCGGCGGCTGCTAGACCACGTCTTTGGGCTGATTGTAAATGGCGAACAGTCATCTCCAGGATGTCAGCTTTCTCCAGCTTGGAATGGCGGGCCGGCTGAAAAAAAAAACAATTAGTTCAATTTGTAAGTCATAACTTATTAAAAAGGCCAGGGAGCAAGCCTTTCACTCAGGCATAAGATTTAATTGATAGAACGTCCAGTGGTCTGTCCTGCCGGAAGGTGCTTCCGGAAGGACGTGCTGGCGGTATCGGGTCCTGCCAGTAGGACTCATTTTATCGTTAAATTTGTATGGACTTTCCTCCCTGGTCCTGCCGGCAGGCCCGACTTGCCGTGCGTAACGAATGCGGGTAGAAGTAGACAACCTTTTGATGACATTCTAGTTATGCTTATAATTCTAACAAAAGTATAGTAACATGTAATTGGAGGTTGAGAATTGTATGGGAGTACTTGAAAGTGAGTGTGAGATATGTGTATGGGTGTTTTGAATATTTTAGAAAAAATGGGTGTATAAAATAAGGTAAATAATAAAGAACTGCTTATATTTATTTTGCTATTTATTTATTCCTAAACAAACAAGATTAAGTAATAAACTGCGTTATAGTAAATACTGCGTTGTTGAAATCTCCAATCAAAATTTCTTTAGGAACGGTTGAAACTTTTCGATCTATGTCCCAAAACACCCATACAAAGTTGTTTTTTACTTTTCTTACTGTGCCCGAACGATGATATGTATTTTTGTTACAAATACAAAAATGTATTTAGTAACAATAACTACTATCATAGTCGTCCCCAAAATGTTCACGACCCCACGTGTTTTCGCCATTGTGTTCATAGAAGAATGTCGCTTTAGCGCGAAAGCGCACCTCATGTCTTATACTGGCTGCCATTTGGGCCCAAGTCATCGTAACGGCATGATTTAAAATTTCGCTAGGAGCGAATAAAATGCACTACTTATCGAAAAAAATAACATCTCCCTAGCATGCCTAAAAGTCCTCAAATAAACAGAAAACGCGCGTCCTACCGGTAGGACGTAAAGTCCCGCGAGTAGGACGCTGGACTTTCTATCAAATTAAAATGTATTTAAAATTGAAATTAGCTTGTATGATTCTATTTGAGGCAAAGAACAAACTAATCATTCATTCTGGATTATACTCTCTACCCAGTTCGTGATCATTTTTTTATGTTGATGAGACAAATGAATCAACAGATAAAACCTTCACGATCCGAAAAGGAAGCATGGTCTCAAATCCGACTGTGTCAATGCTTATTTCCGGTTTTAGTATTTTCTTCCAACCACAAGTATTGTCAAGGTTTGCACTCGCAATCCTTTGACTTTCAGTCCATAACATTTTAGGTCTTCCTTCAACTTATTAACCCCCATATTTTTTCATTGAATTAAAGTTTTCATTAAGAACTTAATACAATTACTATTTAAATATGCACCCCACTTGTTCTGATGCACATCCCTTAGCCATCCTTCATTTGAAATGCACATAAATTATATAGTTCAGTGAACGTACAAAACGTTGAACTCTCACCTCGACATAATGTGTTGCACAGCTTGCACTGCAGATACATAGAAAATAATTTGACCCAGTTATCAATGAAAAAAAACTAATTTGTATTTTTTTCACTCAACATCTGAAGTTCTCATAATAGTTCATTATTATACGTTTATTTTTTTATTCATTCGACGCTTATCTGTTATTGAAGCAACCGACCCTTATCTATAATCTAAGTTACAAAGATATAATTATCATTGAAAATTCATATTAAATGCACGTCCATAAACAGAAACGTGTAAATTTACGCTAACAAATGCTGCACATCAATTTTTAGAGCAATAAGATTTTGTTTTAAACGACATCAGCCATTTCAAAGCAGTTAATTTATTTAGGGTTTCGTCTAAGTTTCAAAACACTTTTTCAAGAAGGATCTTCTCCTAGTGCTGTATTTTTTGTTGTTTTTTTTTTGTCGAAATTTCTTTCGAGACTGCTCCAGCAATTTCTTGAGCGGCCGTTACAATAATAATTTATTGCTGAATTTCTGATGTACTTCCGTGGGAACCGCTTTTAATAATGCATAATATTTAACATTGCATATCACCCTAACATTAAACTTTTACATACAAATACACAATTACTACCCAAATGCCATCGCATTACCTGCGGGTACTTTTATTATTGATAATACTCTAGTGCACAGGTTCTCAACCCGATGAAGGGGCAACAATAAACTGCAGATTTCAGGTAAGTATTTTGTATAAAATATTAGTCGTACATCGTATTTCGGCAAAAATTATTTTAGGGTATTCCTTAACTTATAGATTGGTATGAGGCTGACCACCCATACCGTAAAAAATGGTTCACTTTGCCAATGCTACCCCTGTTTAAGGAAAGGTCGGCAAAAGTGGCAGGGCTTATGTTCATTTGAGATTTGGACTTTAATTTGTATGTGCAGCATTTGTAAGCGCCAAATTACACGTTTACGTGCATGTTTACGTGCATGCATTTAATATAAATTTTAAATATTTTGTATGGTTTGTGTATTCTTTTGTAACTCTTTGAAAATTCATATTGATTGAATTATTGTTTTATTTTCACAATTATATTAATTTCCTTTTGATTTATAATTACTAACGTTTTCGATCATGCCGATCATCTTCAGGTAACACTAATAAAATCATTTTGATGGAAAACGTTAGAAATTATTAATCAAAACAAAATTAATATAACTGAAAATAAAACAGTGTTAGAATTTTCAAAGTTCAATAAAGTTTAATAGAATGCAATGAATTTTAAATGTTAATACATATACCTCTTTACAACTTAGATTATAGATAGATTGCTTCCGTATATTTATTTGTAGTTGAGAATAATGATCTTGGGATTTTTATTTATTTTTAGATGTCGCACATACTAAATGATTGGGAAGATTTTTATTTATTTTTTCTGTAGTGTATCGGCACGAAGGTAAAATGAATAAGTACCTAGTAGAATAGGTAAACTATGCAACCCCTTGCACTAAGGGTGGCGTGGGACCTCAGTATCAACATGCAAAGGTTTCCCTTCTCCTCGCCAATGTTCAGACTGACGCCAGTGGAGGTATTCCATTCTCCGTGCACAGAACAGAAGGGGAGAAACGCTTTCGGCCAGGTGGTGACTTTACTAACGCTCTGACAGATGACCGCAAGGTCTCCAGCGCAGCGTGGGAAAATGTGTTATGGCATTTTTGTGATGGCTGAAAACGATGATAAAAAGAATAATATTAAGATGATTCATTAATTGGTGGGCGCTGTTTTTGTGTGAATCACACCACAAGAGCCCTCTGCGAGCTTGATCGTCGCATGTTCCAGTTGCTGTAAGGCTGGATGGACCTTTGGTGGCCGGTCTTTGGTAAAGATATATGAATTTTTCATTCCAGTGCAGAGCATATTCGAAAATATAAATGGTAATTTTTTGTGCTCCGCAGGGATTTGGGCCCAACACTTTCCATTTACGAGTCCGAAGCGTTACCACTAGACTACCACTACGGACCGGTCAAATGATGTTTTTGAAATCATCTTTTCGATCTATTTAGTCAGTTTTTTATTATGATGACAGTGCAGTTCACAAATTTATCATTCAACATTTTCACGAAAAATAACGCGAACGCACGTACAGTAGGATACGAGTACATAACATCTTGCTGCATCGATCTCTAGGAGGTCGCATGTGGCGAGTGACTAATTTATTTTCACAGATATGGTGGCCAGCGTTACGCTTAAACTTAAACATGAAAGTGGGCTTTTCCTTTTTCCCATTGGCAGCGAGCTCTCATTTCTTGTGAAACCTAGGCGGTATTTTTAAAGAAAAATACAATTCATCAGATCCATTGAAATGTAATTCGATTACGTACAAAAATGCGAAATCCATCATTTATCTTTATTTATTGCCAATATTGTATACACTCAAGTTTCGCACATTTCAAAAATGATTTCTTTCGCCCCTTATCCCTGATATTTAATTTCAAAAGACTCACCGCTAGGTACAAAGCAAACGATCTTTTTTGGGGCTCCCGATCGACCATTTATGGTACCTATATCTCGTTCATTTAATTCGTAAAGGAATCTTCCTTTATATCCATTTAATCTTTTTATTACCTTCCTAGTCTCTCTTCTCGTTTTCAAGGACACCACTTTGTCCTGTTTCTAATCGTGTCAAATTTAGCGATTCTTGTTTTATTTAAAAATAATTTATTTACGAAATACATAAGGATTGTGAAGGAGCTGTTTAGAGCTACCCTGCAGTTTTGCTTTCGTAACTATATCAGTTACAAAAAATAAATTATTAGCTCTTAATTCCAAATTCAGGTTTATTAAATGTTTAGGATACATATTGTCAAATCCGCAGCGAGAAGAATTAAAGAAATGAAGACATTAAAATGAGTGTGCTGTGTTATGTGTAACTTGTAAGTATAATATTCATTTTGGCCACCCGCAAGACGACCTGCTTTAATTTTTTTAGATCACCACAATGATTGATCGATTTAAAATATACCTTTTTTTCTTTCATGTTGCGGTTTAAGGAGTGAATGAACACAAAAGGAAGCACAATACAGCCATGGGAAAAATACATTTTGACGCGATTTTTTGTTTTGTCTGGGCTTTACTTTCATTATTGAGGCTTGGAACCCCTACATTTTATATATCCCATACATCCTATAAAATCTTGCTAAATCCTTCACCATTAGTTCCTTCATTGAATCAATTTTAAAGCTCTTATAATGGAGAGAACTCGTATGATCTCTTTCACCAGGTCAAGAAATTTCGTCACGAAATCTCTTGGACCTTTCAAGCTTGATTTTCAAACCCCCCAAGGTTATCAAGGACCTTACAATATAAATGTTTTTAGGCTTTCACGGCCGGATCTAGATGCTTGATTTTCTGGTTCCGGGTTTTGACCGTGGTCCATGTTTTTGCTTGTCTTCTTCTTTTTCTTTTTATTCTTTCTTGAAGACTTTCTTGAAGAAAAGTCTTCAAGAAAGAATAAAAATAAAAAAGAAGAAGACAAGCAAAAACATGGACCACGGTCAAAACCCGGAACCAGAAAATCAAGGACCTTACAATAACTTACATACGCTGTGACTAAAAAACTGGAGGATTTGACCTTCAATGGAAAGTCAACAGACGATTCTGAGTGACAATGATTAAAACTTCTTCCTATTTTTCTTGATTTGGATATTTCGATCTGTGTTTCGCAAAAAAAACTGAAATCGGCTCATGTATCTTGAGATGAGGATGCCCAGCTATATTTTCATATTTTAGGAAGTCTTCCATCTGTGCGTTGGCCGATCGGAATCTCATTAGCTACGATGTGTGTGAGTCTTTCATAGCTCATTCTGGAGACATGATATCTCCAAAAACGCCTCCTGGATATGCTCCATCTCACTATGTCCTTTATAACACAGGATTTTTGTATGCGATCATTGCGGATGCGATCTCGCAAAGCTCGCAAAAACTTTCATTTCGGATGGTCTGATCAGTCCTTTGGTTCTCCTCGTGGCCGCTCTAGCTTCTACACCGTGGGGTCTGAAATTAGCCTGACAGCTTGTCAAAATACAAGATGGAAGGTATACAGGTCAAATAGCCATTGAAAATGAAATGAACAAGACCTTTTTTCGTCTAATGTCACATGACACATTTGTTGTAAACTCTCTTTCTCTTTTGTACTGACATACTGGCGGGAAGGTTGTATTGTCGGCTCTTGTAACTTGTACCAAATATTGGCGTGTTGAAAAACATCGAGTTTAATTTCTGCTAGTTGTAGTCCTCTTCAGTTTTATCCAGGATTCCTACTTTCCTTTCCCAACCCAGATTCCGACCACCGTGGGTGATGAATGTTTTGACAGATTGAAGATAAAAATAAATAACGTACGTCTTTTTTCATGGCTTCCAAGATGAGGTCTTTCAGTTCGCTGAGACATTGGTTGATCCTGGCTCTCCGTTTCTTCTCCATGATGGGCTTGTTGGTCTGAAATCATGGTGAAACGAAAACAGAACATGAAAATATTTTGCTCGGTTTAGTGCATTACCTCGAGTATGCGTAAAATCACCTCGATCGCGTAAATAGAAAAATGTATGAAAGATCCTACTGGACCCCTTATGACTTATGAGTTATTTAGTTTTTATACATTTTTTCTATTTACACGATCGAGGGGAGCTCACGCAATGTTCTATACTTGGGGTAATGAAAATGTTAAACTCAAATAACGGGAACCCTGTACCTTTAACTACATTCCTACAAAATGAAACAACAAGGTGGCATTAGAAAAGTATGCTTATATTTTAATCATAATCATTGTTTAATCATAATCATAGGTTGGTATGCGGCTGACCACCCATACTGTAAAAAAAATGGTTCACTTTGCCAATGTCACCCCTGTTTCAGGGAAGGACGGCAAGAGTTGCAGGGCTTATGTTCATTTGAGATTGGGTTTTTATAATGTAGGCCCACATGCGGCATGTGTTAGCGCGAAATTATACATGTCTGCTTGTGGGAATGCATTTAATATAAATCTTAAATGATATATATCTTTGCAGCTTAGATTAGATTAGATTAGATTAGATTAGATTGCATAATAGTGTCTTGAAATGCCGTTCTGCGAAATTTCATAAGATCACTTTAAAATCGTGTCATCTCCCGATCAGACTTTGCGAAAGTTTTTTAGAAAGCTTATATATACAGCTTATTTTTTTTAGAAATTGACTAGTTCATTTAAAAATAGGCACCATAGTGGTCAAACTGAAAAAATATGAAAACGCATTAGAGGTAATAAGAACCCTTTTTATATTCTTACTTTATCTATCTTTTACCATACTAGTGTAAAATTTAAAATAAAATTGAAAAATCTGAATCAAAGCGTTGTTATTCTCCATATTATGCTGAAGGAAGAACGTTGGATGCGTTGCAGGGTTAACGAAGCCTATATCCGGAGGCCCCAGCCCGGAACCGGAAGGGTGAAACATCAGTTAGCCGCTTCATGATACTAGTTCATTAGGTCACTAATCGTTCTTTACAACTATCACTAACTTTTAAGTGGAGTACACTTTCAACTAATTTATTTTCTCGATTTTTTGTCGAACGTTTTTCCGAATTGACAACATCAAAATGCATTCATTACATAGGTAATCGAGCTGTTAAAATATATATAAAAAATAAACATATTTCAAAATAAGTAGGATACCTATTATTCAGTTATTCTATTTAATTTAAGTGAATAACATTTCTTTTCAAGTTTTGTTGTTTTACTTTATAACGATATAATCATTATTTAATCGTTATAAAAATGGTTATATGTATTATGAAAACTAAATCTCTAAAAAATGTTTATACAAAATAGGAAGTCAATAATACATATACATTATATATTTTAATGAAGAAATATTTCCATTTTTATTGAAGAAAAAACATACGTACCCTACTTGGTTTTGGTTATAAATCGTACTTCTTAAAATGAGAGAAAGAAAAATAAATAAAATAAAATCTTATTACTTTGTAGCAGGTATGTACCTACATATAACGTTGATGTATGTCGATATGGTTCATTGAGCTTTGCATGTCCTTGACCTCTCATCCCACTGAGATGAAGGTCGTGGGAAAATGGCGACTAAAAGGTAAATACCTACAGGAAGCTACTCTGACACACTTCCGGTCTGTGTGTAACAAATTGTTATGTGACTGAAAACATGGTAAAATGGGTATATAGTATAATATGACCTACATAATCTATAATCTTAGTTGCAAAGATATATTAACATTTAAAATTCATATTAAATGCATGCCCACTATGTACCCAGTTTTTCTCGTCAAAAGCATTTTTGGTTTAATTTTCATCGTAGGTACCCACTTGCTAAATATAAAAATACCTATTGACATTATTTCTCATAAAAAAAACGTTTTGATACCATTTTTTTTCTTCGTATTCACTACATTGAACATATTCAATATAATCGATAAGGAAGAAAAAAAGAAAACTCGATTTGAAGAGCTTTTTCTTTGTAAGCTAAAATTTAAGATATAAAACCTTGCGGGTTTCCAAAATTATTTCATGCTTCAGTATTTGTCTTTTAAGTACTTACATGAAAGATTGCTCTGCTTTAATAAGAAATGATAACCTGCTTTTTAGGCAACGGGGAAAATCCCATAATGATTAAAATTAGCGTAAGGTGGCGCAATAAATAAAACTAAAAAGGTTCTTGTTATGAATACTAACGTTTTCGAATAGAAGGAATAACAAATTCTAAATTATAGTAATGAAACAAAATATTAGTTAAATTTATATTAGATTAATTGAAGTCTGTACCTTTCTAAGTTCGGCTTTGGATAATCCAGAATGTTGCCGATCTTCTTGATCATAATCCTGTCTCGAATCGTATTCATCCTCACTTATAGGCATTGTTATAGATTTCGAATAATTAAAACTTTGTATTAAACAATAAACTGATTAATCAAATTTATACTGTTAATATTAATCCTTAAGAACATAGAACGCTATCAACTTGCAATTTAAAAATAGAACATCCGATCACCAAGAGCATAAACGTCAAACTGACAGATGATTCTAAATTCAAATTCCACGACACTTCAAATTAACCCCCACTCGAAGTTCACTTCCTCACCTAGGTAGGTATATTATTATTATTAAATAAATATTTCAGCTGTGATCTGTGCACAACACATCGTTTAGGTTTGAAAAATGTAAAAGCATGTGGTGTGTTGCACTAAAAGTGAATTTGTGTACACCACTTTATACTTGTATTATGAAGGGCTCGACCGTGTTGTGTTATCCTTTTTACAAAGTGTCTGCCTCAGTGGTTCTCAACACTGTGTTTATTTACCTGAAATGTTTATTTATTTATTTTATGTGTGACGATAAATTGCGAAATTAAAATGGAATTAATTGAATTAAATATAGTGATTTTTATCGGTGTACCTCCGCTAAAATAAAAATAAAAATTGTAAAAGGTACTTGCATTATGATTTAAGATAGACTTTGGTTAGATTAAAAATACATATTCGTGATAATTTAAAAAAATAACAAAACCTCGAGAAAAAAAAAATCAGCCTATTGATGAATGAAAATAGAAATTTGAAAATTAGAATTGCGCAAATGAAAATAAAATCTTATTTTATTTCTTAAAAATCTCTAGCTTTTATATAATATTTACAATCCAGCCTTTAGATAAAAAATATAATTGTTAAACCAATATAATAATAATACGATTGTTATCATTCCTTGACTTATAGGTTGGTATGAGGCTGACCACCTATACTGAAAAAAATGGTTCACTTTGCCAATGTCACCCCTGTGTCAGGAAAGGTCGGCAAAAGTTGTAGGGGTTATGTTCATTTGAGGTTTGGATTTTAGTTGGAAGTACACATTTAGCATTAATTGTAAGTGCGAACTACACGTTTTTGTTTGTGGGCATGCATTTGATTTGAGCTTTTAATCTTAATATTTCTTTGCAACTTAGATTATTATAGATCAAACTTATACTTGATATACTTGTATACGTACCTACTATATATTGTGCTTTGATGATAAAAAATTTAATTATCTTTTTGTGAGACATCGTTGTATAGAAAAAGTTTAACATACCTACCTTTTAAAAAAAGAAAATGAAGTCCTGTGACACCTTTCGAAACACCATTTGAGAACCGCCCTACCTGTAGGCACCCCTTGTTAATTTTGCGATTGCAGTTCTCTCTTTCCTGCGGGCTGTTTTTCATATCGTGCGTCTCATTTTTATGTGAAGCTATTTATTTAAAAGTTTCATCGGTGATCGTCAACTCCTAAAATTTTGGTATGTTTTTACTTTATTTTTATTCCCGGTGAAGCCTTTAGAAAGGTTATCAGAAATGATTTCCCGTTTTGAGTGTTTATTTATTTTTTTCAAAATGAAACATTATAGAACCGGCAAGATTAACCTACTCAAAACTTTACAAGAATCCCCCACGTGAGCAAATTTCATAGACAGCAAAATTGTGACGTCGCTCGGTCAGATTGCTAGGGAAAATGCACAAAACAAATATTATCCCAGATGTTCTGAGTAGACTCTTAGTTCGCAAAATGTCTGTTCTGTCACTCTCTGGGGTAATTTTACATGAGCAATGTTTGTATGTGTAGGTACTAGACCAAAGTTTCGTATGAATGCTGAAAATTGATTTTGAAAACATTTCAAACAACTTTTACACTATCGTGTTCAAAGAGCCAAACAAGCACTGGAGACGACGACTTGTCTCCACTCCGTATGTCATGATTGGTCTTACACAGATTTAAAGATGTGCACTTTGATTTGACACAAATGATTTGCACAAAACAAGGTTGGATCGATAGCTCAGTTAGTAGAGTGCTTGCATTTCATGCCAAGTGCTCCGGTTCGAATATTACTAGGAGTGTCAGAAATGATTTCCCGTTTCGGTGTTTATTTCAAAACCCAAAATTAAATACCGGGAAGGTTTAATCAGCCTTCACAAGAAATGAGTACCAGCCCCCCGGGAACTGCGAAACCCCCACTTCAACTGAAGTGGTTGGCGTAAGGCTTACTGGCGTAAGGCTTACTCTTAGCTGTAAAAGTCAGTAGGTTCCACTCGCCACATACGAAATCCAGGGGATAATACGGCATGAAGTTACACTATGTGTGTAGCTTACATGCGTTTTTTTAAGTGACATATCAATCCATAAAATGTTGTGCACCCCAGCTGTGTCCGTGGGAACAGTGGGTCCCTACCCCGCGCTCTTCTCCCTACCCGTTTCCCCCCCGACGCGACCCATCAAGCACAGAGTGAGGCCCGGGCACAGTACGAGGTGAATAATAGGCGCCTTCATGGGCCCACCGACTTCGGTTCCCACACTTATGTATGGGAATGCCGTGCAGTACCGAAACAGTTGGAGTATCGGAACTTGCTATTATTATTATTATTACTGCGAGATAATAATATTAATAATAGTACCTGCGACACATTGAGTACTTATCTTATAGGCTGGTATGAGGCTGACGACCCATACCTACTGTAAAAAACGGATCACTTTTCCTCTGTTTCAGGGAAGGTCGGCAAAAGTTGCACGGCTTATGTTTATTTGAGGTTTGGATTTTAGAGTGTTTTAGAGTTTGGATTTACTATGTTGAATAATTTGAAAGCAAAAGTTATATTTTAATGTACATTTTTTCGTCAAAAATTTTAGAGATAAAACTTCCTCTCGTATACACATAAAATATTAATTTTACTGCTTAGTGTTTTTTTTCGCTTTATTTCATCCACAGGATATGACAGGTGGCGCAACGAAGGATCGGAAGTCAGCGTTTGGGAAACTCTCATTTATTGTTCCCATAAGAGTAAAAGTTCTATAGGTATAGGTGTTGTAACCCAACATGGCGTTTCACTAATTATTTATTGAATTTGAAACAGCGCCTCTAGTGAGAGTTTTATTTTCCATACATATTTTATTAGACGCTATGGTTGAGTCATTTCAAACATGGGGTCTCAGCTGATCATGGGAAGCAGGTAAACAAGGTAACGCCCTCGTGAGATTCTAAGGGACAGGAAATTAAAAAAATGAATCTGGATCCGATAAAAAATATTTTTTTTTAATAAGTTATTTTATCTGTATAAATATTTGTAGTAATAATATATGAGGTATAGGCCCCATGTGAAAACAAACAAAATGCACCTAACGGGTCTGTGAAGGTGCCTCAAGTGAAACTTTGATTATATCAGTTGATGGTTGATAAGATATTCCTTGACTTATAGGTTGGAATGAGGCTGACCACCCATACTGTAAAAGATGGTTCACTTTGCCAATGTCACCCCTTTTTCAGGGAAGGTCGGCAAGAGTTGCAGGGCTTATGCTTATTTGAGATTGGGTTTTTATATTGTAGGTTCACATGCGGCATGTGTTAGTGAATTTATACGTGTCTGCTTGTGGGAATGCGTTTAATATGAATCTTGAATGATATATACTTGCAGCTTAAATTTAGATTTAGATAGCTCAGTTGGTAAATCGTCTACATTTTGATCGAGAAGTTTTGGGTTCAAAGTCCAAGGGTGTCGGACATTTGTCGCGACTGATTCCAAGCCGCTGACAAAAAATAAAAGAAAACCGGGAAATTCGAAGACAACGTTGACAGCACTGCAAGCAACGTTGACAGCATTACGTTGGCTTCACTTCCGTTTCCCCCACGCAAAAGGGATGCGAGGCTAATACCACAGGCGGAGTTCGGACAGAGGTGGCCGTGCCCAGTCGACAGGAGACGGGACCGATTCACTTTGTGGGCGACCAGCGAGACGAGCAGACGTGACGTATCGGACGACGGTCCGCGACGGAGGGCTCGCCCGCCCTTCTCAGGATTCGACATGCATCATCTCAAGTAACACCTACCTTCCCATATCCCAATCCCTTTCCCCACCAACGTCCCATAATCCCCCTTATATTTATTTTCATCTCAGATCTGTAATTGTTTAAAATTTCCAATAATTAATAATGTGACCGCGTGATCCGGCCATTTGCTATTTTGAGTTTCACGTAAAGTTGTTTAATCTGTTGGCATCCTATGCTATAATGGAATAATTATTATCCTAAATGATGTTTAATGTCTGTTTCCGTATAATGATAATTTGTTTTCACGGATTTATTGTTTAATTTATCCTGATTAATAAATTCTTTCGCCATGATGCGAAAGCATTTTATCTTGTCTTTACCAAAGAATAACCATCTGATTACAATGGGTTGTCTACATTTGTCATTTTTAGTTATGGATAATTCAAATCAGATAATCGATTGCTTTTCTTAAATTCCTTTTTTTGATATTCCTCCAAGAGAATAGAGCATGTTTCTCATTTGACTTTCATCTATTGGTTTAATGTTATTATACTGAAATCATTAAGCCTCCATTGTATTGTGAATTACGTAAATTAATAACCTCACTTAGAATTTTGCACGTGGTCTATCCACGCAGTAGTGAGACTGATCAAGTGAATGTTTGTCTTCCCCTTGTGAATACTTTGAGCATGTAGCTTGTTCTACGAGTGTGTTTTCAGGTATTCCACATTATTGTAATAAAATCAGTGAATACCTACGTGTATTATTTGTCCGAGAAATACATTTTGTTTTCCTCGCGCGTCCCCAGACGCCATTTTGTTTTTTGTACTCAATTCCTTCCAGAAGCTTACGACGCCATTTTGATTTTGTTGTTTACATTTGTTGTTTACATGATCTCGTTTTGTGCTGGAAGCTTTTGAACTTTTCTTTGATATTATAAAGTCTCAAGACTGTTTATACTTTTATTAACGAAAGTTCATGTCTACCTTTGGGGTAATGATAATTATTAATAAACCATAAATAAAACCAATAACTTTGAATATTGAGAACTTTATTAGATAAGCTTCTTGTAGTTTGATGAGTTTATACATCGATAATATAACTATGAGTTACCTCCTCTGTAAATGTTGTTCTTCTGTTTAAAGAATTATTTCTTTTAAATAAACCACATTCCCTCTTTCACCTTTTGTTTCTCTTTTCTTTGGTTTTGGAACTTTCTATTTCAGGCTGTAGTCACAACCCATCTATAACCACCCTGAGACGAGGACGTCAATGCTCACACTCACAACCCTGCAGTTAGCCGGCGGGTTTTTGACAGTGAAGCCTCGACAAGTCGGGCGACGCTGTTACACTGGCGCCCAACGTGGGGCTCGAGTTGGCTCCGTCTCGAGTTGGCTCCGTCTTGAGTTGGCTCCGTCTCGAGTTGGCTCCACCTGGATCAACTCCAGCACGACTACAGTCTTCCCCAAGCTTCAACTAGATATTCTTCTGGCACATCTCCTGAATAAAAACTGTGAGTCTTATTAAATTATATTTTGTTAATTGTATTACTCCTTTGCTACTTCTATCTTTAACCATGGAACCCATACAGAGGATCAGCACAGCTCACCATAGCACATTAGCTATACAATTCCCCGTTTACAGGCGTAAACGACACAAAATATATATTGGGTTATGAAGGACAGTTAATTTCCAAACTCCCCCTAGTTTTGTTATTTTCTATCAAAAAATTCCTGGCGTCCAAATCTCCATTGAGCTTGTCCGTAAGCACTCCCTTCCCGATCCCATCCTGTCCCTTGAAGAGAATCTATAAAAACAGAAAAAGTAAAATCATCTCGTCCAATCCTGGACAAGTAGATAATTCCTCTAATCATCTACCTCAAAATAAAATTATATTATGAAGTTGTGCGGATAGCGGGATTGATCACCTTGCATTCTGTACAGCTCCGTATACAGCGTGCACAACCTCAAAATACTTACCATACTTTAAAAACTTCTTCTCTTCAGTCCCACAACCTCTAAAGTCCACCTTTGCATCTACTGTCAGGAACTCTGCAAGGCCATGTAGAACCTCGTCAGGATGCACAGGCGGAACTTTAAAGTTGTACCCCTTCCTCTCCAGAAAATGCACCAGCAAGTGCCTCGTACCAAAAATTCGAGATACTTGTTCGTGTACACTTCTTGGTTACCCAAGAAACCCCAAATACATAACATGATAGGTGATGACCTGAGAATACGAGTGGCAGGTGTTGACCTGAAAGGAAGTAGGAAAGAGAAAGTGCATGACAGGTATTGACCTGGTCATAGAAAAATGTGATAGGTGACTGACCTGAAAATACATAACATGATAGGTGTTGACCTGATAATACAAGACGCCATAGGTGACGACCTGATAATACATCAGAGATATTATAATAGGTATTAACTTGATTATATCTGTGAGAAAGTGCATGACAGGTGTTGACCTGGTCATTGAAAAAACATGATAGGTGTCGACCTGACAATACGAGAAGGAAACTTTGTGGTTTCAACCAAAGAGTTCAGTATCCCTGAAAAACTCACAAAAAACCCCCCGACGCGAGACCCTGGCGCAGCCTCCTGACTGCCACCATACGCAAAACAGTATCTTTCCTTCTGAAAACAGTACTGTGGGTCGCAGTTCGTAACCTATCTTAGTGGGCGAACTTAGCATACCAACTCAGCGATGATCATGTCGCTTTAGAAAAGATGACGGAAGAGACATAAGAAGTTGCCTTAGCCCTTATGTCCCTTCAAAAGACTCTCTACCAGAGGGATCAAACAGACGTCATCCACCCGGAGTCGATGACGGCTGTGTAGATTAATGTAATTTTTTATGATTTCAGTTTCTGATAAAAGTTTCAACATGTAACCTAATCAAGGGACGATGACCATGAGCTGCTATCTACTATTATTTGGTAGCTGTCAACAGCTAACCTCTAGTATAAATTGAAATCCTGTCTAGTGACAGAAACGGTAATTTTGCCATTACCAAACCTCATGTTGTGCTCGCATGAAGACTCCTTGCTTGTAGCATTGTTGTGTTTTTGCGAACAAAGCGTGAGCGGTGAGAAAAACTTGTTTTCTCCCCGAGGAATGTTAATGAACCTAGTTGTTAAGAATTACTTAAGTCGTAGAGTAAGGTTAGAATAAGGACTTCTTAGTTATATTACACCAACAAAAGCGAACACCAAACATCACCAAACAAGAGAGATCAAGATTCTTCAAGAGAGAAGAATCTCTTCGAAATCAAGATTCTTAAAGAGAGAAGACCATTCAAGCCTCACAATTTCATCTCGCCTACTCCTAACGTCTGACGCTACAGCACCTCAAATACCATCTCTATTGCGCTTGGATCAAACTTCCTATTACCAAAGGAATCCAATCATTGAATACCTTTATTGACTGATGTCCCTGAAAGAGTATGGATACTCCAATTATACCCACACCAGGAAAGAGTCCCAAAACTTTCCACCCAAGAAGGGATGGGGTGTCGCGACTGATTCCAAGCCGCTGACAAAAAATAAAAGAAAACCGGGAAATTCGAAGACAACGTTGACAGCACTGCAAGCAACGTTGACAGCATTACGTTGGCTTCACTTCCGTTTCCCCCACGCAAAAGGGATGCGAGGCTAATACCACAGGCGGAGTTCGGACAGAGGTGGCCGTGCCCAGTCGACAGGAGACGGGACCGATTCACTTTGTGGGCGACCAGCGAGACGAGCAGACGTGACGTATCGGACGACGGTCCGCGACGGAGGGCTCGCCCGCCCTTCTCAGGATTCGACATGCATCATCTCAAGTAACACCTACCTTCCCATATCCCAATCCCTTTCCCCACCAACGTCCCATAATCCCCCTTATATTTATTTTCATCTCAGATCTGTAATTGTTTAAAATTTCCAATAATTAATAATGTGACCGCGTGATCCGGCCATTTGCTATTTTGAGTTTCACGTAAAGTTGTTTAATCTGTTGGCATCCTATGCTATAATGGAATAATTATTATCCTAAATGATGTTTAATGTCTGTTTCCGTATAATGATAATTTGTTTTCACGGATTTATTGTTTAATTTATCCTGATTAATAAATTCTTTCGCCATGATGCGAAAGCATTTTATCTTGTCTTTACCAAAGAATAACCATCTGATTACAATGGGTTGTCTACATTTGTCATTTTTAGTTATGGATAATTCAAATCAGATAATCGATTGCTTTTCTTAAATTCCTTTTTTTGATATTCCTCCAAGAGAATAGAGCATGTTTCTCATTTGACTTTCATCTATTGGTTTAATGTTATTATACTGAAATCATTAAGCCTCCATTGTATTGTGAATTACGTAAATTAATAACCTCACTTAGAATTTTGCACGTGGTCTATCCACGCAGTAGTGAGACTGATCAAGTGAATGTTTGTCTTCCCCTTGTGAATACTTTGAGCATGTAGCTTGTTCTACGAGTGTGTTTTCAGGTATTCCACATTATTGTAATAAAATCAGTGAATACCTACGTGTATTATTTGTCCGAGAAATACATTTTGTTTTCCTCGCGCGTCCCCAGACGCCATTTTGTTTTTTGTACTCAATTCCTTCCAGAAGCTTACGACGCCATTTTGATTTTGTTGTTTACATTTGTTGTTTACATGATCTCGTTTTGTGCTGGAAGCTTTTGAACTTTTCTTTGATATTATAAAGTCTCAAGACTGTTTATACTTTTATTAACGAAAGTTCATGTCTACCTTTGGGGTAATGATAATTATTAATAAACCATAAATAAAACCAATAACTTTGAATATTGAGAACTTTATTAGATAAGCTTCTTGTAGTTTGATGAGTTTATACATCGATAATATAACTATGAGTTACCTCCTCTGTAAATGTTGTTCTTCTGTTTAAAGAATTATTTCTTTTAAATAAACCACATTCCCTCTTTCACCTTTTGTTTCTCTTTTCTTTGGTTTTGGAACTTTCTATTTCAGGCTGTAGTCACAACCCATCTATAACCACCCTGAGACGAGGACGTCAATGCTCACACTCACAACCCTGCAGTTAGCCGGCGGGTTTTTGACAGTGAAGCCTCGACAAGTCGGGCGACGCTGTTACACATTATTTCGCTTTTCAATGTTTTCTTCGCACATCTAGATTGTCGAGCCGACAAGGTGTATCATATTTCAAAGGATTTTAGTCAAATATATGGTTGAGCGGTCTAATACGATGTGGCATTGCTACTTTTAGCTTGAGTTACAACATTCACAATTTTCAATCGTTAATCTTAATCTTACTTTCAACGTTAAATTATTTTTTACCAATTTGTTGCCTACCGCGTTGCCTATATTCGCCCCTATGGGATGCTGGCTCCTGCTGTTGTTTACCAAGAAAAAGAAGACTCTCGGCTATCAACTTATGGTCTCGGCCACAGAGGTCTCGGCAGATCTCAGTCAAGGTTTTGGTATAACTACCGCCATCTTTTGGTGAAATCTAAAAGCAAGTTGTGAAGTAGACAGGCTCCATATAAGTTGAGGAGGGTCGTATAAAATGCAATGGTCAGAACTCAAATTTATGTCGATTAAAATAAATACATCTTCCCGGCTACACACCGTCTGCAAAAATATATATGCAGGCAATGAATAAAAGTTGGAAACAGTGAACTTTATATATTTTCTTTAAAACTAATAATGATTTTTGTTTCAATTTTCTTGATATGCGTCACTTCATCAACCGTTCTTTATACGACCCTCTTAAATTTTTGAAGGAACTGTGAAACCTTTTCAAAATTGATAGCTTACACTTTTTGTTCATAGATGGTACAAAACGTGTTACCAATTTTTACATAATTTGAATTTGTGATTTTTAAATATATTATCTAATTGAATTCAGATAAGAATTAGAATGGTTAATTAATAAAATAGATTAAGTCAGAAAGTATAAGTCAGTGGACGTTGTGGGCATACCCAAGAGTGTGTAGACAGGACACCATCTCTCTTTCACTACTATGTATTCATCATCATCAATCTAATCTAATCTAAGCTGCAAAGATATATATCATTTAAGATTTATATTAAATGCATTCCCACAAGAAGACATGTAAAATTTTGCGCTAACACATGCCGCATGTGAACCTACAATATAAAACCCCAATCTCAAATGAACATAAGCCCTGCAAATCTTGCCGTCTTTCCCTGAAACAGGGGTGACATTGACAAAGTGAACCATTTTTTTCAGTATGGGTTGTCAGCCGCATACCAACCTTTAAGTCAAGGAACAATGGTACAACAAACCAAAATGGGTCTTAGTATCTTTGGTCCCCGGTGGGATGGTTACTTTTCTTTTGCTCTTCTTCGTCAGTCCACTCCTGAATACAGGCCTCCTTCAATCTTCTCCAAGCTCTTCAATCGGCTGCTGCGTTTGGCTTTTATTTGAATTTGAAACTATAAGGAAAATTTTCCTTTCACATTTACATAGAAAAGGGAAAGGGAAGATCGGCATGAGTTGCAGGACTTATGTTCAATTGAGAATGGGGTTTTATGTTGTACGCCAACATGCAGCATTTTTAAGCGTAAACTTATCCGCGTCTGCTTATAGGAATATTAATACACATATAGTGTAAATTCTTGCCGTGTTCTCCCCGGCTCGCATGTGGCGAGTCATCATCATCTTCTAAAGGCAGAGCCTTGTCGTATCAGCCATCTGTCTCTGTCTGCTGCCATCCTCTTGAGATGTGAATAGGAGGAGACATCCATGAGCCGCTTCAAATCCTTGAAGTATGAAGTTCTTGGGCGACCTCTTGTGCGTTGTCCTAAGATTTTGCCTTCAAAGATGTTGCTAAGAAAGGTGCTATGTCTGATTGAGTGCCCTATTAGCTTGGCTTTCCTCTTTAAAATATGATTTATCAGCTCTCTTCTTTCTTCTACGTCCCGTATGTGGCGAGTGGAAGCTATTTATTTTTACAGGTAAAGGGAGCCGGTCTTACGCTAACCACTTCAGTTGAAGTGGGGGTTTCCCAGCTCCGGAGGGGGCTGGTACTCACTTCTTATGAAGGTTGAGTAAACCTCGCCGGTATTTTATTTTGAGTTTGAAATAAACACCAAAACAGAAAATCATTTCTGACACCCTCGGTGGGATTCAAACCTAAGCTCTCGGCATGGAATGCAAGTAATCTACCAACTGAGCTATCGACCGGATTACTGATTGCTACTTGCTAGATTTTGCCAGACCATTCTACCTAACACCTGAGCGATCTTAATTAAAAATTATCCTATTAAGTACCTAACATCTATTTATTTCTAGAGAGACTTCACAGACTTTTTTTTATCAACTCACATATACAAACACAACACACAAATACATATTTGTAACAATATAACATGAAATATGATTATTGGGAGAAATGATTAAAACTCAAAATGTTTTTTTTTCTCTTTATTGTAGTCATTACAATTAAATTGCAAATACACTGTATTTATAATTACAACACAATCATATCATGTAAGTGCCAAAATAATAACTTGCCATTAAACAAGACTACTTAATGTTGGCACGGTTTTAATCTGAATCTGAAACAGTACAAATCTTCATTCAACAAAGCAATATGAAACATAGCTAACTAAGGTTTAGGATCTGTTATTTTTTTAAATAATTTCTAAAGAGGAATGCACTTCACCAACCTATAGTTGCTTGGCTAAAAACAGGTATTTATACTCTCCATTAATAATTCATCATTTTATTTAATGAAAATTTAACTTAATTCATACCCTGACTTATAGGTTGGTATGAGGCTGACCCCTGTCCCCCCTTCTTTCAGGGAAGATTGGCAAAGTGGCACGGTTTAGGTTCAATTGAGGTTTGAATTTTAATTTGTAAGTACACATGCAGCATTTGTGAGCGCAAATTTATACATGTATGTTTGCATGCATTTAATATGAATTTAAAAAGTTAATATATCTTTGCAACTTAGATGATAAATTAATTCATAATTAACCAACGACATCTGTTAACTCAAGGTGAAAGCTCTAGTCAAAGGTCCTGACAGGAATCAAACCAATGTTGTTTTTATTCGAAACTCTATTGTGTTTATGGTATCCTGTGCGGGAGATTGTCAAGTTTTCAGAGACTCTAGCAGTCTATGACACTTGTTGTAGTGCCGCAGAGGTGTTGGCGATGTGACGGATGACGTCCTGATCCTTTGTAGCAGGGCTGCTTGCATTGTTCTGTTTGTTTTTGTGTTGGTGTCTCATATTGCTTTGCAATGCATCTAATGCTCACATAAAAATTAAATAATAAAAATATAAATGACACAATGGTTTATACAAATAAAAACAAAAATAAATAGGTAACAATATTCACAATTATAATATTTTGTATGTCTGCTAATATTAATCTATTTCTTAGCTTTTAATGAGAAAATATTTACTTACATATTATGCAGTCGGGTTATTGAAGGCATGTACAAAATTGTATCTTCAGTTTTTTTAGACAATTTTCATTTGTATGCTTTTATATAATAAAAATAGATTATCACTCTTATATATAAAAAAACTACAATTATTCACTGAATAAATAATTTAAACATTTTGTTTTATTAGTTTTAAACGGTTCAAACTTATAAAATTTGCACATTTAAAAAACATAGGTCCGTAAATTCAAATTCAACTTTTTTTTTTTCAAATCTTCTATTCCTTGACACTACTTAATTAAATTTTTGAGTTTTACATAATTTGATAAAATATAAGGAAATACAACAAAACAAATGAACAAAACATAACACAAAGAAAGATCAATTTAATTTCAGATAACATTAAATTATATTTACAAAAAAAGCAGTTGGCAAAATATACAAGTATCGTGAAAAATCAATATTTTATGTTACAGGGCGTAGTCTAATGGCTATCGCCTCGAGCTCAAAATCAAAAGCTAGTGGGTTTGAATCCCCAACAAAAATTTAAAAAAGTTACATAGTATTTAAAATCATATCAACAAAAGCAGACATGTGCAGAATCTACGCAATACCTTATTTATTTAAATATATGGCAGTAAATTTTGTGGATTATTTTTTAAAATAATTTTATCAAAGTTCGTTGTACATACATAGTGACAAATAAAGAGGCAAATGACAAATGGAGTCGGCACAAATGGTATAGGCTAAAAATTGTGACATAACCCGGGTCAGGTTGCCAGAAAAGCTAACAAATATTTTGTAATTAGTTGCTAAAGAACCAACTTGGAAACCAACACTCACCTCACCTCTGAAGCCAATTCCCAATGTTCACTTCAAAGACAATGACATAATACAATCGGGAGCGAGGTTGTGATCTATTTAATGTACTAATGAGCCGCACCAATGTCTTGGCGCAGCATCCTTTCACTCAGAATATCAAATCTCTTTAATGAGTTAAAAATTGCCATATTTCAATATAATTTAGACAGCTTTAAAAGTATGGTGAAAGAGTTCCACGCAGCTTGTTGATGGCTGTGAGGGTGCAATGTAATTAGGGTAACCTGTTGCGGACCAAAAAAAATCAGCGTCGTATGTATGGATGACACAGTGCCATCTGGTGACATGGACCCAAAACGGAATCAATGTTACATACACAAGCATCATTATTATCTCCGTCCTGGGGTATGCACTGATTTGTGCCAATTTTTGTTATTAAAAATATGTTCATCCTCAGTCACTGTGCAGAGAGACTGCCTCCTGAAGACATTGGCTAAGTTGAGAATTATGTAAGCTCTCCTATAACTTTTATAATTGTAAATATTCTAGAGAATGTAGTGTCCTATACCCGCCGTAACTGCCATTTGATTTGCAATTTGAAACATTATTTTGACTCCATTCTATGGACGATCAATACTTAAAAATGGACAAATGTAAATTATTACAATAAGTCTTATTTATTCATAATTCTTTTTGAAAATCTTTCTCAACTTGAGTGAAAAAGATTACAATTTTTTTTACAGCACCCGATACACTGCTTTCTAATATATATCGCCACCTTAAAGGTAAAACTGAATAAGTACTGATTCACTGATTTGAGAAATCATGGATAAAACATTGGGTGTAACTTCTGAAAGCATGTGAACTAATTACTATAATATATAATCTATAATCTAAGTTGCAAGGATATATTCATTTAAAGCTCTCAGATGTATGCCCACAAACCAACAAGTGTAGTTTGCGCTTACAAATGCTGAATGTGTACTTACAAATAAAATCCAAACCTCAAATGAACATAAGCCCCACAACTTTTGCCGACCTTCCCTGAAACAGGGGTGACATTGGCTCATGACAAACTTGTTTTCTCTCATTGGAAATAGAAAAAAAGGTTCGTTTATCGGAGAAACCCATGTTGGATTAATATGTCTATTATTCAGTTTTACCTTATCAATATGGCAGTTGAAAACGTAAATCGTTACAATACACAATATTTTTAGTCATAGCCCATAGGATATAGATTATTGTATAAAAATGAGTCAAAATGCCATATTAAAGTTATATAATATAAAGTTACATTTCCCAATTTCTTTATGTTTTCAAATGAAAGTTTTACTTAAGTAAGTACACAGACCAATACACAAAACAAATTCACATTCTTACTAAACAACCTAATTATCATCACTTATACATTTCACATTAATAAAATATGGTAGATGAACAATTATATACTAAAATGTACTTATTACAATAGGTATTCATAAGAGTTAAAGAAAAACTAATAGTAAAACTTAAGGCATAGCCTTTTTGTATAATTTAAAAATGCATTTGGTATAATGTACGTATTACAATTTAAAAAAACAACAGGGACACGCCATTTTGTTTTTCTGTGGGGTACAAAGGACATTCGACATTTCTTTTTCAATATAATTTTCTTTCACAAGTACAATGTTTCATTTAACCCTTCGTTGGTCGCAAGCTTTAAGCGCTATCGCTCGGACGCAATGTGTACCAAAAACACACAATTTCAAATTGATGTTACTCCCATCATCTTGGTTTCTGGGAGACGTTTTTTCTCACTGGCTTTCTTTATGATCTAAATTATAGAAATAAAAAATCTTTTTCTGTTGCATTGAAGTGGAGAATTCTGCAAAAAAACACTAGGTGGCTCATTCTTGCACATGTGCGCACACCGATGGAGGGTTAAATATGGTTAAAGATTTATACCCATTACACCAACACCTTCTTAGTTTTAAGTGTCGCTTTGTCATCATATACCCTAAAGATTGGCACGGGTCTTGGCCTCCTTTATCAACTTCTGCCAGTGCTGTCTTTCCAATACCTTTCTCTTCCAGCCTTAAGTGGCCCTTAGCAGAAATTACATGGCAACTTGAACACTTTTTAAAGATAATAATAAACACATCATGATTCCACAGCTCCATAAAGGAGATTTAAACATACGGATTTGATGTTTGATTCCAGAGAATTGACCAAAATGCCACTTACTAATTAAAACATTTCATTACAACTCCCTAATCATCCTTTAAATTTTGAGAGTTGGGAAATCGGGCATCATATTATTAGTTACATACATATAGTACATATTTTTGAGTTATTTTCTTGTAATTTTTAATACTATTTATCTTGGATGCTATGGGCGCTATCTGGACACAAGTAACCTACGGCACGGAGAAATGGAAGAGTCTGAAGGAGGCTTTCATCCAGAAATGAACAGCTAATGGCTGAGAAGAAAAATGCTTGAGTTTCATGTCGCTCAGTATTTGTGACTGCCTCTTCGAGAGCAGCTTTACCCCACAGAACTATTGAAAATGGTGTACCAAACAATATTATTGCATCCTTACTCGATAAAGAAATGAGTTAACTAGAAGCAAAGACAGCATTCTTGGTTTTTTTCCAAAATGAGAAAAAATATGCAACTAAGCTGCACATGCCATGCAACTTCTTACCGAAATGTCCCCAAAGAGGTTGTATGTGAAATATTTTTTTATACAGGCCCCAAGGGAGCGGGTTCTCATCTCTTGTGAAGACTGAGTTATACCTTGGCAGTATTTTTAATTTGGGTTTTAAATAAATACCGAAACAGGAAATCATTTCAGACATCGTTGGTGGGGATGGAACCTTAGTCCTTTGGCATGGAACGTAAGGGTTCTACCAATTAAGCTATAGACCAGACCAGATAAACATACGGAAATATAGAAAACCAGTTTCTCATCATTTCCATACATTTATCTCATTTTCAAAAAAAACTTTGATTGCCGTCTTAAGTTCTGTATGACTCAAATGACTTCCTTGGTTCTTTAATACATTTTCCTACACTTGTGTTCTCACTCTCCGTTAAGCATTCGTTGAAGGTCACCAGCAGATGCTTCCGTTATCCGAAGGTAGGCAGTCAGTACGCCTGGAAAATAAAACGATGACATGTTATTCTGTATTCTCAATCAAGATTAAAAACAATTACTTTTGAGACAAACTAGAAAAGACATTTTATGAACGGCTGAATGGTAAAAGTGGATTTCTCTATGTTTTGCAGAAGTCATATCAGTAAGCCAACGTCTTCAGGAGGTATCTTTAAGCATGGACGATTCTACTACCCTCTCCACATAATATGTACACTGTTTGTAAAAATATTGCTTCTTTTCAAATATTAGAGAAACTTACAAATTATTTATTTGATGAGCCTTGCTCAAATTTGCCATTTTTTGTATGATTTTGGGATGTATTTAAGTATACATTAGTGACGCATTAAAAAAGCTTTGAGGCACATCAATGGAAATCGACAAATACCAACTGATTAAATTGTGCTATGATTTTTAACCTTTTGCTGACCATATTTATTTCACAGGCTATATTTTAGACACCTCTGGTTTAAACCAATACAAAATACTAATTGGTATGAATACCTGGGTTTCAAGAGATTTGAAGTAGAAAATCATTTCTGGCATTAGAGATTCAATCTATAGCATCTTGCTCAGAAAGAAGACCCTAAACAGATTGCACTGTTTATGGGGCATTTCATTTCAAGGTTTACAAATTGTATTTACCTAAGTATAACTTGGTATAAATAATTTACCAATGTATTTTGCAATTTTATATGGATTTAAGTAACTTCAATATTTGCCAGAGATAACTGCAAATACGCTTTGTTGACAATTTACTTTATACAACATAATTTCTATATTCAGCATACATTTCCATCAAGGTGAGATTTAACAAGGTCACAACATGCATATAAAATAAAATAAATAAAATTATAAATAAATAAAAACATGCCGCATCAGCATTTGTGAACATTCCTCATACGATGCAGTATTAGACGGGTCCATAGTCTAGCGGTTAGCATTTCCGACCAATTACCCGAAGGCTGTTAGTTTGATTTCCAACAAAGCACAAAAATATTCATTTTTAAAATACCCATCTCTTCACAAAGGTTGATTAAGTTTTATGGCAACTGGATCTTGCTTAAGAAACTGCCGCTTCTTATAGTGATGATGGAAATCACAGAGAGCTCTTCACGTGTGATTCACACAAAAAAAGCGCTCACCAAATAAATCATTCTTATATTATTTTTTTAATTGATTCTTCACAATGTCAATACACAAACCCTTAAATTTTATTATTGTACTTAGTGATTGTTTGTTCTTTAAATTTTTAATTGAATTAATATTTCATTATCATTAATTGAAACCTTTCATTTTTTAAAAATTAAAATAAAAATAATGATGCACTAATTTATATTTTATTTAGTCAGTAATATTTTGTACCTGATGATGGAAACATCGTTTCGAAACCGGTCGTACATTATTGAATTTTACTCGCCCCGTAACCTAATACAAGTAGAATTATTATATTTTTAAATGATGGATACCTTAACCGTGTATGCCATTTCATAGCCTCCTTTACTCTGCATCTGATTTTGTACCGCATTTAGGAGGGAACTCGGCATTTCCACGTCATTTGAACCTGGAAACAGAAAAGTCATCTTTGAGCCACGTTGGAAATATTCTAATTAAATACTGAGCTGTGTCGAGATGTCTACTCATGTGGTGCAGTCAATAAAAGTCAGCAGACTACATTGGCTTTGCTGGAGAAATGTTTTCCGGGATCTGTTGCCGTGGTCTGTGGGAGCTGGAGCTTCCAGATGCTTTGCCCCTGTCTACGATGGGCTTCTTCAGCGTGAAAGTGCAGTGATAAAGATGATCTTAATGAAAACTGTGAAGTTTTAAAGAAGAAGTCATCGCAGTTTGCATCAAGATCATCTTCATCATGGCATTTTCAAGCTAAAGAAGACCATCATAGACATGGGCAAACGCCCAGAAGCACCAGTTCCCACACACCATGGTAACAGATCCCGGAAAACATCTCTCTGGCATCATTGCCCGCCGTGCAAGCCTAAAACTCCTATGCGTCAAGATGCTCACCCATGTGGTGAGTTCAATAAAAGTCAGCAGACCACATGGGCTTTGTCACATCCAGCTAATAGCCCATCATAGCCTGGAAAAGAGAGTTGTGGTGACCAGATCAAGGCTGGATGGAGTGGTGGTGGACTGTTGTGCGTTAGGAGTAGACTGGAAGAGGATGGCATTGGACAAATAGCTCTTGATGTGGTTGATCAAATATAGGCCAAGACCCATTCCGCATTGATATTCCAGTGATGACCTATAATCTATAATCTGAGTTGCAAAGATATATTGACATTTAGGGCTCATATTTGATGCATACCAACAAGCAGGCACATGTAAGTTTGCGCTTACGCATGCTGTATATGTACATATAAAATAAACCGATTCCTGCCGCCTTTCCCTAGAACCGGGGTGGTATTCGCAAAAGTGAACCAAGTTTTAACAGCATGGGGGGTCAGCCTCATACCAACCTTTTAGTCAACAAACTGATGATGGTGATGAAATATTGTGGACTGAATGTTGCTTGTGAGAGAATCATTTTATTTCAACCATGTGTTGTACATAGTTGTGTAAATGTCATGTGTCGGAGATAATGCATTAAACACATGTTTCAGAAACTGCAATGATTGATGTGATCCTATCTTAAGTTGTGAATCCAAAACTAGCATTTTTTACCGACGTCAACACAGCAGTGTCACATCTTTTTTGACATTTTGAAGTATACGTAGATCTCATTCCCCAACACCACTATTAAATGGGATTATGTATTGGTGGTGGAGACCGGTCTGTAGTTTAGTGGTTAAGGCTACGGACTCATTTTCTGAAGGCCACGAGTTTGATTCCCGGTGGAGCACAAAAAATAAATATAAATATTTTCAATATGCTCTCTGCTGGGTTGAAAAATTCTTTTGCATTTAAGAAACAGACTGGTCACCAGCAAAGCTTCATTCAGCCTTATAGATAAAGCGTCTTGCTTGAGAATGAGCGCTTTGTTTCAGGGAAGGTCGGCAAGAGTCGCAGGGCTAATGATCATTTGAGATTGAGTTTTTATGTTTTAAGTCTACATGCAGCATGTGTAAGCGCGAACTTATACGTGTCTGCTTATGGGAATGCATTTAATATGAATCTTGAATTTAATATATCATTGCAATTTATTAAAGATTATACTTAGATAGTGACAACCAAGCTCGCAGAGGTCTCTTGAGGTGTTATTCACACCAAAATAGCGCTCACCAAATAAATAATCGATGTATTATTATTACTAGGTAAATGGGACTGTACACAAAATGCATGCATGTAATTAAAACATGAAAAGTTTGATAAAACTGTTATCATACTGTTGTTAGGAGCTGTGTGTCATTGTGGTAGCAAACAAATATTGATTTTACAAACAGATAGTGTAGGATAATATTTGTGTGTACTCCTAGGTGATTTTAAATATGGTTGTATGTAACACGAGACTAACATGACGGTGGCCTGGGAACTGATTATAGCTAGACCTCATTTTATGTATGAAGCTGACGCCCAAGGACACTCTTTTTTGGCAAATAATTCGGCTCAGATGCTCCATCTATATATTTTATGTTTATCAATGACTTTCAAGAATACCTATGTTATTCTTGAAAGACATGTATATGGAAAGTTGTGGGTTCGAATTCTAGAGGAGCACAAAAAATATACCATTTATATTTTTAAATATGCTTCTCGCTGGGTTGAAAATCATATACCTTTACCAAAGAGGTCCATCCAGCGTTACAGTAACTCAGTCTTGCTTGAAAATTGGCACTTTCTTTAGTGAAGATCAAGTTCACAGAGGGCTCTTGAGGTGTGATGCACAGAAAAACAGCGCTCACCAAATAAGTCATAATTATCTAATCTAAGCTGCAAAGATATGTATCATTTGAGATTCATATTAAATGCATTCCCACAAGCAGACATGCATAATTTCACGCTCACACATGCCGCATGTGGACCTACAGTATAAAAAACCCAATCTCAAATGAACATAAGCCCTGCAACTCTTGCCGACCTTCCCTGAAACAGGGGTGACATTGGCAAAGTGAACCATTTTTTAGAGTATAGGTGGTCAGCCTCATACCAACCTATAAGTCAAGGAATACAAGCAATTAATTACATTTGATAAATAAACACTAAACAATTAAACAGTTAAAATTAAAACCTACCAAACATATTTTATAAAAAAGTAAAAAATATTTTTTAAAAGCCTCAGCCTTCAACGCCATCATTACAGATCAACCACCATTTCTTTTAATGATTATTCATAAATCATACTAGGTAATATATTTCAGTAATTATTATTTCCACATTACCAAAGCTACCCTGGTTTCAGGGAAAGGCGGCATGAGTTGGAAGGTTTATATTCATGTGAGGCATTGTTTATTTATATGGACACATGCAGAATGTGTAGGTGTGAACCTACATGTGCCAGTCTGTGGGCATGCATTTAATATGAGCCTTAATGTTAACATATCTTTGCAGCTTAAATACTTACTTAATAGACATTGATAATAATGCTTGAAGAATAAAGATTGTTATCAGTAGAAATGTCTGTCTTTTGTTTACTTATGTGCAAACAGTAATAAATGCATGGACTTTATGTGTCACACATTAAGTACTTACTTATATTGTCAAGTAAATTTTCATTCAATTTAAAATCTGTGCTAATATTTATCTGAAAGAGATATCACATTGAAAATATTATTATTAAAAATGATGAAAATGTGTAATAATAAGAATATGAATGTATTGTGGGGAAGAATGAAGATTTTGTGAATGAAAAGAACAAATAAATAAGTTTTGTAAATGGTTATTTTAAGACTCATTTGTGGACTCAATTCTAAACAAATGTTAAAAATAAAAGTTCAAGTTCATCCAAAAAATGGATACTGTATTCATATTTGTAAGAATAGTTTTTTTTGTAAATATAAGTACTTAAAACATTGAAAATAATAATGGGTGACTCATTTATTGTAAAATATGATAAGTTGACTTTTCAACATTGTACTAAGCTACGCTACTAAGCTACACATATAGTGTAATTTCTTGCTGCATTTTCTCCAAAGGAATCGCATGTGGCACGTGGAACCTATTTATTTTTCTTGTGAAGGCTGAGTAAGCTTTCCGGTATTGTTTTTTTTATCATTTCTGACACCTCGGTGGGATTTGAATCCGAGCTCTCGGCATGGAATGCAAGCACTTACCAACTGAGCTGACTCTACCGGACTACCGTAAGTACCAAGGATCTAAATAAAATATTGTCACCCCTTAGCGCCCCCCGTCACCCCCTACTGCCCCTGTCACCCGCATCCACTACCTCCTGGCACTCCAAACACCTCCCCTCTACCATCCCCTTCGCCTGACGGACCAGCTCTTACAAACATGTCTACCCTGCATTAATCTTTTATTTAGATTTTATAGATGGATGTCGTGGTAGAGGAAGACCAAGAAAGGTATGGATGGACCAAATATCCAAAATTGCGAACGAATGGAATATCCATAGTCATAATAAAAGGAGAGCCTGTATGAAGAAGGTTATGACTCTGGAGGAAATGAAAGAAGTGTGTAAGGACAGAAGGAAATGGCGGTTAATCTGTGATTTTGGCGGCTAGGGTTTTTTAAGTTAAAATTTGTTTTCTGTTAGTTTTTGATGTCCATACATATGTATTATAATTTAGTGATTTTAAAAATGTAATTTGTCATGTATGTTCCTTGACTTATAGGTTGGTATGCGGCTGACCACCCATACTGTGAAAAAATGGTTCACTTTGCCAATGTCACCCCTGTCTCAGGGAAGGACGGCAAGAGTTGCAGGGCTTATGTTCATTTGAGATGGGTTCTTATAATGTAGGTCCACATGTGGCATGTGTTAGCACGAAATTATACATGTCTGCTTGTGGGAATGCATTTGATATAAATCTTAAATGGTATATATCCTTGCAGCTTAGATTAGATTAGATTAGATCGATGCAGTGATTCCTTGACTAATGGGCTGGTATAAGCCTGATTACCCATACTGTAAAAAATGGTTCACTTAGACAATGTCAACCCTTTTTCAGGGAAGGTTGGCAAAAGTTGCGGGTTTATGTTCTTTTGTAAGCTTTCACATGTATGTTTGTGGGCATGCATTTAATATAAATTTGAAATATTATTTTTGCAACTTAGATTATATACATAATATGTACTACATATTATGTAGGTAAGAAGACACTACACGATAGAGGTGCAGAATTTTTTTTTTGTTAAATTTTGAATATTTTAAAAATCGCCATCTTCATTTATAATATGTACAAGAGAGTAGGTCCTGTACCCTTAGTACGAGTTGCAAAACTTGAGAAAAGTAAAGTTTACGGAAATTATTAAAGCGTGATTTCTCCCAAAATCTGCTGTTTTTGTTTCTTATACTTTATGGTCTTAGCAAAAGAGTTGCAGTGATGAAGAAAATCAAGTTCAAACAAACAAAAACGGCAGATTTTGGGGGAAATCACTCTTTAATAATTGCCGTAAACTTTACATTACTCAAGTTTGCAACTCGTACTAAGGGTACTTGAATGCATTTTATTTTGAAAGATAAATAAATAAGTATTCATTACAACAACAAAAATGTACTTACCTAGGTACCAACCTACCAAAAAAATTGTAACAATAAAAATTCAAACAACTTATGAATGGTTAGTTCTATTTTAGAATTTGTAAAACGAGAAGATCAATGTGAAATCTACAAGCAGAATATTTTTTCACGTGAGTCAATCTTTTAAGTTTTGTTAGTTGAATTGATCAATGGTTTAAATGTTGAAAATTATATTTTACCTATATGTCCTGTGTGTTGGAAGTCTGTAGGGTTTCCGATCATACTTCTGTCTATTCTTCGTCTTTTCCTCTGCGCTGACGCCGCTGGTTGATGATAACAGCAAGTAAACCATTGCAAGACAATATCTCCACCAGTCCCAGCCATTTTCCTCGAAGACTCGCTGTTTTTAGGCAGTTTCAATTAAAAACTGCCAAAATATGGCAGCCACAGCTTCACACAGAATACCAACGATAATAAATAGTATTTAAATCTTATTATTTAATCAAATAAGATCCATTTTAAGACTTTACAAAAAATAGATGAAAAATGTTTATAGGTTAGGAATCACTTTTTTAAAACGTAAATTTAATATGAAATTAATACAGTTGTGTTGTTTAACACACACAATTTGAATGGTTTATTGAATAATCAATAGAAAATCACTTCAATAATGACAAATTAAAACACTTTTCTTTAATAATATCAGGATTTAAATTTGCAAAACTGTCAAAATATGAAATGTCACCGTCTCACTTGATGCACTTTAAAAAGAGTTTTAAATTAATATTTGCTCATTTGCACAGAATTTACGTCACTTCTTTGTTGATAGATTAATATGTATTCTTATTGTACTGCACTTCCTTTTCAGTAAACCGCCAGTATGCGAATAAATTATCTTTTCTCTTGATAAGGCGGTCGAAATAATGGCGGAATTTCCCTGTATTTATTTTCGGCTTGTAGTTTGTCAGGCTCCGCAAGATGGCGTTTGTGTGGTCTGTCTTCGCAATGGCGGCGTCTGCAAATTTTAAAAATACATACGGAGGTCAAACACAGCAAATTTAACATTGTAAACAGTCGATTCATCAATTATTAATAAATAAACAGTGCAATTCACAGGAAAATATATTTGATTTTAAATCCAAGAGATTGTTAGAATAACTGTAGTTTTCAGTTCACACAGAAATCTATCCAAGCCAAGTAACATCCCAGATAGCAGGTAAGTTTGCTGCAAGTTTGATTTGTACTTGATTTTACATTGTCATGTCAAATATGACAAAATAAGTTTATTGCAATATTGCTGCAAGCTTGCATTTTGCATCATGTTTCAAATATAAATAAACAAGTTTGCTTTTTGTTTGATACAAACTTGCGTGACGGGCTGTCAAAAATACGATTAGCAGTGTTGCCGTTTTATCGATTTTGCTATTTTGCTTTTTTTAAATCTCGCGACTTTTTTCCCAGCGGCAGCACTGATCAGACACGAGTTGACAGATTGTGACGCGCATGCCTAGAAATCTTTGGGCATATTTTGGTTTTGGCAACATTATTTCTGAATTTTACTCTCTCTGTGGCTGTTTCTCAAACAACTTTGAAATGACGTCACGAGAGACCCCCCACGTAGGGCTGCCATACTTCAGGATTTTTAGGCTCTTGTCGGGATTGCGACCGGATTTCGGAAGTATCAGGACTTTTCAATTTTTTAATAGTCAAAGCATAGAAAAATATTTGAAACACAAGTTAGTTTGAAATATTTGTTTTTGCTTTAGCTTTGTACTTATTAAGTAAGTACGCAGTGTTTAATTACGTTTGCAACAAAATGTCAGGACTTTCTATGGAAATTAGGCTTTTTGTCAGGAATTTTAAATTTTTCATCTGGTATCCCTACCCCCACGCGACCGCGTGTGGCGGGTGCACGGCGGGTGGCCGGCCGCCATTATTTGTATACGAGCTCGCTTTGTGAATTTCTTACATTTTTGTTATTTTGCGTTTTATAATGTCCAGTCGCCTTTGTTATGTACCTCATTGTTTCAATACGGAAGTTAAAGGAATCAGATACGTGTTTATTTGACGATTAGTAATGTACTTACGTCTTTTAAAATGTTTCGGCATGGTTCCTACATCATATTTACCAGGTATGTAAAACTATTTCCTTTTGAATACTTAGTAGGACGTGTTTGATGTACTTTTTGTAGAAATAAGAAATGTGTATTATCTAGATTTTGGCACTAACTTTTTGAACTTACGTTTTTATTTATTTCAAATATTTTCACGTAAAAATTTGAAAGTAAATTTCAGCAAAGTTGTTTGTAACCTAAATGTGACATATTCTGTGAAAATAAGTTGCAAAATTAGTTCGATGAAGCCATTTGATGTGTGTTGATAAAACTGGCAGTACTTATTCCTGGCAGTAAAACCTGTAAAACTGGCCTGTGCCAAACAAAACCAAACAAAACTACAAAACTGGCCTGTAAAACTGGCAGTACAGTTCCTTGACTTATAGGTTGTTATGCGGCTGACCACCCATACTATAAAAAATTGGTTCACTTTGCCAATGTCACCCCTGTTTCAGGGAAGGACGGCAAGAGTTGCAAGGCTTATGTTCATTTGAGATTGGGTTTTTATATTGTAGGTCCACATGCGGCATGTGTTAGCGCGAAATTATACATATCTGCTTGTGGGAATGCATTTAATATAAATCTTAAATGATATATATCTTTGCAGCTTAGATTAGATTAGACTTATAATATAATATGATGTCCGTGGCTAGGGAAACTAAGCCCCGGATAACAATAATAATATGGGGATAATTTCTTTGATGAGCGCTGTTTTAGTGTGAATCATACCTCAAGATTTATTTAGAAGCTTCAAAGAACACCCAACAGTTACTAATTGTTATTACACTTGTTTCAGTTCCTCTCCCTTGAGGCCTCGAGGGTTGACAACAAAAATCCCTGAAGAATCTACAGCACTGCCTTTTTGGACATTGTGGCGTCACAGTTTCTTGAGCTCTGTGCACCGATTGACTATGGAGCTGGCGTGGGAGAGACTGTGTCTGTGGAATTTAGAGCGACCTGATAACTTTGTGCAGCCGAGCGAGAAGCTCCCACCTGGACAGGATCGTGAGTAGTCTCTATGGAGGGCCCTAAACAGGTTGAGAACGGGTGTTGGCAGAGCGCATTGTAACATGATGACCTGGGCAATCTTACATCAAGATGGCACCACGCTCTGTGAATGCGGAGCCCAACAGTTCATGGATCATCTTCGGATCTGTTCGGCCTGCCCAACAAGCTGCACACTGGCCGACCTAATAGAGGGTAACGATAGAGCGGTGAAAGCTGCGCGACACTGGGCAAAAATTGTGTAGCGTCTGACTCCATAAAGAAGTATCATCCTATTTGCAATAAAAATAAGTACACAGTTAAAATTTATTCATCGGATATTATATTTTTATGTGTTTCCATAAATAACTCCTTACAGGGCAATCCGATCTTGGTATTTTATAATATTTGCTTTAATAATTTCAAAGAAAACGGAGTACCGTGGAACAAATTTCTAAAAAGAAAATTAAAACTGTTTATAATGAAATCAGTACTTAGTGTATATTACATCCTTAATTATAAATGATTTGTAATATAATTACTAAAAATATCCTTGTTTTTTTGTTACAGAGCCGAGAGACAAAGCAACGGGGCTAGGGGAATAATGTTCCTGAGTGTGACTAGAAACATGGCGAAGAAGATATAACTCCGAATTGTATAAGCTGTACCAGGACGCTGATGTGGTCCGCTCAATAAAGGTCAACAGACTGCATTGGCTGGGGCACATTCAGCAATTAGACCATCATAGCCTGGAGAAGACGATTGTAATGACGAACCCGGAGGGACGGCGGACAGTGAGAAGACCACGTTCAAGATAGCTGGATGAAGTCGTGGCGGATTGTCGTGCAGTGGGGCTGGAGGAGGAAGACGTTGGATAGACAGCGGTGGCAGCGGTTGCTGAGGGAGGTCGTGCCAATGATGATGATGATGTGATTATTATAAAACTTTGTTACTACTATAAGCGAACTGTAAATAAAATAAAATTAAAATATTTTATCTTTTTATTCTAATTTTGTTTTTTTAAATATTATAATAAAATGTATATGATTTGCAGAAGCAAACATTTGGCAAATTTGTCATAACAAGCTTGCGGGAACTTTGTTATGACAAAGTTCCTGCAAGCTTGTTGCTGGGAAACTAGAAAGTTTGATTCAAACTTGCCTCAAGTGTATATACTTGCCATGGCGAACTTGCAGCAAGCCTTCACTTTTGACACATCAAACTTGTTGCAAGTCAGATGCAAGTTTAAAATGCTATCTGGGATGTCCGAATAATTTTATTGAAGGATAAATAGGTACCTACATTATTGGACTTCATAAAACGATAAATAACTAATCATTAGATGAAGTTAATAAAGTTATACTCACAATTATCATCCATTTTTACCATTTATGCTGATTTATTTGTAGTTACACTTTTATATGCGAATCACACCTCAAGGTGCGACGTAGGTAAATAGGTATATCAAATGCTGTAAGACTGATGATCTTAAATTTTCCCCCACCAAAATATATTGTTTTTTTAGCTGTGCTATGAACTCGAACCCGGTATATTTCAATTTAAAGTATGATGCATTAGAACTGAACCACGTGCGGTCGAATGCCAATAGGTATATTTTATCATTAACCAGCTGTCGTAGTCTGAACTAGCCATTAATTTGAACCACCAACTCTACCAACTCGCACTAGTGCAATGTCAGGAGTAACTGTATACTAATCATTCATCTCTACATACCTACTGGCCCACAGGGCAGACCATCACTCCTGCGTGACAGTTGTACACGTATACCCCATGCATAATACAACTCCGGGAACAATTACATGCCGCCAAAATATCTCGTTAATAGCTCAGAACGCTTCAGAAGTTTTGAAATTTAAGTTCGAAATTATCGGTCATCCTTTATATAGGTACTGTGTTTCCTTTAAATCGTGTCTTGTTTTCTGGAAAAGTACATAAACTCAGTCATCACGAGAATTGAAATCTTACTCCTTCGAAGGGACGGAAAACCCTCGAGGCTTCGAGTAAAGAAGTTGTTATACAGCTGGATCTCTTGGCCGATTTTCAAGCAAGACCCGATTGCCGTAAGGCTAAATGGACCTTCGGTGACCGGTCTTTGGTAAAGTCGTAAAGACATATGAATTTTTCAACCCAGCAAAGAGCATATTTGAAAATAAAAATGGTATTCTTTGTGCTCCGCCGGGATTTGAATGCACAACCTTCCATTTACAAGTCCGAAGCGTTACCGCTAGACCACGGACCAGTCATTAAATGCATAAATATTATCACGCAAGTTCTCTGAATATCAGGTGACTGTCTGCAGGGAGCGTTACAGCATCCGTTCCCTGGATATGTCTCGACCAGCGCGGCGCTCTATCTGGGAGGGCGATCTATTTCCATTGGATTCCTCTTTCACCGTACTTAATTCCTCCATCCTCACTTATAAGTTATAAGTCTTCATTCCTCGCAACGAAATCCGCACATTTGAAAATAATTAAATCATTGTGGGGTCACACAGGCGGATTGCTAGGGAAAAGGCAATCAAATAGTGGGGGCTACTTTTGTATAAAATAAAAAGATTTTTTTTAAACTTCGATCTACATGTCATCTAGAACATTGCTAGTATAATAAAAGCTTTTCATGTAACTGTAACACAGTATCATTTTCACTACGGGTGATTCTATGACCAATAGGTTGGCATGAGGCTGACCACCTACACTGTAAAAATAAGCTTTCGTCAATGTCTTCCCTGTTTCAGGGAGTGTCAGTGGCATGACATTGACTTATTTTGTAAATACACGTGCAGCATGTGTAAGCATAAACTTACAAATGCTGTTTGCTTGTGAGCAGGCCTAAGTCACATCGACCTGTAATGTTTATCCGCCGCAAAAAAATATGATTTCAAATTTTATGCCGGTCGATAGCTCAGTTGGTAGAGTGCTTGCATTCTACCCCGTGAGCTCGGGTTCGAATCCCACCGAGGAGGGTGTCAGAAATGATTTCCTATTTCGGTGTTTATTTCAAACCCCATAATAAAAATACCGGCAAGGTTTACTCAGCCTTCACAAGAAATGAGTACCAGCCCCCTCGGGAGCTGGGAAACCCCCATTTCAACTGAAGTGGTTGGCGTAAGGCCGGCCCCCTTACCTGTAAAAATAAATAGGTTCAACTCGCCACATGCGACCCCTTCGGGGATAACGCGGCAAGAAGTTACACTATATGTGTAGCTTATTAAAAAAAAAAAAAAATGCCGAGACTATTTTTACATCATTCCACACTCCATATTCCAAATATGTGGTCACGTCTGATATGATATCGGCAATGGAGCAAGGCAATCTTGCTTTGTTGGCACTTCTGGACATGAGTGCGGCTTTCGACACTGTTAGTCATGAAATACTGATAAATAGATTGGAGGGCTCGTATATGGTTTGAGAAATGGGGCCCTGGAGTGGATGACCTCCTACCTGGTAGGTCGCAAGTAGGCGGTATGTATTTGTGATGACGTCTCACCTGTCTACTCACTCACCTCTGGGGTTCCGCAGGGGTCCGTGCTGGGTCCAGTCCTTTTTTTACTTTACACAGCCGACATTGAGAGTATAGTCGAAAAGTACGGCCTTTCTGCTCATTCTTACGCTGATGATTGGCAGATTTACTCTCAGTGTCGGCCCAATGAGACTGAAGACCTTAAAGGCAGGATGTCTGCTTGCATCATGGAGGTGCGGGTGGGTGGATGAAGCAAAACGGCCTTTTCCTCAATGCCAACAAGACCGAACTTATGTGGTCAGCCACATCCAGGCGCGATCACCTCCTGGATAATGGGGTACCTCTCTCCATTGGGGGAAGTTTGATCCAGCCTTCTAACTCTGTGAGACTTTTGGGAGTTATGCTGGATCGGAATCTCACAATGGAGGAGCAGGTTGACAAAACAATAGCCGCTTCATTTTTTGGCCTACGCCAAATAAGGGCTATCAGGAGGTGTCTACCGCCGGGTGTGGTTAAAACATTGGTGAGTGCTTTTGTGATGTCCCGAATTGATTATTGTACCACACTTTATATCGGCCAGTCAAAGAAGCAACTGAACAGATTTCGGTCTGTTTTGAATGCGGCCGCAAGACTGATCTTCGGGATGTCCAAATTCTCTCACATCACTCCGCTGTTGAAAGAACTACATTGGCTTCGTTTTCCTGAGAGGGTGGTCTACCGTGTGTGTTTGATGGTATTTAAAGCCCTAAATGGTTTGGCTCCATCATATCTGGCAGACATGTTTTCCCCCGTTGAGGTGAGTGTGAGGGGGCGGACACATAGGTCAGCGGGGAGTCGAGCTGTCAGGTTGATGCAGCCTCGCCGTCAAATATGCACTAATTTTGGGGATCGCGCTTTCCGGTTTGCGGGACAGGTGGAGTAGAACAGACTGCCACCCGGAGTGAGGGTTTCGGAATCTGTTGGCATTTTTAAGAAAGCACTCAAACAGCACCTTTTTAAAATATCTCATTCATGATTAGGAGGGCCCTTGAGGTGTGACATACACAAAAACGGCGCTCTTTTGTCATGTATTAAATTTTAATTAAATAAATTATCCTCATATATATATGTGGGCACCTCATGTCACGTCCCTCTTCTCCCAAACATCGTATATCTACAATGTAAATGAATGCTCAGAATCATAAATTTCTCTAACTGGAAAACTTACTTTGATGTTTTCTTTCCACTTCGATGAATTTAAAAATAAAAATGCAAGCAGAAACTTTGAATGAATAGTTTCGGATGTATACTCGTAGCAGGCTAACTGAAATATCTATCGTTTCATACAACAGGTACGTGCATACAGACAAACATATCGATACCTTAAAAATATGCACATTTTTCCCATTCTCTACCAGAGACTACAAGAGTGTGAAAATCCTGTAGTTTGCAAGTTTGTTATAAGCACTTTCTTATGATTATCACTTACTATGTTAAGTTGCACTTTTCAATACCGCCCCGGTTTCAGGAAAAGGCGGCAGGAGTTGCAAAGTATATGTCCATGTGAGGTTTAGTTTATTTTGTATGTACACTGTGCAGCATGTGTAAGCACGGACTTACATGTGCCTGCTTGTGGGCATGTATTTAATATGTAAGTAAATGTCAATATATCTTTGCAACTTAGATTATAGATATAGAAAAAAAAATACTACAATTGTACCTACCTTTGAAGTTTTGAATGTAAAAATAATTCAAAGGTAAAAGGTATTTTTTAGAAGGTATATGTAAAAAAGATGATGAAAAGCAACGACATGCAAAAAGTACCTAATTATTTTAAAATCCACTGCGAATATTTTCTTTTAATATTTTTACGCTCGAGAGTAACTTTCGAGTTGTGCAAAACATTTCGCAAGATTACGAAAAGGCAGAGACGAGATTGCTTTTGAAGTTTCACCGCTGCCAGCATTGAAATGTCCAAATTTGACAAAATGAAGCATTAACGTGATCACTCGTCCGAGGTAATTGGTTTGGTTGCTCCACAGCCATGTACCTGCCAAGTACAAAGTAGCTTTGTAGCACTAGTAAGTAGTAAGTACCGAGTATTTAAGCACCTACTATGTACCGAGTACTATAAGTCCTAAGTATTAAGCACCTACTATGTACCGAGTACTATAAGTCCTAAGTATTAAGCACCTACTATGTACCGAGTACTATAAGTCCTAAGCATTAAGCACCTACTATGTACCGAGTACTATAAGTCCTAAGTATTAAGCACCTACTATGTACCGAGTACTATAAGTCCTAAGTATTAAGCACCTACTATGTACCGAGTACTATAAGTCCTAAGCATTAAGCACCTACTATGTACCGAGTACTATAAGTCCTAAGCATTAAGCACCTACTATGTACCGAGTACTATAAGTCCTAAGTATTAACCACCTACTATGTACTGAGTACTATAAGTCCTAAGCATTAAGCACCTACTATGTACCGAGTACTAAGTCCTAAGTATTATCTAAGTACCAAGTATCCTTATAGCACTAAGTAATAAGTATCAAGTTTTAAGTAGGTACCTACTATATACCGAGTACAAAGTCCTATGTATGAAGTACCACGTAGCTATGTACTAAGTAGTAAGTACCGAGTATTAAGTACCTGCTATGTACCGAGTGTGCTATGTACTAGTGCTAAGTATTAGGTATTGAGTATGTACCAAGCAGATACAAAGTAAAGATCTTCAATTAATCCATAGGTTAGGCACCTAAAATTTATCTTAAAAAACTAAAATTTTACATTCAGAGAAAAATGATTCACCTTTAAAATATGTTTCAAATAGCCGCCTGGAAAAATACATTTTTGTATTGAAATAAACGTTTTTTCACAGACATTTAAAAGAAGACGTCCAAAATGAAGTCTGAGTGAAAGATATTTCCTTTCTCATATACTTAGCTCTAAATTTATAGTCTTACAATGTGGAGAAATTTAAAACGGACACAATATCATTTATATAAACGAAAAGGAAACCGCCAGAGCGTACGCTTGTGACAATAATAGAAATAATGTCGCCCACATGTCGTTCTGGTAAAAGTTGCTAGAATCTCCATGTGGGAAGATGAGTGGACGAAACGTACCCACCCGCATTCTTTTGTTTCAGACACATTACCTACAGTAATTCTACCATCCACACAACCGCACTCTTTTGTCTCGGACAATTCACCTATGGTAATTTTACCATTCAAGTCAGTCGATTTAACTATCCTTTGAATTTTATAGTTTTCTATGGAAATTGGAGGCATTACGTTGCAAAATTGTGGACCATTTGTTTTATTCTTTGCATCGAACAATGAATAGATTTTTTATGGACTTAATTGTAAAAAAAACAAATAATCCTTTGTCTCTAGAAACACATTAAATTACATTAGCTTGAGTTTCACTTTCATTGTCCGATGTATGTATTTTTCTTATGCTTGTAGGTATGCGTCTATTGAAAATGGGGATTTGTTTTTTTATATTCACTTTCTAAGCGATATTTTTAAACATTAGGACACGGCAGTCGTCTCAAATAGCTCACTTGGTGGAACGCTTACGTTCAAAGCCAGAGGACTAGGGTATGATCCCCATCACGAGTGTCAGAAATGATTTCCCGTTAATTTCGTTTACTCCGCTCGATAGCTCAGTTAGTGGAGTGCTTGCATTCCATGCCGAGAGCTCGAGTTCGATTCCACCGAGGATGTCAGAAATGATTTCCCGTTTCAGTGTTTATTTTAAATCCAAAATAAAATACCGGCAAGGTTTACTCAGCTTTCACAAGAAATGAGTACCAGCCCTCTCGGGAGCTGGTACACCCCCATTCCAACTGAAGATAACCCATACCTGTAAAAATATTTACACAGGTTCACTCGCCACATGCGACCCCTTCGGCGAGAACGTGGCATGAAGCTACGTTGTATGTGTAGCTTAGTTGCGTTCGAACCCAAAAATCAACTCACCCTTCACAAATTATGAGATCCTGCCCTCAGAGGAGAGGGAAACCCCCATTTAAATTTAAAAGCCGTTTTCCTGCTTTCGTTTTTTTCTTAAACCTAGGTCTCTCGCTTATTACCAGTTAAGCCATGGACCGGATTTGAATTCAGAAAATCCAATTTGTAATCAGATTCCGTTATAATTATGTTATGACGTGGATCAATATTTAGTAATGCGTTCTAAATTGATCGCAGGAAAACCTTTTAGCGTGTTCCTATTGCGCATTGCATCCGCCCCGCTGGAGATGTGTGAATTTTCGCTAATGCGCCAATTGCAAATCACTCAGATAAATAAATGATGATGACTCAGTAATGCACACACGCGCCCATTATTTAGTAATGAGAACAAATCACTTGAAAGTTTGCGGTGAGATCATCAGACTAGAAAATGAATTAGGTAACCAATCTATGGAAGTGTCTATGCATCGCGCACACAAATGCTGCATGCATACTTACAAAACCAAACCTCAAATGAACATAAGCCCTGCAACTCTTCCCGATCTTCCCTGAAACAGGAATGACATTGGCAAAGCGTACATTTTTTTACAATATGAATGTTCAGTCTCATGAACCAACTTATTAGTTAAGGAAAGTCAATCCTCATGAGTCATAAGCATAACTCGGTCAAGGTGTCGAAGGACAAAAAAATTCATCCTGCCTGGATATATTATGTATTTCTTGTGAAATATAATATACCATAACATTAAAAGAGTGTCGTTGAAAAGAGCGTACCTTGCAGCTACATACATGTTTTTGCTGCACAAGTATCTACTTGTGTACGCCTTTGTTCCACAGGCAGCTTGTGTGACCTACTTCATGACATATTAAGAGCTTGCGAGGTCAGAAACGTCCGTTCCTGGAGACGTCCTGCTCAGGCCCGGATTAAGACCACCGGCGGCCCTAGTGCGGGAAAAGTCAGGGGGTCCCCCAACACCCCTCCGCCCCCCTGACCCCCCCCACCCCCAAAAAAATATACTTGTTGCGAACGGAAACGATTATCGACGGCTATTTAGTTAATTTTTGGGATACCTATTTGAGAGGTATATGACACTTGTTGGAGGGAGCTTCGTCTTGTTCTATTTTTCTATACAAGTCGCTCTGGGAGTCTGTGTTCCGGGAGGCCCTTTTGATTTGGACCCCAAAAAAATTACAAGTAAATAACTTCTTAAACTAATTTATATAAAGTCATTGGGGGCCTGAATAACTGAGCTTCCGAACAAATTTATATTAAAAAATTCTTTGAATTGCATTTCTTTAAACCATCTCGGGGGCCCTGGTTCGATAGTACCGCTCGAACCGCCCTTAATCCGGGCCTGGTCCTGCTCATTCGAGGAGTTACTGCCTTTTGTATAGACACTGACACTTAAAACATGGAGAACATTCAGTACCAAAAGTAAAAAACTATTCTTACAATGAGGCTGACCTCCCATATTGTAAAAAATGGTTCACTTTGCCAATGTCACCCCTGTTACAGGGAAGTTCGGCCAGAGTTGCAGGGCTTATGTTCATTTGAGATTGGGTTTTATATTGTAGGTTCACATGCGGCATGTTTAAACGCGAACTTATACGTGTCTGCTTGTGGGAATGCATTTAATATAAATCTTAAATTTATATATCTTTGCAACTTATGTAGATTATAGATTTTTATTATATGAGAAGAATCTTTAATCTAATCTGCAAAGATATATTGACATTTATGGCTCATATATAATTCATGCTCACAAGCAGGCGCACGTAAGCTCGCTCTTACACATGCTGAATGTGAACATCCAAAATAAACCAAACCTCACATGAACATAAGCTTTGTAATTCTTGCCGCCTTTCCCTGAATCCGGGGTGGCATTGGCAAAAGTGTCAGAGTCAGCCTCATACCAACCTATTCGTCGAGGAAAACAAAAACCGCATATATGTAATTGTAACTATTATCTCCATTCGATTTACGTACAAATCATTGGATTAATTATCAGTAACATGACGGATTATAAATAGTAAAGGAAAAAACCGTCCTTTATGACATAAATATATATTGTTAATGAGACCATAGATCACGCATAGCATCAGGAACAAACGCAGAGGGAGCCGCAACATCAAGAAAGAAAGGAAAATGGGAAGTCAAAATAATACTCCGGAAGTGGTTCTATAGTATGACGTATTTTTTTTTACAATTTTAACGTTTGTACGCAAACGAAACAATATATTATTAATGTACAAATAAAACACAAAGCCTTTCTTCACGAGTTGATTTAATTCCTCGTGATTATTGCAAGTTGAAAGTTCAGGATTGTATCCACACCTTTTCCATAACATTTCAACCCAAACAAGCCTTGGTCTTCCAAATGTTTCTTCGCCTCCAGCTTCTCCGGTCTTCTGCAGCCGTCCTCCAATTTTCCACCTGGAGAAGATGTGTGGCATCTCTCCTCATTCCATTATTCCATATGTCCCCAAAAACCCTTTCAATTTTACATAATACATACCGATATCTTAAAGGGAAAACCGAATAAGTTACATATTAAGCAAACATAGGTTTCTCAGATAAATTTATCTTTCCCCTGTTTCCAATGAGAGAAAATACTTAAAAGATATGAAAATCCTGTAGTTTAGAAGGTTTTCATGAGAACTTCCTTATATTTAGTTCACTTACTATGAGAAGTTACACCCAAGAACACGTTTTATCTACGATTTCTCAAAAAAGTAAATCAACACTTATACAGTAGGTATTACCGGTTTTACATTTTAGGGGGTGATACGGACCTTACTTGCCTATTTAAGTTTGCACAAATAATTTACGAATACTAGTTAAAATTAGCCTCTGAAGGTGGACGGATAAAGTCCGATAGCGCTTAGGCAATTTAACTCAAATAATACGTAAAAATAAAACTATGTGTTTGATAAAAAGTTATTTTAAGTTAATATAATTAATGTGAATCTGAAAAAGTATCTACCTGCCCGATTCTTATAATTTGTTCTTCATTCAGTAAGAAGTAGCTAAGCTTTGTTTGAAACACCCAAACCTTGTAGTAGTATTTTTATCGTATGAATTTTAAATACTTAATGAGTAGTTCATACATATAATAGATGAATTTTAGTACATAGATCATTTACATGGATAATTTTTATTGTTCAAAATCATGTAACCTATGTATGTACGTATGGCACGAACTACGAAATAAATTTTGTGAATTTAAGTTGCGATTAACGCCTGGGAAAGATATTTTAGAAATCTTATTGTTTTCTCACGAAAAAAATGCACAAAAATAATTACTTTAATCTAAATCCGTAGGTAATAAAATAACTGCGGTTTTTAACAAACGTTTTTTGTTTTAACTGAGGTAGATTTATGTAGATACTAATAAAAATAAAAATAAATCTGATTTTATTTTCAAGCCTTAGTAAGAGTTTTCAACTCTACTGCAAAGTACATATTTTCCTATGATATTTTCCAATAGGTATTAGTCATTTATTACTAAGATGCAACTTCTTTACATGGGTCGCATCGGCTTTTGACATTTGTTTATTTACACAAGTGAGGTGGTCAACACAGCGAAGTGATCGTATTTCTCTGTTCCCTTTACGAGCAGGTTCATATTTCTTTAAAAGGCTGAGTTATCCATATCGGTACATTTCGACACCCAGAAATTCGATCTCAGACCTTGCGTTCAAAAAGCACTACTCATTGAGCTATCGATTCAATCATTACAACCTCTAGAAATTAAAGCTGATTTATCTTCATTAACTTTTATTTAGGTTGTATAAAAGTATATGATTGTTTTTATTTATTGTAAGTGCATTGTTATGTCACGTTATCACATGAGTTAGAAATGAATCCAAAGGTCTAAGTCCTTGTGTTGCTAATGAAGGACGCGCCACAACGAGCCACTCGGAAGCAACTCGAATCGGTGACTAATGTTGCATTAAACAAATGTACAACGAGATGGATGTTTCTCACAAGGAAAACGATAGTAGGCAGAATAAAACAAGGAAAGATGGTTACAAAGGTAATGAGTATTTGCTATGGATGATAGATAATGTTATGATTTGCGCGGGTTCAATATAAGCAAAACTGCGGTGATTTATTTTGCACAATTTATTTCAGATTTGGTTCACATACAGAGTCACTTTGCACCTGCACAATACAACGGTCAGTTGTCTTCTTAAGCTACAGAATGTGTTGGCCCTTATTTTATAGCAAGAATTCATTCTCGAACCATTGAGAATTGGTTCATGCGAGACTTTACGAGAACATTTGACTTAACACTCGGGCAATTTCAAAGAATACAAATACAAATTATATAAGTACCTAAGATCTGTTTATTTCTAAAGATACTTCACAGACTTTATTATCACACAGACAATCAAAACACGCAATTACATATTCGAAACAATAACTAAGGGCATTTCACTTTTTCTCTGAAAAAAATTAATTCAACAGTGGATAAATCAGATAGGCAATGCTAAATTAAATGAAGTACTGAAAGTGTCTGTTAAAAATAAAAGTTTTATACATTTTTTTTAAATAAAAAACTTTGTTTAAATTCACAGTGGGTTTTTATTTTTTAATACACGACTAGTTTCGGTAGAGCAGTATCCACCATCGACAGGTGCTAACTTAAAACTAACATAAAAATACAATTTTTTTTTAATTGTAAAGATGAACTTTCACAAAGTTACTGCTAAAAACCTAGAAAAGATTATCTTCATAAGATACGTATGTAGGATCAAAATAGACTATTTATTTGAAAAAAAAGCCTTCTTTTTAAAGCCTAGTTTTTTGTACGAGTTAATGTAGGTGTATATGAAGCACGGAGAGGGTTTGAACGACTCGATAGTTAGATGGCAATCGAAAACATTCGCGCATTATATGTATCCTTTTTTAATTAGGATTTTTAAAAATATTTTTTACTCTATAAATGTTTTTAAAAAATACAAAATACATGTTGACGAAGAGACACCTGTGAAACTTGAACTCCTTTATTTGCATTCTGAATAAACTTACTTTTTTTTTCATTTTTATAATCAGCTTGTTTTACCTTCTTTGGGCATCATAAAACGGGTGTTATGTCTCCAATCATTCTAAAGTAACACCCACCTTAAATTCAGTTGATCCTTATAGACTTATAGTTTATAACATGTTTCAAAATCTTGATAATTTCTTACGCAACCTTTATCTTCTTTTCTTTAAAGATTTGAATACGTTTAGGATTGCTTTGTGTGGAGACACTCTCAGTATCTGGTTAACCACAAATAAAAACGCAAGTGTAACGTAAGTGTAAGGTTGCGTACGCAGCCAATAATGATAGCTTTGTATGCTTATCTATAAAAAAAGTATATCTATTTAAAACCCTTATCTACAAAGTCTATCTATCTTAAGTCCTTATCCCCCTAAATGTATCATAAATGCATGTAACAGATATCTCTACCTTGGGCAGCCTCAGTCCATGGTATAGTGGTACACTGACACCAACGACTTCAGTCCATGGTACACTGACACCAAGGACTTCAGCGTCACGTGTAATGTTGTGACTTATTTACTTTCTTGGTGTCGCTATCACCATGTAGTCTCACCACCATCCTCTCTCTTGGTTTCGAGTTCAACCTTTTAATCTCCTTGAAACTGAACGAGTCGCAGAATCCAAGGTCAAAATAGCCATGATGATCGCCGGTCTTCGATAGAAATGGCACCAAAAGAACAAAATGAACCTGCTTATCTTTAGCTGTTTATTCGATATCAACCAACCCGTTTGAAGTTCTTGTTGTCGTACCAAAAATTCAATTTAACATTGGTGTTTTGGTTCAACTCATACGCCTAATGAATAAGGCAGTTACGGTGTTATTCGCATACAGCAAATCCATGGCTCAACCGCAGCCTGACGCAAATTCGCCATACAAAATAAAAACGATGATCTATGGATCAGATACGGATCAAAAGTGTTGTGAATAGCCGTGTTAGAGTTTTATTGAATCACTTACAAGTGATGTGTTAAATTGAATCGTGTGTGCGGCTCAATTGAGTCGTTTAGAAACAGAGACGGAAATCTAGGATTTTCTCGATAATGTGACAAATATATGAAAATTACGAGAAATGATGTCCTCTTTTTCTATTTGTATTTATTTCATCTTCGAAGAAAACTCTAGATTGCCACCTTCGGTTCTAAATGACTCAATTAAGATAACAAGACACGATCAAGGACGAGATCCCTGTACCTTTTTATATTTTTTTTACGTTTTAACCTTCTTATAAACCTGTTATTTAACATCCAATACCTACTTGTTTTTCGGATTCTCGGAGTATACATTTTTACAAAAATAAAATAAAAACAGCGCGTCGTCACGACCGCTTGACGTTTTCAAGAAATAACCCGAAATCGTGACTTGGGAGAATTTTTTATAAATTTTGTTTTGATGGCTTCTTAACCGAACTGGTGCCAAGTTATACGATTTCTAGACAATGCATTTCTTAACCAAAGGCTACGTTTAAACTTAATATAATATGTTTATCAAAATATGCACTGAGTGGTGAGCGTTTTCATTTTCATACATTTTTGATTAAACGCCTTGGTTGAGTTTAGACGTTAAGCTGTTTATTTGAGGTACTGGCATTGAACCTAAAGGGTGGACGACCTATGACAGGAAATCAGACATCAATCAAACATGGAGATTTATGTGACATTTGTTTGACAAACGTTTACTTATAATAAGTGTTTCCCTCTCTTTGACAGGAATAAATCATCAAAAGATTGACTTAATCTTTCCAGTGTAAACAAAAACTGGTCGCAGTCTAGTGATACCGCCTCTGATTGCTTATCAAAAGACATGTGGTTGTTTGAATCACAGCAGAGGTATTCGAAAATACTTCCATGAATCGTATAACATAGTGCCATCTGGTGATGTGGTTACCCTGAGTACGAGTTGCAAAACTTGAGTAAAGTAAAGTTTACGGAAAGTATTAAAGAGTTTTCCCCAAAATCTGCCGATTTTTTATGTTTGGACTTGATTTTCTTCATCACTGTAACTCTTTTGCTAAGACCATATTATAGTGTAAGAAACAAAAACGGCAAATTTTGGGGAAAATCCCTCTTTAATACTTTCCGTAAACTTAACTTTACTCAAGTTTTGCAACTCGTACTAAGGGTACTGGAAACAGAATAAAAGTGTAAATATTCATGACAAATCTATTCACAATTATTACCTTCGTTCGAAGATATGCCGTGATTTGTTATATAAAATTGTTATATAAAAAAAACAGTTCATCCTCATTTGTCGTGCAAAGAGGGTGTCTAATGAAGACGCAAGCTACGTCGCTAACGAAACGTCGAGAATAATGTAAGTTCTCTTATAACGGTTCATCCAATATCTGATAAATAAATTTTAACTGTGTAGTTATTATTATTGTTAATATAGACATGAAGTATAATTTGAGCCCAATTTTGTTTGGTGCGCCGTTTTTCATAGTTGTGTTTTTATGCCAAGGACTGCTTAGATGCAGTGGTAACGCTTTTTTTATTTGGAGAAAAGTAAAAAAAAAATAATCGGTCTCATTCAATACATTACTGTTAATAAAAGATCAGGCTCAAACCTGCTTTATTGCATGAAAAAAACGGACTTCAAGCTGGATGAATAATTAAAACCTTTTTATGAATACGGGAGAATGGCTTTGAACAATGTCCGGCGAGATAATGTTGCAAGACCTAGGAGAATATTGCGTAAAAGACTCTTGTTAAAAAGGCTCTTATTAGAAAGGTGATTGAAACAGAGCGACCCAGGATATCGAAAAAGGACAGTAGGGAGATCACAGCTTAGTTGGCTGGATAATGTTGAGGACTGCGGGAAGGAAGTGGCTGAATAAGGCATACAGATAGGAGGATTAAACAATATTATAAAGCTACGTCCAGAAATGTAAAGACACATACTGTTAAAGAAAATATTTCTCTCCACAAGACATGGTGCGATGAACCAATGAGTCACCTTAAAGATAAAATTATCGATTCAAAAATATTTTGTCCACGTCTCGAGCGCACTATAGTCATGTAGCGTTATTACTCATTGCGGAGAAAATCCCACGGCACATGCTCACAAAAAATACCTCTTCGCTCGCCGGTTATCTTGCGTGAACCAACAAATACCAACTTGCAGTTCCAAGGTTACGAAATGTTTCAAGTTCGTAACATGTACAATATATATATAACAATACATACATCGCTGAAGTTCACACTGCTCGTTTGCTGTATTTATGTATGTAAGTAGGTACAATGTACATTCAAATTCCTAGCATGTTTTAAGCGAGCAATTTTGAACCTTTCGTAAAAATGATTTGAAAGAATAGAAGAGTGGAAGAAAAAGTACAAAAAAGTGCTGGTCGGTTCATCAAAATCTGTGGTTGTCAATTCCCTAGATCCAAAAATTGGTGTCTCTTCGACCAGTAGTTTCGGCTGAGACATACATACATACATGCATACGGATGGATAGGTTCAACAAATTAGGTTTTTTTACATGTCCAGGGCTGGAAGTCTCATCACCACGGTAATTCTTACCTACCGAATATCGATAATATTTGTATGAAGACCTGTCAATCCAAGATGGCCGCAAGTGAACAGCTGATTAGTCTTCATACAAATATTTCCAAAATTCATTAGGTAAGAATTACCGTGGTGATGACAGATGAGACTTCTGGTCCTGGTGCAGGACAAATCATTTCCGTCGATACCTTTTTTTTTTCGCCAACGATTACAAGACTTTATTACAGTGCCTTCTAAGTTTTAACTGTTATGACGTATGAAAAAACAAAAAATAGTAGAAAACAGTTCAAAGTATTTTTTTCGGGTTTTAGGTTTCGCTCATATCAACCATGAGCATCATCGGCAGCGATCGTATCTACTCGTAATCAATCGATATAATAATATATGTCAAGACTGCTCACCCTGCTTTCTAAGATCGAGTCCGAAACGTTAACCACTAGACCACAACCGGTCAGGCTGACGTATGTGTTGATTAAACAAACGGCCGTTATGAATATAATATTTGTTGATATTTGAGTGTCGGAGCAGTCGACCTTTACTGTTTATTCAACAATCGAATTGATGTGGCTTTGAACTAGTTGCCAAGTTATTGGGAGCGCTCAGATTCAAACTGACTTACAAAATAATAACATTCAGTTACTACTATGATCTATAGTCTATGTTGTAAGGCTATCGCCACTTTAAAGGTAAAATTGAATAAGTGCTGATTTACTGATTTAAAGTTTTGTAAAAAACATTCAATTGGGTGTAACTTCTCATGGTAAGTGAAGTAATTATAAGGAAGTGCTCATGACAAATCTTCTAAACTACTTACAGGATTTTCACACCATTGTAGTGTTTTCTTTCGTAGAAAATAGGGAAAGAGTGCATTTATCTGAGAAACCCATGTGAGCTTAATATGTCACTTATTCAGAATTATCGTTCAGGTATCGAAGTATGTTCTGTGCCCCAGGTATAAAACATTACGTGAATTTCCCTCGATGTTGTTAAATAGAAAAAAATTAGGGGTGCCGTTGTGTATCCCAAACATTATATTTATTTAAGTGATCGTAGGGAAATTACAAATGTGTTTTTTTAATATTAATTAAATAAACAAAGTTTTAATCCACTTTTATTTATTTTTATTTTTGTCTAGCACTTTCGCCTACAAGGCATCATCAGGACAATGAAATATTATTAGTATTTTTTTAAGTTTGCAAATGCGTTTATTTCTTTTGTGATACTTTTGTAAAATATTCGACTATTCGTCAAAAAATATTCGGCGTGTGGCCAAATATACTAATCATTGCAAGGCTACCATTTAGATAATAATAGTAATATTTAGGTTAACTCCTAAAGCATATTCTAATATAACTTGTCTATTATTTCATTACAGGTTTTGTTGTCAAGGGTAACGCGCCCACGTTTTACGGACCTAAGTAAGTACATAACTTAATTTTTAACGAAAAATTTAGATTCCAAAGAGCATTGACGTGCCCAAGACACGCATTTTGTTTTTACCTTTTACAAAAATAAATAAATAATAATAAACTATTTAAAAAGCCATGGCAAGATTTTTTGTGTAATTGTTTTATGTTGTTTTACACAACGTCGTATTATATTTTCCGTATTTTATTAAGAATTCAGGTAAAATGATAAATTTAAAAAGTTATGTCACCCCTGTTTCAGGGCAGGTCGGCAAGAGTTGCAGGGCTTATGTTCATTTGAGATTGGGTTTTTATGTTGTAAGTGCCCATGCCACCATGCGGCATGAATAAGCGCGAACTTATACGTGTCTGCTTATGGGAATGCAATTTATATTAACTTTAAATGTTAATACACCTTTACAACTTAAATTAGATTAGATTAGAAACATAACCAAATATGTTTTAACTTTCCTACAATGTGTTTGAGAATAACAAGTGTCTCTATGGTGAAAATACGACAGAGTTACAATTACATTCCAGAAAAGCTTGTAAAAAAGAATGTTATAGATCTGTTAACATTTTTAGGGAAATTTTCATGAAATTAGCAAACATGATAAGGCATTTTCGCATTTCATTTTTCAACAAATAACACCATCTCCTTATCGTTATCTTATCAGAGCATTTTGTATGTGTTCTCAGTGCTTACACGCAAAAGAACATCAAGCGATCTTTAAAAAAATCTGTAAAATCATTCATTATAAAAACCCTGTAATCTCTATATTCCACAATCAGAGTCGCAAACATATAGGTACTAACATTTATAATTCATATTAAATGCATGCCCACAAAAAGACACGTGTAAGTTTGCAATTACTTAAATGCTACATGTGTACTTACAAATTAAAATCCAAACCTCAGATGAGCACAAACCCGACAACTTCCCTGAAACAGACATTGGCAAAGTGAACCGTCAGCCTCATACCAACTTATAAGTCAAGGAATTATTCTAAAGTAAAAATTTCCACGTTGATCGCCCATCTTTTATAGAAGTGAAGCTAAAATAAATAAGAAATAAAAGCAGATTTCCTTGTAGGGGAATGTCGTAGGACAGGATTCAGCTGCGTGAAAAAGTCACTCTGCTTTTCGAAAACACGAGATGGAAGGTTTGTCCTTGGGAAGGTCAAGCGAGAAGCCCACGATAGGTGGACAGTCCGCGCCCAGGTATACTAACATGACATTTTACATTCTTTATGGACGAACAATTGTTTATACTCGTTTGTTCTTATCGCTTCTGAGCCACAATACATCTGCATCTTAAGAGTACAACTGAATAAGTGCTGTTTCACTGATTTGAAAAATCTCTTATTGTGTGTTACTAATTAGTAAGTGAACTAAATTTAAGCCAGTGCTCATGAAAAACTTCTAAACTAAAAGATTTTCACACTTTTTGGGTGTTTTCTCATGTAGAAAACACCCAAAAAGGTGCATTTATGTGAGAACCCCATGTTAGGTAAAGCTTTTGTATCCAATTTCACCTACGACTTGTAAAATTTCAGGGATCCCTGGTAGCATTTTTTTCAGGTTTCAGCAGGTAACAATGGATTAAGGAATTAATAAATGATATTTATCTTTCATAAAAGCGATAAATTTATTAAAAGAAAGAAGTAATCCTAACTTCAATCAGTAATTACCGATAAATAGAAAATTACATCAACATTTATCGAGTTTTTCTTATGTTTTTATTTATTGTTATCACATAAAATCAACGATTAATTCAGTTCTTAATCTGGTATCATAAATTTTATATTTGCAACAATTGGAAAAGGTGTGGCATTGGCAAGGTCTGTCTGGAACTTTTACTCTTGAGGTTATGATATTGAGTTAGTGTCGAGTGTTTCACCAATAACCAAAGTGTGAAATTTTAATTAACAAACATATCGTAATTCATTTTAAATATGAAAGCCAACACAGTTTTGTTGTACTGATATTTTTCTTTGTTGACTGACCAAATAATGAGTTTTTACCGGTATCGGATTTTTTCTTAATGAATTATTTTTCTTGATAAATAATCTAGTAATTTTGTACTTGTGTGCGTTATTCTTGTTAAATTTCGCGCACTTCCTAACTTCAATTGGCATTATATAGCCTCGCATTACGTCAAAGCTTTTACTTTTTCTGAAGATGGCCAAAAGGCCAAAACCAGTCCAAACTCATGATTTGTTCATCAACAAATAAAATATCAGTAGAATAAAACAGTTGTGTTCCAATGTTTTTTTTAATTGAGTTCTACAAATTTTCCGCTGAAATATTTCATAAATGTTGTAACTCAATTTTGTTATCGACAAAAATTTAGTGTACCTACCTAAAAAACATGCTTATATCATTAGAGCACAATCATTTTAAACATCAGCTGCATTATAAAATTATATTTTCTATTGAAATCGACTACCAATAGATTTTTCAGTAAGATTGAATTTCAAATCGTTATAAATTAATGGGCCACTTTTATATCACGTACTTCCATCATCAATAACTTCATGATCATGATCATTCATAAACATTACTAATGATGACGCTGATGACTAGAAAATTACTCGAATCATCGAGCATGACAATTTACATCGAGAACTCTAGACGAGATGAAAGAAGTCAGCCTCATTAGCATGCACTCGATTATTATCGAGTACTCCTCGAGTAATAGTCGAGCATATTTTTCTAATACGGAAACTATAGTGACCGATCCATAGTCTATTGGTTAACGCTACAGACTTGTAATCGGAAGGTTTTGAGTTCGATTCCCAAGAAAGCTTAAAAAAATATATATACATGCTCATTGCAAAAAGCCTATACCAAGCCTAAGACCAATCACAAAAGGACCATTCAGCAGCTTTCAGCATATAAAACAACTCAATTTTCTTTACAGGTACGTTGCTGTTTTTGGCGACGACCAAGCTCCAAAGGGCTCTTGAGGTGTGATTCACACAAAGACAACGCCCACCAAATAAATCATCCTAATATTTATCCACCTATGGCTTGGTAACAAAAAGGGCTCACTCAGTATAGCGCCAACCAGGCGCGTGCATAGGGTATAGGCTAATACATTTCAGAATAAATATTTTCTCCCATTCCATTAAAATAACGAAATTGACTGAAGTGCTAACGATGGATCCAATCGAACTTAAATTTTGAACTTAATTCTGAATATCAAGCTTAAATGTTTTTTACAATATATTGCCTACCTATTTATTATTATTATAATATTATTCCTTGACTTATAGGTTGGTATGAGGCTGACCACCCATACTGTAAAAAATTGTTCACTTTGCCAATGTCACCCCTGTTTCAGGGAATGTCGGCAAGAGTTGCAGGGCTTATGTTCATTTGCGGTTTGGATTTTATTTGTAAGTACACAATCAGCATTTGTAAGCGCGAACTACACGTGTTTGTTTGTGGGCATACATCTGAGAGCTTTGAATGACTATATCCTTGCAACTTAGATTATAGATTATAGATAGATTAGGCGCATGTGACTGTGTGGGATGCACGTCCAAGCGGGAAGTGGCGAGACCCCAACTGAGGTGGCTGGACGACATCAAGGGAACTGCAGGCAGAGGATGGCTGAACACAGCAGCCGATAGACAAACATGGAGAAGATTGGAGGAGGCCTGCGTCCAAGAGTGGACTGAGAAAAGCTGAGGAAGGAAGGAATATTTATCCCCCAAGTTCTTTTAAAACTCTACGTTTCAACTAAAACATAGGGTTTGGAAAAAAATGTAGGGAACCTAAAAAAACATTTAGTATTTGTTAAACGCTTTGTCAGAGTTTAAACGGAAAGTTTTATACTTGGGGTGCTGTAAATTACGTGTAACCTATATTTAACCCACTTTTGTTGAGATGCTCATTGTGAGATTTCATTTTCTATGATAAGCACTCCGAGTATAAAACAAAACGTAAATAAATCAGACACCGGGTAAACAGAAACATATTGTAACGAAGATTCATCAGCGCCTCTGGTGAGTGCTATCGTTTTCTCAGATTTGTTTCTGTTTACGCGTAGGTTGAGTATTTACTCAATGTTGTATACTCGGGGTAAGTTCCGTGTTGGATAGAATAGGTTAATAGCGATATGCTGGGCGTGATTATACATACACTAGGGGCGTTGCCCCTGGCTGCTACGCAGCCCAACCCCTTAACATTTGGTGAATGTGTATATTGCGCATAGTTTCCTCGCGTTAAAATTCGGAAAATATGTAAAATAAAAACATGCAGCCTTTGTAAAAGAAAATCGACCACCCATAGTTTAAAAAATGGTTCACTTTGAAGATTTCAGCTGTGTTTCAGGGAAGATTGGCAAGAGTTGCAGGGCTTATATTAATTTGAGATTGGGTTTTTATGTTGTAAGTCAACATGCATTATGTGTAAGCGTGAACTTATAAATGTCTGCTTGTGGGAATGCATTTAATATGAATCTCGATTGGTATGTATCTTTGCAACTTAGATTATAGAACTTAACAAAATAATTTCCTTGACTTATAGGTTAGTATGTGGCTGACCACCCATACTGTAAGAATGGTTTACCATGAAAATTTTATCTCTGTTTGAGGAAAAGTCGGCAAGAGTTGCAGGGCTTATGTTCATTTGAGATTAGTTTTTTATTTTATAAGTCCACATGGGGCATTTGTAAGCGCGAACTTATACCTGTCTGCTAGTGGGAATGCATTTAATATGAATCTCAAATGGTATGTATCTTGCAACTTAGATTAATGAACTAAACAAAATAATTTACTTGACTAAAAGGTTAGTATGTGGCTGACCACCCATACTGTAAGCAATGGTTCACAATGCAAATTTTATCTCTGTTTGAGGAAAAGTCGGCAAGAGTTGCAGGGCTTATGTTCATTTGAGATTAGTTTTTTTTATTTTGCAAGTCCACATTGGGCATTTGTAAGCGTGAACTTGTACCTGTCTGCTTGTGGGAATGCATTTTATATGAATCTCAAATGGTATGTATCTTTGCAACTTAGATTATAGAACTAAACAAAATAATTTCCTTGACTTATAGGTTAGTATGTGGCTGACCACCCATACTGTAAGATTGTTTTACAATGAAAATTTTATCTCTGTTTGAGGAAAAGTCGGCAAGAGTTGCAGGGCTTATGTTCATTTAAGATTAGTTTTTTATTTTATAAGTCCACATGGGGCATTTGTAAGCGCGAACTTATACCTGTCTGCTTGTGGGAATGCATTTAATATGAATCTCAAATGGTATGTATCTTGCAACTTAGATTAATGAACTAAACAAAATAATTTACTTGACTAAAAGGTTAGTATGTGGCTGACCACCCATACTGTAAGCAATGGTTTACTTTGCAAATTCACCTTTGTTTCAGGGAAGGTTGGCAAGAGTTGCAGGGCTTATGTTCATTTGAGATTAGTTTTTTTATTTTGCAAGTCCACATTGGGCATTTGTAAGCGTGAACTTGTACCTGTCTGCGTGTGGGAATGCATTTAATATGAATCTCAAATGGTATGTATCTTTGCAACTTAGATTATAGAACTTAATAAAATAATTTCCTTGACTTATAGGTTAGTATGTGGCTGACCACCCATACTGTAAGAATGGTTTACAATGAAAATTTTATCTCTGTTTGAGGAAAAGTCGGCAAGAGTTGCAGGGCTTATGTTCATTTGAGATTAGTTTTTTATTTTATAAGTCCACATGGGGCATTTGTAAGCGCGAACTTATACCTGTCTGCTTGTGGGAATGCATTTAATATGAATCTCAAATGGTATGTATCTTTGCAACTTAGATTAATGAACTAAACAAAATAATTTCCTTGACTAAAAGGTTAGTATGTGGCTGACCACCCATACTGTAAGCAATGGTTCACAATGCAAATTTTATCTCTGTTTGAGGAAAAGTCGGCAAGAGTTGCAGGGCTTATGTTCATTTGAGATTAGTTTTTTTTATTTTGCAAGTCCACATTGGGCATTTGTAAGCGTGAACTTGTACCTGTCTGCTTGTGGGAATGCATTTAATATGAATCTCAAATGGTATGTATCTTTGCAACTTAGATTATAGAACTAAACAAAATAATTTCCTTGACTAAAAGGTTAGTATGTGTCTGACCACCCATACTGTAAGCAATGGTTTACTTTGCAAATTCACCTTTGTTTCAGGGAAGGTTGGCAAGAGTTGCAGGGCTTATGTTCATTTGGAATGGGCTGTTATGTTGTAAGTACACATGCAGCATATGTAAGCGGGAACTTATACATATCTGCTTGTGGGAATGCATTTAATATAAATCTTAAATGATATATATCTTTGCAGCTTAGATTAGATTAGATTAGAACTTATACATGTCTGCTCGTAAGAATGCATGTAATATGAATCTCAAATGTTATATATGTTTGCAACTTAGATTACAGATTGAAATCCATTTTTATTTGGCTTTTTTTTTATTTTTAATTTGCATGAAATAAAAGAAAATGTAAAAAAAACTTTTACGTTTTGCCGCTAGATGTCAATATTGTTCCATACATTTTTAGTATGAACAAACAGATTAATTCCTAAAAGTTTTCATACATTTGTAAACACACACGCGTAAGCTCGCCGCATTGCAGCATATATACAAAAATTAATTTGCTATAGAGCATGAATGTGTTTCATCTGCTGTGATGGCATTGGTTTTGAAAATCGAAACTTGACGACGAATGACGACGACGAAGGGTAATATAATAAAGGATATTATACATATCGTCATGTCAATACTTATTTCCGCCATATCCACTTTTTCTCATTCAGAGAAAAACGCGTTTGAAGTTAAAATGCTAATAACTCTTTCGTTTTTAAAGTTATTAGTTTTTTTTTAATTGAAATAAATTAAGTATTGATCTAATAATGTATAAAAAAAAAGAAAAAAAAATGAGTACTGGGTCACACCAAAATGAGGTACCTTCACTTGGATATGGAGCAAATGTTAGAGCAAAAGTGGCTATTTTGTTAATACTTATTTCCTCCATATCCATTTTTGTATTAATTTTACCAATAAAGAATCTTTTTCAGAGCATTTCTTCTCCATTACTGAGTTTTAAGAAAGAAAAACACTCAAAACATATTTAAGAACCTTTATTTTTATAAAAAAAAAATACATAACATTAGAAATACAGTGCTTTATTATAGTACAATAATTAATTTGTTCTGTTGTACTTTTTTAAAGTTATTTTTTTACTTAATGCTAGACTATCAGCTATGAACATAATACCTACTTGCAAGATCTTGCTTAAAATTTAAAAAATAAGCCTAAAAACCTAAATCCCCAATGCAATATAAAAATCTGCATCTACGGGAGGCATAAACTTCAACATGGATTTGATATCATTAACATTAGGTGCCGGAGATGATTCTGGCGAATAAACACACTCAACGTTTTCCATGTCACCGATTTAAATGTTTTTTTTGACAATTACAATCAATTTACTTAAGAAAAAGCTTGAACCAATTCGATACTCATGTTGATTGACAGATAAACAAACAATGCGCTCAAGTTCGGCCCGATCGTAAGCCGGCATCAAAAATGCTGTGCACGTAGTATTCAATAAAATATAAATAAACCGATGAAGATGAAATAAAGTATCAAAAAACAAAATAAATGGCAAATACAAATTCAAATTTAAAAAATCAATCCAATTGAATTCACAGTCAATTACTCTTAGCGTTTTTTGATAATTATGATTTTCCAATAAAGTTTGCTAATATTAAAAATTATAAATTCAGTGTTTGTGTATAAACACAGTGAAAATTCATTATTATAAATGTTAAAAACAAGGTTTCTTTCACACAAATTGATAATAATTATCGAACGTTTAGAAAAAAATGTCTACTCAGTAAGCAAAAACGTTCGATAATTATTATCAATTTGTGTGAAAGAAACATTGTTTTAATATTTTTTGAAAAAATATGTATTAAACATAATACGTATATCCAGTAATTATTATTTTCATTTTATTGCCACTATTTGCATGCTTTCTCAATTTGTATGTTACGTATTTTGATGTAAATGGTGAAATTACAATTCCCTATTTTAGAGGAGAAATATATATTGTTCACAGCACCACAGCCATATCCGAGACCAACATATTGGGCACAGTATGTTCCATCGATAGTGGGGAGTTTGGGCGAACGTGATTGGTTGAAACGCTCGCAATGGATATGGCGGATTTAAGTCCCAACTATATTTCAAAACTCTTGGATATGGAGGAAATGTGCACTGAAAAAATTGTCAGTTTATGACTTTTTTCAAAAATTTTCACGGATTCGGGTAAAGTATAGTCTCAAGACACCAACCCATATCATAACTCAAAAAAAGTGAAAAGTGGATATGGCGGAAATAAGTATTGGCATGACGATATGTAGGTTTTTATTTTGAAAAACACAATAAAAGATTAAGCATGAAATGAAGCTATAAACCATAGAGGAATGATTTTCTGATAAACGCAACTAAGACCCGGTATTTTCAACGTTAACAAGACGCTCTTTTGTCAACGTGTGGGTAGTTGTTTCATCAGTTTAAAGTCACATAAGCTAACGTTGAAAATACTGAGCCTTAGCCTCAAATAAAGAAAGGAACTTCTTGCCGCGGCAAGTCCTCGATGAGGTCACATCGGGCCTTTACAATCAATGTGTCAAAAGGGAGGACGTGATAATCGCTGTGTGGCCATAAAAAACACGTTTATTTAAAACTTTAAAAGTACAAACACTTCCTCATAAAAATATACTGTAACGAAATACACTGGTAGATGTTTATTGGTGTACGTGTGTTTTAAGAGAATGTTCTGGCCCAGACGATTGTAATTGTAAGGTGTGTATGTAGGTAGGAAATGGACTCTTCATGAAATAAATATGTCCAGAATCGTCTATACAACTGTGGTAGTGGAAGTTTCTAGGGCAGGCTGGAATGGCCCCTAGGTTCCGCTATAAGAAGGGCGACAATGGGCTGAAGCGAGTCAGTCTTCGAAGCACTCACACAGAGGAATATCTAGTTACTAGGGCGACCAATATGGTGTAAAATAAATGTAATCTGTACGAAATAAATAAGTGTGTTAAAATAAATCTGTTAGAATTAGTCTGTTAAAAATAAATCTATTGTAAGAAAGTCTGTGTAAATAAACTGTATGGCTAACTTGTGTTAAACTTGTGTTTTAATTAAAAGAACCCAGGAAAAACGTAACAATGGTGTCAGGTGTGGGGTTTAAAACCAAGTACCAAAAAAAATCTGTGCTTAAGACTATTGAAAAATATTTCTGGACAACATAATAAAAACTAATGAATAAAAAAAAAAAGTTTTAAATAAAACTGATTAAACTTGAATTAAAAACGATCGTGTGGTTACCCGCTAAAAATTTGATTGAAGTGTACATAGATAACGTGTTAATAATATTGTGTTAGAATAATGTTAGTAAATACTCATTAGCCGATCTAACGAAGCAAAGTAAATAATAATTATCTAATATCATTATTTGAAATTTAAAAATATTTTTTTTGTAAAATAATTTGTTTTGAAGTAAATTATTTTGAAGTAAATTTAAATTTTTGTTAAAATAAAAAATGGCTAAGGTGAACATCAAGGACCTCAAAGTCTATGAGCTTAAGAATGAGCTTCTGGAGAGGGACCTGGAGACCTCAGGAGGGAAGGCGGCCTTACAAGCACGCCTCATGGAGGCCTTGGAACAGTCAGGCGAAGACCCGGCATATTTTGTCATGGCGTCTGGAGGGGACCGCGAGCGAGCCGTGGAAGAGTTTAAAACAAAGATGGCTGCCAACTTCAAGAGCTTGTGGGAAGACCTAGGTGGTTGGAAGGAGGAGAGGGCTAAAAACCTAGCCTTAAAAATGTCGGTGGACACTGATAGTGTAAAATTAAGTGATAATCAGGATGACAAAAAGGCCGATATGTCAACTGAGGATGAGTCGTCTCAGGAGTTGGGGAAGGGAGACCTGAAGGCCAAAAACAACGGCCAGCTCAAGGTTGAGGACGCAGCTGACAGCAAAGATGTCAAAGACGATGTCAAGTCGGCTGAAAACGGCAAGAGTGACTCGGCCGAGGTGAAGGCTGACAAGAATGCGAAGGAGGAGACGGACGCCAAGGAGGAGGATGAGGACGCCAAGGACAAGAAGGGCAAGGCCAAGAAGGCCAACAGTGTGAAGAAGAAGCCCGCGCCCAAGAAGAAGGCGGAGGAGGCCGTGGAGGAGGCTCCCAAGAAGAAGAAGGCCGTGGAGCCGCCGGTGCCCGTGCCCGCGGGCCGGGGCATCCCCATCGACCACATCCCCGACGTGGAGGTGGCCATCTCCAGGTTCAAGATGGAGGACCTCAAGTTCCGGTACAATCAATTGTGCCGCACGAACCTCATCAAGCGCAACAAAAAGAAGTTCAAGGGCTACGAGTTTGAGAAGGACACGCCTGAGCACAAGGCCAAGCTGGAGGAGGTGCAGAAGCTGGAGCCCAAGCAGCTGCGGACGCTGTGCGAGAAGCTGGGCTTGGACAAGAGGGGCGCGCCCACGGAGCTGGCCAGCAGGGTGGTGGGCTTCCTGCTGCTGCCAAAGCAGGTCTCCTCGCACGCCAGGGGGCTGATGAAGGAGAGGCCGGTGACTGACCGCGGCGAGGCCACGGGAGGCAGGCCCAGAAGGTCCGCTGCTGCTATTGTCAAGAGAGGTTACTCTAACGAGGAGTATGAAACAGATCCGGAAACCAAAGTGCGGGGACCCAAAGTCAGCAGGGATGAATTAGGGGATTCAGATGGCTCGTACAACCCGAGTGGCTCCGGACAGGAGGCGGACTCTGACTTTGACCCGTCAGTGGGGGAGGGGGGCGCTCTCTCCCGCAGGCGCCGCGCCCCCGCCCGCAGGGGCTCAGCCAAGCAGAGCAAGCAGAAGGGACGACCCAAGCATGGCGCGGCAGGAAGCCACTCAGCGAGTCAGAGGACGAGAGCAAGAGTGAAAACTCCGCTTCCGAGCAGGAGAGCGGCTCCGACAACCAAGGATTCTGATCCTTTGACGCAGGAGCCGGCGAGCAAGCGGAGCCGAGGAGCGGTGGCTGACCGGGGACGCAAGGCGGCGCCCCCAACCAAGGAAAGGCGCCCATGCCGGCCGCCAAGAGGAAAGCACCCCTCCCGCAGGCGCCGCGCCCCCGCCCGCAGGGGCTCAGCCAAGCAGAGCAAGCAGAAGGGACGACCCAAGCATGGCGCGGCAGGAAGCAACCCAGCGAGTCAGAGGACGAGACCGAGAGTGAGAACTCCGTTTCCGAGCAGGAGAGCGGCTCCGACGACGGACAAGGATTCTGATCCTTTGACGCAGGAGCCGGCGAGCAAGCGGAGCCGAGGAGCGGTGGCTGACCGGGGACGCAAGGCGGCGCCCCCAACCAAGGAAAGGTGCCCATGCCGGCCGCCAAGAGGAAAGCACCCCCCCCCACACCAGCCAGCAATGACGGGCAAAACCCTAAGGGGAAAATTCCGTGGAACGTCATTTTTCCTGACCACTGGATGCAACTGTGGGTCAAACTGCCCGTACCTTCTTAAAGAAAAGACTGTTCCGGGGCGGAACAGTCTAAGGGGGGGATAATGTAACGAAATACACTGGTAGATGTTTATTGGTGTACGTGTGTTTTGAGAGAATGTTCTGGCCCAGACGATTGTAATTGTAAGGTGTGTATGTAGGTAGGAAATGGACTCTTCATGAAATAAATATGTCCAGAATCGTCTATACAACTGTGGTAGTGGAAGTTTCTAGGGCAGGCTGGAATGGCCCCTAGGTTCCGCTATAAGAAGGGCGACAATGGGCTGAAGCGAGTCAGTCTTCGAAGCACTCACACAGAGGAATATCTAGTTACTAGGGCGACCAATATGGTGTAAAATAAATGTAATCTGTACGAAATAAATAAGTGTGTTAAAATAAATCTGTTAGAATTAGTCTGTTAACGTGGAGTTAAGCCTTGGGAATTTCAAGATCGGAGGGAACTAGAGACATCTGTTGATAAAAATGAGCGTAACTAAAAAAAATAAGCACTTTTTAACATGTTTTACTTTGACTATGCTCAGACAGATGTCCAGGCATGTGTCCAGGCTAAAATAATATTATTTTTAACCCACACCATGAAGGGCCACGCATACATATTTTTTTCATTCAGTCTGCCATTTTAGAATTAATACATTGGCTTAGTGTCACACGTAGTAAGTTCCAAATAGACATAATATATTTTAAAGCAATTATTTTTCTACATCAACTAGAAATTAAATTATTATAGAACTGTATCCAAGAAACATTTTTTTTATCACTTGAACATGATAAATCAGACAGTGCTCCTGTGAAAATAAATGGTTTCAACGGGCAAATACTTAAATGTGCTAGCTACAATATTCTTTTTTTTTTTACAATTCCACACTATGACGACCAGACCGCTCCTTCCGCTATCCCGTTGCATAATACATTGGCATACTGTCAAAAGTACGAAGTACCAAATCGAGGTTATTTAAAAAAAAATAGGCTGATTTATTTGGTGAGCGCTGTTTTTGTGTGTATCACACCTCAAGTGCCCTCTGCGAGCTTGTTCGTCGCTCTAGAAAGCGCCAATTCTCAAGCAAGACCCAGCTGTAAGGCCCAATAGACCTTTTGATGACCGGTCCTTGGTAAAGGTGTATGAATTTTTCAACCCAGCGAAGAAGTTTGAAAAAATAAATGGTTTTTTTTGCTCCACCGGGAATCGAACCCACAACCTTCCATTCAGAGTCCCAAGTTTTACCACTGAACTACAAACCGGTCACACTGTCAAATTTATTTTTACATCTTTGATTTGTTTTTAAAATAATACAAAATGTACATTTTGGATTTTGGAGCTAGCCCATCTATATACAAAAAAAACATAACAATGTGTGGTTATTTGAAGTCACACACATACTTGTATATTGATATATATGTCGATGTAAGCATCGATATATAGAACCATGGATGGAAGCCGTTAGCATTTTTGTAGAAGCCAGACAAAAAGGAATTTCACAAAAAATCTGTACATAATGGGGCGTCCACACGCTTGCCAACCATTCACAAGTCAAGCGCACAGTGTGTCGTCTAGAACATGCTAGCTGGACAAAAATTTGTCTAATGGACTAATTTTGTCCAGCTAGCATGTTCTAGACGACACACTGTGCGCTTGCCTTGTAGCCAAGCGCACAGTGTGTCGTCTAGAACATGCTAGCTGGACAAAATGAGTCCATTAGACAAAATTTTGTCCAGCTAGCATGTTCTAGACGACACACTGTGCGCTTGACTTGTGAATGGTTGGCAAGCGTGTGGACGCCCCATAAGATGCAATATGGTAACACATGATAATAAATTTCTCCCGGTGAAAGCTTGAATGAAATTTTTATATTCATTCTGAGAATTTGACTATTTTTCACAGATAAGTAGGTATACTACTCGTATAAATATTAGTGATCTATTGTTCGTGCTCGATTGTACTTGAATGTTGAGGACTAACTATTATTACGCTTACAATTTACGAAAATATGGCAGATCAGTGTGATAACTTAAAAATAAAAAATAAGCAAAAAATGAAGACTTTGCGCCCTAGATCTCACAAAATGCAAAAATTACACCAAGCCCGTAACGCGTATCATGAAAACAGAAAAAAAACAATTGTAGGCGTTGTTTGCCAGGGCAGTGATTTATCTGCTTGTAGACGTGGTGAGTATTCTCAAAATACCAAAACATTTGATTGTGAGGTGGAAAGTAACCACGCAAACACAAATTTAGGGACTAATCAGTCAAAAGTGATAACTTCAGCTGCGGAAACTGCGATACAAACAGTGAAATCCATCAAAATCCCTTTGAGAACGTATTCAAAATTTGCCACACAAAAAACAATTTCTGCAGACCGTGTTTTTTGTGACAATGATCGTTCTATGCACGATGAAATATTTACCGATTTCGATGATGACCTGCCACCATTAACTATCGAAAAAAGCAGTGAAAAAGGTGTAAGCCATATTCCTTGCGGTAGGCGCATTGTAGACATAAGTTATTTCATTACACAGATGGAAGAAATAGGACTGCATCCATTAAAGTGTACAGGAGGGAGATTTATTCTTGTGAAAGATACGCGAGATGGGCTCATGACGACACTTCATTTCAAGTGCATGCTATGTGAAAAAAAAACAGTTGTTCATTCAGAGCCTCGTACATCAAAAATGAATACATCTTTTGTTTGGGGTGCATTAAACATAGGTATTGGACATAGCCAAGCAGAAGAACTTTTGTGTTCAATGGATATGCCCATGATGTGCTTCAGTTCATTTCAAAGACATGAGAAGATAGTTGGCCATTCATGGAAAACGTATTTAGCAGACCAAATGTCAAAAAATGTTTTGAAAGAGATGGAGTTAGCTCGTGAAAAGGGAAATATAGATGAAGGGTATCCATTCATAACGGCTATCGTCGACGGAGGTTGGTCCAAGCGAAGCTATGGGCACAGCTTTTCTGCGAAATCGGGAGTGGCATGCATCATCGGAAGACAAACGGGAAAACTCATATATCTTGGTATTAAAAATAAGTACTGCCATATATGCACAATAAATGGTGACAAAGTGCGTCCTCATACGTGCAATACATCGTTTTCTGGCCCATCTACTGGTATGGAGCAGGCAATCATAGTTGAGGGACTGAACCATTTATTCGAAAAATTCAAGGTGTGGGTAAAATATATAATAGGAGATGGTGACTCTAGTGTGTACGCAAGGGTGCGTGAACGAGCACCCTTTGGGTATAAAATACAAAAACTAGAATGTGCCAACCACATTGTGAAATGTTATACCAGCAAATTGTATAGGATGACAACAGACACTAAATACGATCCCAAAAGTCGTACTTTACTCAAACGGGAGATTCATAGGTTAAAAAGTGCAGCACGTGGGGCAATAAAACAAGCCGATGGAAATTTAGTTCAATTGCGAGGTGATTTGAAAAATGGTCCTGATCATGTTTTCGGAAATCACTCGAAATGTCGCCAGCAGTATTGCAAGCATATTGGGAAAGATTCCATAAATAATATTCCATTTTTGGAAAAGGGGAGATTGCTAATAGACTTGCACCTTCAGTTAGATGCTTTGGTCCGCAAAGCAGACAGACTAACTGAAAATGTAACCACCAACCTGGCCGAAAATTATATGTCTTTAGTTAGTAAGTTTGTTGGTGGAAAAAGAGTGGACTACACAAAAAGTGCAAGCTACGAGAATCGATGTTTTGGAGCAGGCGTGAGTCATACCGCTGGACCATCTCATATCACTGATTTGCACAAAATCATAACGGGGAGATCACCTGGTCGGATTGTCAAGCGCTTTGTAGCAAGGCGAACCAAACGCTGCGAAGCGAGACGCTTAGTGTTCACCAAAAAACGCAAGCCTATTACACCAACATCAAGAGCACCCGATTACGATTATGGCCCTGATGCTGCGGAACCTGACATATCTCCGGAGCAATTAACCATGAAAATGGCGGAGATTATGGATATGCTCTGTAACGAAGTTGCTACTGACGCAGATACCCAACAACTGCAAGAAATAACTATTGGGCAAACTGACAACCATCGTTGGATAGAAGCAAGAGAGAAACGATTGACCGCTTCAAAATTTGGATTAATCTGCAAACTAAGAAAGTCCACCCTCCGCCACAATACTGTAAAAAATTTGCTCCTGAAGAAGGACATCGTTACTAAAGCCATTGTTTACGGCAGAAATCACGAACGAACGGCCATAGACTTATACACGAAGAAAACGGGACTGCAAGTTTTTCCATGTGGAATTTTTGTGACAAAGGAGTGGCCATTTTTAGGAGCGAGTCCTGATGGATTAGTGGATGGTAATGGTTTGGTCGAGGTGAAATGTCTTCCTTCGATAGGATGCAAATCCATTATTGATGCAGCTCTCGAAGGCAATATTTTTATTCATTTTGAAAATGGAAATCTAAAGTTGAAAAATTCTCACAATTATATGTATCAAGTACAGGGGCAAATGTTTCTTGCCAAAAAAAACTTTTGTGACGTAATAATATATTCCGAAAGTGGAATAGAAGTTATACGAACTTACCCAGACCCCGAATTTGAGTTGAATGTGATATCGCACCTGTCAAAATTTTATAGGGATTCACTGTTGCCAGAGTTGGCTGATAGTCGAATTCAGCGAGGTATGAAAATAAGAGAACCTGACTATGTCATCAGTGCCATAAAAGACAAAGCTTTAAAAGCCACCTTATCATCCCAACTCTAATATTTTAAGTGTAATTACCTTTATTGTTAGTTATGAAAGCTATAGATGATACCAAACAAATCATTCCAATAACATAAAAAATAAATAAAAGGTTCATAAAACTTCAGAACATACATATAAATCAGAACTTACATAATTGTTAAGAACATGCAAGGTATCAGTAGTTATGTTTGGTTTATATGTTTAGTTTGTATTTTATTTATATTGATGGTTTAGTTAATAACAAGTCTTTAAAATCTCTGGAAAATAGTAGATACAATAGAGTAGATTAAAAAAAATAATACATTGTATTGTTTTGAAATGTGTTTTATAGATTTGGGTTTGTTTTATAATTGGTTTGTATTGAAATGTCTTTTACAAATTTGTGTTTTGTTTTCTTATTATATTGTATTGAAATGTGTTTTACAGAGTTGTGTTTTGTTTTATAATTGCATTGTATCGAAATGTGTTTTACAGAATTGTGTTTTGTTTTATTATTGAATTGTGTTGAAATGTGTTTTACAGAATTGTGTTTTGTTTTATTATTGTATTGTGTTGAAATGTGTTTTACAGATTTGTGTTTTGTTTTATTGTTGTATTGTATTGAACTGTGTTTTACAGATTTCCGTTTTATTGTATTGTATCGAAATGTTTCAAGAAAATTTCTACTCCCATTTGGTAATTTACTCAATACAAAACGGCTAACGGAATCACAATGCCATACATTTCCACAGCCCGTTGCGTAATGGTCATTACGCAACGGGTAACCGTGTTGAAGTAAAAATGTGCGCATGCGCATTGTCAGAAATGGAACCATTTTTGAATTTCGAATATCAACCTTGAAGTAGGCCATATATAGCGACCGATAACAAACTATTATTTACCGTTTCCATAGCAACCATATTCAAACATCAGCCAAAGTACAATAATATTGTCATCTTATTCATTGTTCCACACCACTATGTTTAATCCTTGTTCAAATACAAATAATTAAATTTTATGTGTAAAGTCAAATAAAAATTGTTAATAGTGTACAAAATCATCAAATTTATTAATTAAAATACTCCAACCTGTAGCTTTCCTTTTTTAGAAAATATTTTCACCGCAAAAATAAACAAACTTAAACAGTTACCTACTTAATAGGTCGGTATGAGGTTGACCACCTACGCTGTAAATATATGGTTCAGTTGGCGAATGCCAACCCTGCACGTAACCACTGCACGTAATTAGTCTTTGTAACACTCTTGTTGTCTTATGTGCCATTCGGCTGCGCCTTATGGCACAAACTAGCACTCGTGTTACAAAGACTATCATTACTAGGCACTTAGGCAGTGGCATAAATAACTATTACAGATTTGTGTTTGATTTTATTATTGTATTGTATCGAAATGTGTTGTACAGTTCGGTGTTTTGTTTTTTATTGTAGTTTATTGAAATGTCTTTTTCATATTTGTGTTTTATTTTATTATTGTTTTGTATAGACATGTGTGTAAAAAGTTTTAAAATACTAGGCTTGGATTTTTAAAATTGAATAAATATCCATAACAATCAATCATAATGTGCGGTTCGCCGGCAAAAGTTTATTGAATCTAATTTTATCTAAGTTGCAAAGATATGCAACATTGGGGATTCACATTATATGCATTCTCACAAACAGACACGTAAAAGTTCACGCTTGCACATGCCGCATGTGAACCTACAACATAAAAACCCAAATATATTAAATGGACATACCCTGCAACTCTTAACGACCTTCCCTGAAACACAGGTGACATTGGCAGAGTGAACCATTTTCTACAGCATGGGTGGTCAGCCGCATACCAACCTATAAGTCAAGGAAGTTACACAACAATACGTATGCTAAATAATAATATTATAATTGAGAGATGAAATTTCTCACAACACATAAGTAGGTACCTACTCGTAGACGTCATTGTGTCTGCATCCACTGGCAAATTATAGGGCTACCAAAAATATATTTTGTGCGTTAAACTTTATAAATTATCTGTTAACATCCTAAACGTATAGGATGATATGAGGTTGAACACTCGTACTGCAAAATTGGTGCAATTTTGATAATGTTATCATTAGTGCTACGGGTACCTAAAATAACAGGCATTTTTTGTTTGTTTCTTTTTAAAAAAAAAATTGTGTCCTGTATTGCATATTAATCCCAGTGTAATTGGAAAGTACTTTTTGTACTCTGCGTGATATGAACCTTCTTTCTTCATGTGAGGAGTCCGAGGTGTAACAACTAGATCTTGAACGATTTATATGAACTTATAAAACACACACCAATCTTTGTGGTCAATCATGGTGCCGCAGTCGTTTATCTATATTGGATAGTATGAAAAGGATCTTTAAAAATATCAAGCTTAGATATAATTTTTATACATGCATTATTGTATTAATATAAAAAATTTAAGTAGTAGGTACCTACTCAAAAACATGCTAAAAAGTAAAATAGTTTGAAGACATAATGTTTATTTATTGTTTTGCAATCACGAAAAATACAAAACCACTTATCAATAAGTTTTGATTCATAAACAAAAGTATGTTTATTCAACCCTGAAAATGATACAATATTATTTTGCTCAATATGGCATAGCAGGACGTGTCCATGCCTCATATAGTTGAGCTATAGCTGTATAGTTATATAGATGCAGATGTCTATACGACATGGCTCGGAATTTTTCTACATATACAGCTGATGTGTATATACATGAGCGGTCCGTCAGACCCATTGGTCGGACTTGAAGTAAACTGTTTTATCATCACTGTCGGCCAAAATATCGCAATTGGGGACACCAGCGACATCTGTGTAACAAATAAAACAATAAACAAATAGAGAATTACAATAATTATTTAAAAATTAGGTGTTTAAGTAAAAGAAATGAAACTTTTACGAAAATAATCAAAAATATTTCGTTCATATAATCGCGATGTGATCTTTGCGGAAAATTACTCGGAGGAACTTAAAACGCGTACGAAAAAAAATTACGTAAATACATTTTAAAAAAAATTAATAACTCAGTAACTAAGTAAATAATGAATTTTCGGAAATCGTCGTAATTTAGCTGAATAAATACTCTATCATTAAATTGAATATTTGGATATGAAATATCAATAAAAGAACCGTGAGTTGCCTTGGAAAATGAGCCTTTTTAAATTGGTTTTTTGCATATTTCCAGCTGACTTGAAGGAAAAAAAAAATTAAAAAAATATTTTCATTTCTTTTAAATATATAGAAAGACAACCGTATATTTTTTTTTTGAACAGCCAAAGTTGTTTTGGTTCTCAAATCCCCCTTAAAAATAAATCTATTGTAAGAAAGTCTGTGTAAATAAACTGTATGGCTAACTTGTGTTAAACTTGTGTTTTAATTAAAAGAACCCAGGAAAAACGTAACAATACCTATTGATTTTTACGGCCAGACATCGAAAATCATAGCTTTCCTTTTCATACATTAATTATAAAGGCGCCATCGGGCGAGTGGAGCTATTTTTTTACTGGATTACTTAGACTTCCCCCTAGCAACCCGATCGTGTAACTTCAAATTAGTTTTTTCGTCGTAAATGTACGGATCTCATTAAGAAAGCATACTCAACTAACCTTTGATATTAAATATGTGTATGTATGCATGTATTTACTTGTTATTCATAAATGAAAACGGGCGTACGAGTATATTTTTTGTATTTTTTTTTGCGATAATAAAAGTGTTAATCATATAATATCTATAATCGTGATGTTTGTACCGTGTTTATTGCAAGTGCCAATCTAGCATCTGATAATTTATTATCTCTCATTCTCTTGCGTTATGAACTCACCTAATTATATTTCTTCCAAGAAAACTTTCCGAGCACGTTTTGCATTGAGAGATAATGCGGTGACTCAATGTTCAAAAGATCAACAAAAGTTTAATAAAAAATTACCGTTTCAAAAATACGCATTAATCATTATTCAAAAGCATCGATTTAAAAAAAAAACAGTGTTCATTGCCTTTTAATTATATGTAGAGTTACATTGTTTGAGCGAATTTTTAGGTAGATTTTATCTATGGGTCACAGGCTATTAAAATCCTTTTCTCCTTTAGCCATTTGTGGCCTTATCCATCCTGATTACCTATTCATCGTGTAAAAATACCCCCTGTGTGATTCTCAGTGCAAGTTCAATCTCGAGAGTGGCCAGACGCAAATTGTCCACTCTAACTGTGCTTCCATCGACGTGCGATTAAGGAGAACCAGAACCCCACAAAGTATAATATACGGGAGTGAGGTGAGTCCTGTCTTTGAATCCATGACTCCTATCCTTGTTCCCCTATGGTTTGTATTGATAGATTTCCCAATTCATTCAGTTTGCTCAAAAACGCGGAATAATTTAAGAACCAGCAGTTTTATAACTCATAGAGTCACTTGGCTTGACCAAACAAAATATAATAAATGTGAAGAATGTTTTTGTTCAAAGCCAGAGCCAGGCCCGGGTTTGAACCCCGCCACGGGTGTTACGTTTTCTTCAAGGTTTACTCAGCCTACACAATAAATGAATCGCTTTTATTTAAATAGATTTGTGAAGAGGATCGCATTTCAGTAACTATCGTCCTGGCGAGAAACAGGTATTAATATTACAAAGTAATAATTAATTAATTTTGTCAACATGTCAACGCTATCGTCAAGAGCGCTTGTCGGGATTCAAGCTGGCGCTGTTTTAATTCAAACACACACTAGTCAAATACCCATCGCATTGTCCGCTCGGCCATAGCACCGACACATATTTGATTAATGAAAGAACTGAGAAATGGTCTGCGGTTCAAGCAGGTCAGTTAACTTAAGTTTACTGTTGATTAACACAGATTTTCAAGTAACTGATAATTATTTGTAACTTCTTAATTAACACTGACACCCGCACTGACAGTTTCCAGTCACGTACTGATGTTCTAAATTTTTGGCAAACAACTGGCACAGCGCTCCTTTTAGCGCTAGTTCAGACACGGCGGGAACCGTGCGATTATAGAATCGCATGGAAATCGCGCGGGTCTTATTTATATGAGTTAGTTAGTAATCGTTCAGACATAACCGCGCGGTTAATCAAGCCGCGCGGTTACCGCAACCCAACCGCCAGAAAATAGAATCGCGCTGCTCCCGCGCGTTTCTATTACTGTGGAGTCTTTACTTCGCGTTCAGTTGCATTGCGGATACCGCGCGGTGAGCACGTCACTGTTCGTGAGTTCGCCATGGATCGTTTCGACACTGAACTATTTATTGATGAGCTTGGCCTCAAATGCGTTTCAGAGCATGAAATATCTTGCCTGATCAGTTCAATTAGTTCATCAAAAGATTTTATTGACATTCTCAAATAGTCAAAAAATTTGTTATCATACATTCTTAATTTGGGATATAACGTTACGAACTGACCATGTACTAGTCGGTCACGTAATATTGGATGCACCCAATACCGCCTTTTTCTTTTCTTTTTTTTAAGGAGCAACCACAGTAAACACACTTCTTCGTCGACCTCCATTTAGAAACTGACGAATCGCATACTAACCGCGCGTGTCTGAATAGCATCACAATTTTGCGGTTTGAAACCGCGCGATTCGTAAACGCGCGGTTCCCGCCGTGTCTGAACTAGCGCTTATACTTTTAGGTCAACCCAGTAAAATATCGGTCTATTTAAATCTATTTATCTAAAGTTTAAGGAATCCTTTTTAACATTTATTTTGAATCCCCTCACGTATGAAAGATAGTGGGTTTGATACCCGGCGAAAAGTACAAAAATATAATATCATTTTCAAATAATAATCTTCGTTGCCTTGAAAAAATCAAGTCAAGATCTATTTTCTAATATTTGGCGTTTTCTATGGTGACGACCGAGTTCACAGAGGCTTCTTGTTTTGTGATTCACACAAAAGCAGCACTCATCAAATAAACCTGATATTCGATTATTAAACTTGTATTCGACCCTGTATGCGTACTCTGAGCATGGATTCAAAACGAAATAAAAGTGATGATTGTTGTGACATTTCAAATAACATAATTAGTATCTCCGGCCCAGGGCACGCAGTGATTTGTGTCGATTTTTGTCATTAAAAAAATAGTTCATCCTCAGTCATCGTGCGGAGAGGGCGTTTCCTGAAGACGTTAGCTACGTCGCCAACGAAACGTCGAGAATGATATAAGTTATCCCATAACGATTCGAAAACTTTCATAATCTAACTGTGTAGTTAATTTAATTGTAAATATTTCAAACGAACATAATTCTAACTTTTAAACCTAAAAATCACAAGAGTTTCAGAAAAACAGACCAGCAGGTGTTAGTCACAAAGAAGAAGAATAATATGGTTACAATACAGCGGAAATTGGGAAGAAGAAAACAGTGGAAAAAAGAGGCCCATGTCCCGAGTGCGGATGTACCTACTTCCGGTTCGTTTGTTGCTTTTTATTCGACAGTTTATCAAGGTTGGACCATCTATTTCTAATGATTTACTGAGAAAATTCAATCACGACAAATATATAGTTAACGACGTGGAAATCTGGCGTTCAATGAGAAAGTACATAGTACACCCATAACTTATACATACATGCATTAAATTGATAGTGGGATATGTTATCACTTAATTATCCGTGTATATAATAATAATAATATTAGGAGGATTTATTTGGTGAGCGCTGGAGCCGACCTTGCACCAACCACTTGAGCTGAAGTGGGGGTTTCCCAGCTCTCGAGGGGGCTGATACTCATTTCTTGTGAAGGCTGAATAAACCTTGCCGGTATTTTATTTTAGGTATGAAATAAACACTATAACGGGAAACGATTTCTGACAACTTCGATGGGAACAAATAAATAAATATTTCTTTGCCTTTTCCCTAGTAACCCGGCCGTGTTACGTTAGGTATGTTATTTTTTGTCTACGTTATTTGTCCATACGACATTAATTATTTTACACAAATTCACCAGTAAATTCTGCGTTTATTTTAGGACAAGTAAGAAAGATGCATTGAACTCTCGGGAGACACAAAACGACAAAAGTAACGCCAAAATGTCTGGCGCAGTGTAATGGAATTCCAAGGGAGAAAAATACGCGACACTGTTTATTTGGGGACGGGGAAAACACCGTTTTAATGTATTTGAATACTTCAACGAGGTATTGCGATGTAAAATACCTGCTGTGTTATTTTTAATTTGAATATTTAAAATTCAAGGTTACAATTGGAACAAGGGAAAGTCAAGTGCGGTTCGCCTTTTAAAATAATAAAATAAGAAATGGCGAAGACTGGGCTTGGGTATAAAAATATTAAAAAAAAGAATTAAATGAACACTACAAAGATTTCGTATTAGGAATAAAACATTCTAATAAAAATGGAACGAACATTACACAGGTTTTGAGCTAGGTATAAAATATTCAAATAAAGAATGTATTCGAGATCAAAAAGGACTCTCACTGAAATAGGTACAAAAATATTTAAATAAAGAGTACAAACCGAAAACAAAAGAAGATCAAATCCTTGCGATAAAAATATCCTTGATTCGAAATTCAAATCTTGTAGGTAAGCACGTAATATTTTCCTGCGAGTGCAAAAAATATTACATATATTGTATCCCAACACAATTCACACACTCTCAGTACACTATCACGCACTTTTCGCTTTAATTACAAGTCAAGATTACTTTATGCTCGGAGCATTATATATTTTTTTACGAGCACGAGGTATAAAATATGTTCCACAGAGCTAGCGCGACGGATGCGGACGGAATACTGACTGGAAGTGGATGGAATCGAGTCTGTCTGGACTTGGCTCAGAGCAGCTCAGAGGAAAGAGGAGCTGTGGAGGAGAGGTGGACTGGGAGGACAAGAACGTGATCGAGTAAAAGACAATTTTTCCTCGAGTATAAAGTATCGCGTGAATACTCGACCATCGCGCACAATAAGAAAATATATGAAAACCTCAACACTCATTAGAGGCACTGTTCTATCTTTCATACATTATTTTTGTTTACGCTACGGGGAGTAAACAGAATGTTTTATACTCGGTTTGTTTGAAATACCTACTTACGCGAATAAAACAAAAACGTAAGTAATGAAATGTATAAATTAAGTACGTCTGCTGCGCTGGAATTTTTATAAATATGGAGTTTAAATTACATTTTTAAATAGATGTATGAAGAAGTATGCGATTCGCCAACCTATTTCACCTAGCTTTAGTTTTGATGGTATCCACGCAAAAATCGAATTAAGATTTTTTCTCGTCATAGGTCTGTGTAACTAGGACCATTCGCAAACAATACGGAAATATTGGTGAGCCCTCGCCATTACAACTCGGCCGTGAGACGTCACAACTTTATTAATTAATTTGCGGATTTCATTATTGAAATATTACACTCAAAGGCGTCAACTTATATTTTTTCGGAAATGAGATAAACACTCGTTTATATATCGTCCCCCTAGTTCTTGTTTGGCTTATCTAACATTTGATTCAAATATGACCTTTCAATGAATCACATTCTACTAATACGAGTATATAACTCAATGCATTCTACCCAATCTGAGCTAAGAAAAAAACATAAAACACGATAATGTGAGAGTTGTTTTAAATATTTTAAAAATCAATTTCCAGCATTCATAAGACACATTGGTCCAGTGCACATACAAACATTTCTCAAATGAAATTACCTCTGTTGGAGATAAGACAATCAAGCACTAATGGGACGAAGTGGAAACACAATAAATTATTTAAAACCTCCATATGAATAAGGGGGAAGAAGTATAGTTGATTTTATACATCTCGTAGTTACATAAATGTAAATTTGGCGTATAAAAATTGTATCGAATTTCTTCATGAAATAAGTGCTTAGTTTGTATGTACGTACATTGTACAGCTGTAAGTTGTCTTCCCTCCAGCTACGGGAGAAAACCTGTTTCCTTCCATCGCGTCGGTCTCGAGATCCCGGTCCTCAAAATTAGTGCGCGGCGTACGGCTAGTCCTGCTGCTGACATTCATATATCGCCACGTTAAAACTGAATAAGTGCTGATTTGAGAAATCGTGTATAAAACATTTTATTGAGTGTAACTGGCTAACTTATAAATAATGATAATAATATTAGGATGATTTATTTGTTGAGCGCTGTTATTGTGTGAATCACACCTCAAGAGCCCTCTACAAGCTTGGTCGGCGCTATATAAAGCTCGCAGAGAGCTCTTGAGGTGTGATTCACACAATAACAGCGCTCAACAATTAAATCATCTCAATATCATTACAGGCTAATATTTAAATACCTGAACAGTTACCCGTATTGGGAAATCCTTTAAAGATGGAATCGCCTTAAGTAAGGCATTTTTTGTAATTCAATTAATAGGTAAGCATTATGACTATTTCCCTTGTACTTTTTAGGCTTTAGGCAAAATAATTAACTTTTCAAATACTATAGGATATTCCAAGTACATATTAGTGTAAATGCACAGCCTACTGTTAGTAATTAGGCCTCATCGACGGTGTGGGTCATGACTCATGACGTCACAGAAGGAAGGCGAGTTTCCTTGTCTAATTGAATTAAAGTATTCTCTCCGTAATACGGTTCCTAGGTATTTAATCCAGCGACCTTTTTAATCTGATTATTTTGCAGTCCTCGCTAAAACATTTTAATTAGCTCTAATGAAAACTTTCAGGCATTTTTAAAATATTTTAGTGAATGATAAAACGTAAACTTCACAGTTACATTTTATCATTCGATGTCAGGTGACAACGTACCTACTCTTCAAAGAGTTTTATCGACTTCTAGATTGGTATGATGCTGACCAACCATACTATAAAAAATGGTTCACTTTGTCAATGTCACCCATGTTTCAGGGAAGGTCTGCAAGAGCTGCAGGGCTTATGTTCATTTGAGATTTAGTTTTTATGTTGTATGTCCACATGCGACATGTGAAAGCGCTATTTCCAAAGTTCCTACTGATCGAAGTTTTTATCAACTTCAAAATAATGTTTTGATTATACAACTCGCCTACCTGCATACCTGAACAGGTTATACGGCCTTTAATGATAGAAGCCATCGATATGTGATATAACTCTTCAGACATCGATATTCTATTGACTATTGCATGCACATATGTATACATAACACGTTATGCTGTTTGTTATTGCCAAAAAGTGTTGCCCACGCCGCGCCGGCCCGCTCTCAGCTCACCAATTATTTGCATAAATGAGAAAGTTTATTGTGATAATATAAAGGCACACACGTGGCCGCATCATAACATATAAACAAACCGGATTTCACTTTTGAATGGTATCATACACTCATTATGCAACATCTCACAATCAATTATCCAATCAAATGAGTGTTCTTTCTTCGTTTTAATAAGATACACACACACTTGATACTCTTCCATGTTTATTACATCGTAAAAATATCACATCACTCGGCCGCTTTCACTTTTTGATTATTTATCTTTGTGTGGGAGTGGGCTTTTGTAAAAGGATATTGATCTATTGTACGATGTAACAAGAAAGCTGTGTTTGTGAGGACTATTAGAAAAATCTGTGAATTTGTTCTTGTGATGAGGAATCAGTGAAAATATCATGAAGAGAAGGTAAATATCAGCTTAGGACACACATTAAGAGTTGCTGGAACACATGCATTAAAAGCCAGAGGGCTCAACAACCTTACCAAGGGTCTCAGACATGGTTTTCTGTTTCGGTGTCTTCTTCAGCCCCAAACCATGGAACCCACATAGACTAAGAGCCAGACGTACGAAACCTTACCTCATCGACTACCAGGCAGAGACATGGTCAGGCTGGTAGTTTGCATCGAGTACATCATTTTTTCACTGGTCTGCCTTTTCCTATCCTGGAGCGTTTTGGATGCGGCCTCTTCAAAGAGGCCCAAAAAATGGTGCAAACTACCTCATCGACTACCAGGCAGAAACATGTTTGGGGAGGTGTCCGGCATCGAGTACATGCCTTTTCTGCAGATTTTGGTGATCCTACCCTGGAGCGTTCTGGAGGCGGCCTCTTCAAAGAGGCCCAAAAAATGGTGCAAACTACCTCATCGACTACCAGGCAGAGACTAGTTAGAGATGATGACCTACATTATTTACCTGCTTTTTGCATTAAAAAAAATACTCCAAACCTGGAGCATTTTGAATGCGGTCATTTTTTTAACAAATATATAAATCGATCTTTTGATATAAGTTGTATGAGTCATGAGAATAAAGAAAAAAATATATATGTTACATTCGTTATTAATAACAATAAAATTAACATACCAAAAATTTGTATTTACAACCCTTCTGGTTCAGTAGAAAAAAGGGTAAAACGGTATTTTTTACATTATATTTTATTACTCAAAAACAAAGTACAATAATTGAAATTTTTGTAAATCAAACCTAAGAACGTTAATTTTAAAACAATAATAGTCTCCTACACATTCTTTCTATCTGCTATAGTTTCACGGGAAATGAATTTTAAAGTCAAATATTTTCCAAAAAACTGTACGTCGAGTCCCGTTTTTGGTCAAAATCTAGCTTAAACGCCTCAGTACTTTATTTTAACAGAATATAAAAAATAATATCGTATAGAAGATTAAACATATATTAAAACTTCATGGATACTTACTTACTTATAATGAAGGGTTGTAAATTATCTGTCCTGTTATAGTTAGAATGTTGAAAATAAGTATATACCTCGTAGCACGAGGGATACGCGTGATATCATCGATGTATATATGCATGGATGGGCGACGAAAGCAATCTTTTGAGACGTAAGAATTCCCCAACGCGCGTATCAGAAATTAAATGTACAGTGCACATGACTTTACAGCATAAAATAAAGTTGTTTTGAGGTGATATTTAATTTTCACAACAAAATGTTTAATTTGTATTATTAATGAAGGCAATCTGCTTAAGTAATTTTAATTTTGCGGTATGATCATTTTCCTTGACTTATAGATTTGTATGAGGCTGACCACCCATACTGTAAAAGATGGTTCACTTTGACAATGTCAACCCTATTTCAGGGAAAGTAGGCAAGAGTAGCAGGGCTTATGTTCACTTGAGATTGGGTTTTTATATTGTAGGTTCATATGCGGCATGTGTAAGCGCGAACTTATACGTGTCTGCTTATGGGAATACGTTTAATATAAATCTCAAATGATATATATCTTTGCAGCTTAGATTTAGATTATTGGTCACTTTTGTATCAAAAATAACACTTCAAAGCCTAGTATTTTAAATTAACCTTTTATAATCATTTTTGTATTTTTCTTCTACGTACTTTTTCATTGCTGTATTTTTTATATGGCTGGTCATGTATTGCACCCTCCACGTGACTAAGCTGCAATTAACATTTTATTATTATTATTGCTATCAAGAAAATTACAATAAATTGTTGTATGGAAATTTTTCGCTTTATACGGTGGCTATATTTTATTTTTCGAAAACAATAGTGATAAATAAATGTAGGTTCATATAATGGCTTTCAAATTGGCTGGCGATAATTTTTTATTAACCCTTCCGCTGCCGAGAAATTTTAAAATATTGTTGCTTTATAGCAGTCCGAAGGAGCTATAAAGTGTTGTATTCGTCCGATTTTTTTTTTGAGGTTTCAACGGAAATGAGTTGTCCTGCACCAGGACATGCAAAAAAACCTTATTTGTCGAACCTGTCCGTGCGTCCGTCCGTCCGTCCGTATGTATGTATGTCCGTATCCCTAGCCGAAACTACTTATCGCAGAGACACCAACTTTTGAATTAAGAGAATTGATAACCACAAATTTTGATGAGCCGACTGGCATGGCACCAACCTGAAAATTCAACATAGCTGCCATACAAAAAAAACATAAAATTGCACTTTTCTCCAAAACGGCTCTAACGATTTACAGTGGTGCCTCACACAACGAACGCCTCGCACAGCGAACGCTGCACACAACGAACTTCCTGTTCGTTCATTTCACGATTCATACAACGAACTTCGCTTCACACAACGAAGTCGCCCGAGCTTCCATGACTGCTTCGCCCTTCCACGATCGCTGCCGATGTATTGCATACTCCCGCGCAGGCACTGCAGGCAGTCGTTAGTCACTGTGCTTAACTTACGCACATATCGCGGCAATCGTTCTTCATTACGAATTAAATCACGCACGTATCACGGCAGTCGTCCTTTTGAGTTAAACTCAATATTTTTTTTTATATCATGGCTTCTAAAAAAAACAGGATCAACGATCTTTACTCCGATACTCTTGTCCGTTATTTCCGGCAGATGTTGGAGAAAAGAGAAAAACAAACGACTTTGGACAGGTTTTACATGAAACCATCGGCCAAAAAGCAGAAAATGGATGAAGACGTGCAAGATTCGGTAGACTCTACTAAGTCTGTCTTAAAATTTAAAAAAATATTTTTTTGTTAGATGTATCTAAATAAAAATAATAACAAAAAAATGATCTTTTTTTATGTCATCTTAGCATTTTTTATGCTACAGAACGAATTATTTCTTTTAACATGTATTGTTATGGGAAAACGCGTTTTACATAACGAACTTTTCGCATAACAAACTTGCTCCCGGAACGAATTAAGTTCGTTGTGTGAGGCACCACTTGTACTTTTGTTTGGCTGATTGAATGAATCTTTCTTGCTGTAGCGATTCTGAGTACTTTTATTTTCTCAGGATTCAACACCAATCGATTAATTATTTGCCATCCAACAAGAAATGTCGTTAATACAGCCGACCAACCTTGTTTCAGTGTCTTTTGCTTGTTCAGGTGTGTAACTGGTATAAATTTGACAGTCGTCAGCATATCAATGGAATTTTAGATTCCAGCCTTCAAATATATGTTCCAGTTTCTTCGTATATAAGATGAACAATAGTGGTCCTAGAACGGATCCCTGTGGCACACCTGTGGTGAGATTAATAAAGATGGACATACCGTTTTGGAGTTGGACAGCCTGACTCCAATTGTTCAGGTAGTCGGTGAGCCACAGTAAAGCCTTTCCGGATAAACCGTATAATCTCTTCAATCTTATTGTAAGGATATCATGATCGACATTTTCGAAAAAGCGCTCATATCCAACATTGTGAGAATGGCATGTTTTCCTTCTTCAATTTGAGTAGTGAGATCAGATAAAATAAGATCAATGCCCGTTTCAGTTGAATGAGAGTGTCTAAAAGCCAATTGTTTCTTGGCCAAAAGTCCCTCAGATTGTAGATAACTAGTTAGTCTCATTGCCACAATTCTTTCAATTATTTTAGATATAAACGACAAGTTCGAGATGGGTCGGAAATTTGAAAAGTCTTCTGGGTCCAACTGAAGTTTTTTGAGAATGGGAGTAATGCAAGCTTTTCTCTTGTATCGCAACCCCCAAAACAATGAGTTTTATGAGGCAATTATTATTGTTTTTACATAGCACTTGTTTGGGCGAATCGTTCTGTAGGTTTATTTATGGGTATTAGACGTTTTCTACCAAAAATATTACAATTATTTTTTTATGGAAATTTGGCACTTTGTATGGTGGCCATACTTAATAATATTTTTTTTAAAAAAGTAATGAATTATATATGTAGGTATATATAAGAGCTTTTCAATTGCGCAACAATATTTTTTAGTTAGCCCTTTCTCTGCCAAGAAATTTTAAATTGTTTTTTTCTCTTGTATGGCAACCCCCAAAACAAAGAAAATTATGAGCCGATGATAATTGTTGTTACATAGCACTATTATAATGACGATTGTGCAAAAAAATAGAGAAAATCGTATGAGCCGTTTTTGAGCAAATCTCATATGAAACTTTCAGCTGTTCGGAAACCATCTTGAATTTTCTAAAATTTGAAAAATGTTTCACTATGAATTATAGGATAAGAGAGTTCTTTCTATAAAAGTTAAGAAATATAAAAGTTTTTTGCGTTCTGATGGGTTATTGTAGCCTTTTAATTTCAATTTTTGATATCATGTTAACGTCACTTTATGTTATTATATTAAAAAAACATATTTAATTTTATTTATTATTTTATGTTATGTATAATACTCGTATTGTAAAGAATTATTCTTTTGTCAACGCTTTCACTTCTGAGAAAATCACAATTGTTTATTTTTTTCATATGGAAACCCATAGACGAAGATTGGCAAGAGTGCTGCTATAGCTATTTTTCTTAGTGACAATTTAAGCAACGATCACACTGAAGTTTTAAAGTACAGTGGTGCCTCACACAACGAACTTAATTCGTTCCGGGAGCAAGTTTGTTATGCGAAAAGTTCGTTATGTAAAACGCGTTTTCCCATAACAATACATGTTAAAAGAAATAATTCGTTCTGTAGCATAAAATATGCTAAGATGACATAAAAAAAGATCATTTTTTTGTTATTATTTTTATTTAGATACATCTAACAAAAAAATATTTTTTTAAATTTTAAGACAGACTTAGTAGAGTCTACCGAATCTTGCACGTCTTCATCCATTTTCTGCTTTTTGGCCGATGGTTTCATGTAAAACCTGTCCAAAGTCGTTTGTTTTTCTCTTTTCTCCAACATCTGCCGGAAATAACGGACAAGAGTATCGGAGTAAAGATCGTTGATCCTGTTTTTTTTAGAAGCCATGATATAAAAAAAAATATTGAGTTTAACTCAAAAGGACGACTGCCGTGATACGTGCGTGATTTAATTCGTAATGAAGAACGATTGCCGCGATATGTGCGTAAGTTAAGCACAGTGACTAACGACTGCCTGCAGTGCCTGCGCGGGAGTATGCAATACATCGGCAGCGATCGTGGAAGCCCGGGCGAAGCAGTCATGGAAGCTCGGGCGACTTCGTTGTGTGAAGCGAAGTTCGTTGTATGAATCGTGAAATGAACGAACAGGAAGTTCGTTGTGTGCAGCGTTCGCTGTGCGAGGCGTTCGTTGTGTGAGGCACCACTGTAAATCGTTAGAGCCGTTTTGGAGAAAAGTGCAATTTTATGTTTTTTTTGTATGGCAGCTATGTTGAATTTTCAGGTTGGTGCCATGCCAGTCGGCTCATCAAAATTTGTGGTTATCAATTCTCTTAATTCAAAAGTTGGTGTCTCTGCGATAAGTAGTTTCGGCTAGGGATACGGACATACATACATACGGACGGACGGACGGACGCACGGACAGGTTCGACAAATAAGGTTTTTTTGCATGTCCTGGTGCAGGACAACTCATTTCCGTTGAAACCTCAAAAAAAAAATCGGACGAATACAACACTTTATAGCTCCTTCGGACTGCTATAAAGCAACAATATTTTAAAATTTCTCGGCAGCGGAAGGGTTAGGCACTTTACCCACCTCCACCCACCAAGTTCATACAACTCATGCGGAGTCGCTTCACTTGGTGATACTTCACTTGCAATGTTTTTTTGGCGGCCGAAGGCCTTCCCGTTGAAGTTAATCAGCTAAAGTTACTCTGCTCAAGAAAGGAAAAAGAGGATCCTCAAATCAGGGGCTAACGCATGACTCTAAGAAGTCCCACCCTCCCCAGAACGTCGAGGTTACTGAAGCTAATGTGCCTGACGGGAGCCCTTCATTGACGTGTATCGAACGAGTTGCCATCCGCGCTGAGCGCAGTAAGTTATGGGTGTACATACGTCAATATGTATGGGTGTCGCGAGGACTGACTGAGGGCTAATGGTCACCTCTGCCCAGTCTTGAGCCCGCGGCTGCGAACTCGTGCCAGGACTGGCAGAAGCGGCGGAATGCAAGGTAGTTGGCTCTACTGGCAACGAAGTCCGCGTAGCCGACCGGTCCGGAACCGGCCGGCCGGACTGCGTCGATGAGGAGCTCTCGTTGAGAGTGCAGCAGAGGGCAATCCCACAGGACGTGCCGCACGTCCTGGGCAATGGGTCCGCACAAACACTCCCCTCCACCCTGAGAGATGACGCCCCGTTCTAAAAGGTAGTGCGCAAATTTCCCGTGACCAGTGAGGAACTGGCTGGTGAAGTGGTCCGGGACGAGCCACCGCGCAGCCATGCGCTCCCTGATCGACGGAAAAAAGGAGTAGATGACCTTGTCACACGATGTGACGTCCCAGTACCTTTGCCACTGTGCGTATGTAGCGTCGCGAACCGAGTCCCTGACACGCTGCGTCAGGCGTCCATCCGGCGGCGGCGGGATCACCTGATGTTCAAGCTTGGCCGGGAGGCCTCGCCTGAGAGAACCGATAGCGGCGCGGTACTGGAGCTCGAGGTCGAGGGGGAGCACCCCGGCTAGGGCCGGGAGCGAGTCCGTCGCGGTGGATCGGTACGCTTTTGTCAGGAGGAGCAACGAACTCCTCTGACCGGAAAGCGCCGCGCGTCGTGCATTTCCACGCCGACACTTGTCCGCCCAGCATGACGCCGCATAAGCGGCGGTGCCGAGGAAGACCGAGTCATAGAGGATGCGGAGTGCACGACCCCGCAGGCCCCACGACGTGTTCGATAGTCGAGCCATCTTCCCGAATGCGCTATTCGCCTTCTGGGTGATGGCTTTCGCGTGCTCAACGAAGGGGAAGTTGGCGTTCAGGGAAACGCCCAGGTATACTACGGTCCGCGAGAATTTTACGCGTGTGTCTAGGAACATTATTTTTGGGGGTCTACCGACGTCTAGCTTACCCTTGAGGAGGATAGCTTCGGTCTTGTGGGGAGCAAAGGAGAGCTTATTATTAACCCCCCAGTCTGCTATGGCGCGGAGGGCTGACTGAGATAGAGATTCCATCTTAGCACGTGATCCCGCCTCCACAGTGAGAAGCGCATCGTCCGCGTAAGCACGCACCTCGCAGCCCTGGGGGAGAGGGAGAGAGAGAAGATCATCAAACAGGATGTTCCAGAGGAGGGGCCCGAGGACTGAGCCCTGGGGGCATCCCCTGGATACATCCCTCTCAATAAGGGTGGGGCCCGCGTCCATCGTAACGCGTCGCGCGGAGAAGTACGAAGCTATGCAGTCGTATATATTAGCCGGAATATTACGACGCCTGAGCTTCGCCAAGATCATGGGCCACCAGGCGCTATCGAAAGCGCCTGAAATGTCCAGGAGAACCGCCAGTACGTACTTGGAAGTCGATTCCCTGACCGCCTCCATGGCCGACCGGATGGCGTCCTCCGTAGAGAGGCCAGGCCGGAAGCCATACTGGCGGGCGGAAATTGACATTCCGGAAGTGGTGAGGTGGGATTCAACTCGATTAGCGATGAGCTTTTCGAGTATCTTCCCAAGGACTGGGAGAAGGGTTATGGGGCGATATGCTTTAGGGTCCGTCGGTGGTTTCGCGGTGGTTTTGCGGAGTACCTTGAGGAGGCCGACCTTCCAACAGCGCGGGAAGACTCCTTGCTGGATGCACGCGGCGAAAATGGCTTTAATGTCGTGTGGGGCTACGGCCCACGCCACCTTGACCATAGAATTATTGATTCTATCTAGTCCAGGGGCTTTCCGCGGAGCAAGTGATTTTACAATCGCATCTATCTCACTGAAGGTGGGTAGAGACGACTCTGCGCTATCCAATGGACGCGCAGCCTCGGCACGGATCTGTGCATCTTGCTCGCTGTCAATCAGCGGGCAGTCCGTGGTGATTAGCGCGTCGAGGAAGGCCTCGCACGTGGACGTGAGTGTGCCAGAGTGGCCGCGCGCCCCAGGAAGAGTGATTCCGCTAAGCACCCCGCCCAGCGTGACGCTAGACGTTACCATGCGGTATGCCTCTCCCCAGGGGTCCGGATTAGTGCTAGCAGTGATGAACGCGCGCCACGCGGCCTTCTTTTCCTTCTTCATCTCCTGCTTATACACTCGAAGTGATCTCCGGAGGGCGTTCTTAAGGAACGCCACAGGTGAAACCCCATACCGGTCGGGGATGGTGCGGGAAGCGCAGCGCGGGCAGGGCCAGCCAATTTGAAAGCCATTATATGAACCTACATTTATTTATCACTATTGTTTTCGAAAAATAAAATATAGCCACCGTATAAAGCGAAAAATTTCCATACAACAATTTATTGTAATTTTCTTGATAGCAATAATAATAATAAAATGTTAATTGCAGCTTAGTCACGTGGAGGGTGCAATACATGACCAGCCATATAAAAAATACAGCAATGAAAAAGTACGTAGAAGAAAAATACAAAAATGATTATAAAAGGTTAATTTAAAATACTAGGCTTTGAAGTGTTATTTTTGATACAAAAGTGACCAATAATCTAAATCTAAGCTGCAAAGATATATATCATTTGAGATTTATATTAAACGTATTCCCATAAGCAGACACGTATAAGTTCGCGCTTACACATGCCGCATATGAACCTACAATATAAAAACCCAATCTCAAGTGAACATAAGCCCTGCTACTCTTGCCTACTTTCCCTGAAATAGGGTTGACATTGTCAAAGTGAACCATCTTTTACAGTATGGGTGGTCAGCCTCATACAAATCTATAAGTCAAGGAAAATGATCATACCGCAAAATTAAAATTACTTAAGCAGATTGCCTTCATTAATAATACAAATTAAACATTTTGTTGTGAAAATTAAATATCACCTCAAAACAACTTTATTTTATGCTGTAAAGTCATGTGCACTGTACATTTAATTTCTGATACGCGCGTTGGGGAATTCTTACGTCTCAAAAGATTGCTTTCGTCGCCCATCCATGCATATATACATCGATGATATCACGCGTATCCCTCGTGCTACGAGGTATATACTTATTTTCAACATTCTAACTATAACAGGACAGATAATTTACAACCCTTCATTATAAGTAAGTAAGTATCCATGAAGTTTTAATATATGTTTAATCTTCTATACGATATTATTTTTTATATTCTGTTAAAATAAAGTACTGAGGCGTTTAAGCTAGATTTTGACCAAAAACGGGACTCGACGTACAGTTTTTTGGAAAATATTTGACTTTAAAATTCATTTCCCGTGAAACTATAGCAGATAGAAAGAATGTGTAGGAGACTATTATTGTTTTAAAATTAACGTTCTTAGGTTTGATTTACAAAAATTTCAATTATTGTACTTTGTTTTTGAGTAATAAAATATAATGTAAAAAATACCGTTTTACCCTTTTTTCTACTGAACCAGAAGGGTTGTAAATACAAATTTTTGGTATGTTAATTTTATTGTTATTAATAACGAATGTAACATATATATTTTTTTCTTTATTCTCATGACTCATACAACTTATATCAAAAGATCGATTTATATATTTGTTAAAAAAATGACCGCATTCAAAATGCTCCAGGTTTGGAGTATTTTTTTTAATGCAAAAAGCAGGTAAATAATGTAGGTCATCATCTCTAACTAGTCTCTGCCTGGTAGTCGATGAGGTAGTTTGCACCATTTTTTGGGCCTCTTTGAAGAGGCCGCCTCCAGAACGCTCCAGGGTAGGATCACCAAAATCTGCAGAAAAGGCATGTACTCGATGCCGGACACCTCCCCAAACATGTTTCTGCCTGGTAGTCGATGAGGTAGTTTGCACCATTTTTTGGGCCTCTTTGAAGAGGCCGCATCCAAAACGCTCCAGGATAGGAAAAGGCAGACCAGTGAAAAAATGATGTACTCGATGCAAACTACCAGCCTGACCATGTCTCTGCCTGGTAGTCGATGAGGTAAGGTTTCGTACGTCTAGCTCTTAGTCTAGCAAGATTTACACAGCCTTCACGAGCAATGAAAGATTGTTTAATCTAGAGAAGGGAAACCCCCACTTCAAGTTCAGCGTGTGGTGCAAGACTGACGCCTTTTCTTGTGAAAAGAAATATGTTCTAACCGCTCGCGCTACATGTAATTTAGACGTGTGATCCCTTAAAGCAAAAGTTTCCCTGGTTTTCCTTTTATGTTCTTCAGTTATTTTTGGTCCACCTGTTGAACACCTTTGGTCCTCCTTTACAATCCTATGATCCTGGCCACACATTTTCTTTCAATTGTTAGCTTTCATACTCTTATCTGTGTCTTCCCGAACTTCTTTTGCTTGTTCTTGTTTACTTTTACATTATATCCCACAACTGTCACAGGTGTGCATCTACCTGCCGGCCTTTCAACTACGCTAGAGATTTTCTTTGATCTTCAGCTAATTTTTCTCTCTCAAATCTTTCTCTTCAAAATATTTGCTTTGTTGCACATTGTTTGCAAAAATACTTTGGCTGACTCTAAACCCCACTAACAAAGACTAATATTATAATCTACTATGGTGTGATATAGAAGGACCGTCTGTTCCACCGAGTGCCCATCCTTCTTTCCACGCGGATGCCTCCCAATAATTAAATTACTCAACTAATAATAATTAATTCAGAGACACGATATCACCTCGGCACTGTTACGTCACCAAACATATCTATAGAAAAAATACATTTAAATTCACTAAAAAAAATATTGTAGTTTTGGGATCATGGCTAATAAACGCAGTGCGGACATCACGATTCTAATTGATAAAAAGTTTTTTTACATGTATTTTATAAAAATCTATTTTTCTTGAATCTTGAAATTTATTGACAGTTTGAAGGTCATGTCAGAAAAAAAATCGGATTTTCCTGCTATTTATTTTGTTTCACTTATAAATTCAACCTATTACCTGCAAATATTATAAAAAAAAAAAAAAAAAAAAAAAAAAAAAAAAAAAAAAAAAACAATCTCTTCTTCTTTTCTGACAACTTGCTAGGTAATAATGCGGGATATCAGCCTTCTACATATTATATTCTTCATTCGAATTATTATAAATAAAAAGATACATAATTCACCTGACATATTTCTTCTACCATCTTGGAGCACTAACATACAATATTCTGCTTTAATATCCGCACAGTTTTTAAAATTCATTTCATTAGGATTCTGACTGCATATTTGCCACTGGTTTCATTATGGTCACAAACCTTATACAGACTGAAAGTAAACAAAGATAATATTACTGCAATAGGTACCCGGCGTGTTTCATTACGCACTTTGGGCTTGTGGAATCAATTATTTAGATATATCATCAAATGAAATATAATGATATATAATCAAATAGAAAAATGATAAAAAATCCGATAAGCATCGAACATCACATGAATCATCTCGAAGGTAATTTACGTGTGTTTTTTATTTTGTTAAAAGTTGTCGAGGGCTTAGTTCATTTCTTTCTATTCCTCTATACTTCCCTATTTCAATTCATTCATGGAATCATTTTTTCGTACATTTACTTCTTTTAGATTCACTCAGAATTGCCATCCTGTCACATTTCTACTTATAAGGGACCAGACTCCAATCAGACAAAAATCAAAATTAAGTGTGATTTCTCCCGAAAATGACATTTTTTGTTGCATATACGTAAGTCAGCTGATGTACATCATATTTCCTGTTCAAATTCCATCATATTATAACCCACTTCCGAGAAATATTTAACTAAGGTCCTTAACACAATATTTGGAGAGCGTGCATTTGCAGTTGCTGGCCCTCTGGCCTGGAACCAGCTGCCACATCATGTGAGAGAGCTAGAGGACCATGGAAAGTTCCGGAATGCACTGAAGACAAGCAAATTTCTGGCATCGGTTTCTGGCAAAACGAATGTAAAAACGCTTTGCTGTGGAAAGTGCACATGACTTTTTTTTGTATTTTTTTTTCCGATAAGTAGGTACTTACATACGCAAACGCAACCAAGCTGCACATGTATGATGTAGTGTAACTTCTTGCCGCGTTATTCCCGATGGGTTTCGCATATGGCGAGTGGAACCTATTTATTTTTACAGGTAAGGGAGCGGGCCTTACGCCAACCACTTCAGTTGAAGTGTGGGTTTCCCAGCTCCCGAGGGGCTGGTTCTCATTTCTTGTGAAACCGTGCCGGTAGTTTTTGGATTTGAAATAAACACCGAAACGGGAAATCATTTCTGAAACCCTCGGTGGGATTCGAACCCGAGCTCACGGCGCGGAATGCAGGCACTCTACCAACTGAGCTACCGACCGGGCTTATTTTCTTTTTTTAATTCGGTTCGTTTCCCTGGTCGTCGTATGGATGAATGTTGATAGTTGGATTAATATTCACGGCAGCACGCGACCAGCTCGGATTCTTTAGCCATGCCGTCCGCTACCGTCTACGGAAATAGACGACGTGGCTGGACAGTGTACTCAGTACAGACTACAGGAGGCAAGCCGAGTCAGAGAAAACAAGGATACTTTTTGTATTAGTTCACTTCAGCCCAGTCGAAATAGTTAGAAATAGCTAATTTAAATTAATTAACTATAAAAGTTGGCAGAGTTATGTTTTGGGTATGGGTTTTACCTTTTTAACGAATATTCGCTATTATCGATTTTTAGTCTTAACCGATTGTTACCCCAAACGCCTTTACCAATTTAAGCCTTTAACAAATGTTAGCCCTTATCGATTTTAGCCCTTAAAAAAAGAAGAAAGATGAATTGAAAGGACTTCAAGTGGCTGAGAAAATGGTTTGAACAGTAATGGATGTAATCCGCTTATTTCATAAATCGTCCCTTTAGTGCTTGTTTGTATTATGTCCAGATGAAAGTCACATGAGCAAAGTTTGTAAATGTACTGGACCAATGTGTCTTATGAAATCTGGAAATCGATTTAAAAAATATTCTTAACAACTCTCACATTATCTTGTTTTACTTTTTTTTCTTAGCTAAGTGATTCTTAAGACAATTTCATTTGAAGGTCATATTAGTATCTAATGGTAGATAAGCCCAACAATTACTAGGGGAACGAAATACTAATAACTGATCATTGCTCTGCTTAACTAGTGGGTGTAGGTGTGTGTTGAGTAATGGCCGGTATTCCAGTACAATGCACCGTTTAGTGCAGTTTGTGAGGAGAGCACGGAGAACGCAGGTGCAGCGAGTTGTGTCGAATAACGCATCTAATCTGCATTTTATGAGCAGTAGTTAATGGGGCAGTAGTCGCTACAACTGTGAGGAAAAAGTGAAAAATGACAGCACTAAAAATGCGAGAAAAATAATCAACACGGAACTTAAAGACAGTACCTAGACCTACCCCTAGACATTAAAAAAAACAGAAACTCGCTCATTGAAGGCGCTGATAAATCATCCATATTTACGTGATGACAGGGATTTTTTTTTAATGTTTTATTTAGGCCTAAGGGGCGATGGGCTCATATATTTACGCATATGAAACGCGATGGGCGAAAAAAAAGGTTGTTAAACACTGGACTACACCCAAAGTATTACCTACTTCAGGCCCAGATTCAGACCACTGGGGGCCCTGGTGCGGGGAAAAGTTATGGGGGCCCGCAGCTCCCTTCTCCCCTCCCCTCCCCCCTATACCCTCGCCTGCCATAAAAATATATACTTTTTAGTCTTATTACTAATTAAAACTAATCTCAGTATTTGATACTGAATCCGGTCCACCTTTTATTTTCTCTTGAAGTTTATTTATAAAACGTCTTGGGGACCCCCTGGGACGCGGGGCTTGGCCGTACCCTTAAAACCGCCCTTAATGGGGGCCTGCGTATATTTCAGATTCTGTGTGAAAATTGTACATCGTCTCTACAACTTTCCACAGCCTTTACTAAAATATCCAATACAACTCTTACGGTACACAATCTGATTGCTCTTGAATTGCCTATGTCCTATGATATCTTGTAAACGGATCTTACCTAGGTACTAACTGTGTAGGAAAGTAATAACTCCACCAGTCTCTAGCCGTTGTCGTGGTTAGTGGGTCTCCAGAGTGGATATGCGCCTCACGGCTCACTTCATGTCAGCGTCACTGCGTCAGCCATGATGCCACATTCGTAGCTGGAATAATGGCCGGCCCTTTGCGGATCTGTGCCCCGAGTGTAAAACATTACGTTAGCGTTTACCAAATCACGTATCTAACCACAACAGCGCCTCTGGTGAGTGATTTAGTTTTTTGCAAAACGCTATGTCAGAGTTTAAGCGTATTGTTGTATACTTGGGGTTATGATGGTCTGCGCTTGACCTCTACTCTGTATTGAGGTTCACACATCTAACGAAGATAACACCTGCATTGTCAGGGTCTGAGTTGGCTCATGTTATGGTGTAATCTACAACTTCTATAACCTCAATATAAGTCGTAGATTTATAGATATGTGAGTCGGATAGAGCTAAAAGCTCTCAAGTTGGGATTCATACAATAACAGTGCTCACCAAATAAGTCATCCTAATAATATTTTTATGTATTATGCGGCAAAAGATATATATTTCTTTTAAAATGAGATTAATATACAGAAAATTATATTCTTTGTGTTTTTACATGTACAATCTGTAATCTGAGTTGCAAAGATAAATTGACATTTAAAGCCCATATTTGATGCATGCTCACAAGTAGGCGCACGTAAGTTCACACTTACACATGCTGCATGTGTACATACATACAAATTACAAAGTAATCCAAACCTCACATGAACATAACTTTTCTGCTCATGCTGCATTTCCCTAAAACGGGGTGGCATTGGCAAAAGTGAAGTAAGTTTTAACAGCATGGTGGGTTCAGAATTCTTTGTGTTCAGCCTCATACCAACCTATTAGTTAATAGGTTGGTATGAGGCTGAACACAAAAAATTCTGAAATTCAAATAATAATAATAAAGACAATATTTATAGTGCCATTTTTTTATAAATCACTGCAAGGACACTATTCAACTGTAACATCTCCGAAACAAACATGTCTTCAATCCCGACATAAACGCATTTTCTACGGCTCTAAGCTTATGGGGTAGGGCATTCTACAGCACAGGGCCAGTCACCCAAAAGGCATGATCCAAGAACTTTGCTTTATTAGATAGTTTTGGAACAAACAATTTATTTTCCTGTATTTGTCTTTCCGGGCTTTGAATCAATTTATTCACAGTAGTAGGTACTACTGGATCTTAATGCCAGCAGCTTACCCTCCACTGTGTCCATCTCACAAAGTTCTGAAATATACCGCGGGGCAACACACTGTGTCGATTCAAGAACAGTGAAACTCGGAAAGTAATATAATTTTCTCATTTTCGAAAAATATCCTAGATTGCCTCTTTGACGACTTATTTGAGGATGTCACTTTCTGCACGTGCCCTGAAAAATAGCATTTCTTGTTTCAAACCTTGTAGTTCTGAATTACATATAAGATATTACCCATAAAGCAGAAGGTTAAACGCTCCACGCCCTTCTCCTCGCGATAATAAAGTAAAGGCTTTGTGCTTTTACTCAACGCGCTGAGGTTTCGTGTCACATTAATTATAATAAGGAAAACAACGAGAATAGTCGCTTGTACAGTTAGAGTGGAGCTGCAGCCCGTTATAAGGCTGCATGAACGCCATTATGCATATTTTCTGCAAGATCCAGTACGCTCAGGTAGATGTTAGATGTAGGAACCCACTGCGGGAACAGCGTCCACTGCGAAATCCTGTTCCTAATGACGCTCATCCTGCATCCGAGTCGTGGACTTTACAAGAGCGGACAATAAGAAAACACTACGCTAGAAGAAGCTACATTCCCTGTCTGAGTAATAGAAAGTAGGCAAGCAAAGATTTCGTGAGATATAATATTGACATACTCTTTTTACTCCATGAAGCTTTTTTCGAGATTGCGAACTTATCACTTCCATACACATGTATGGAAGAATCTGTGAGAGGTGCCACATTAGATATCAGAGTCTACCAAGGTGTATCCGTGGGATCAGACCATCATCTCTTGTGTGCTACAGTAATGATAGGTAAAGTGAAAAAGTTGAAAAGAACGAAAGTTATTAAGATGAATAGAATAAAGGTGGAAAAGCTAGATGATGAAAGTGTGAGGAAATATTTGAAGCGGAAGTAAGTAAGAATGTAAAAAAAATGGTGATGAATACATGTGAAGAACAAATGTGGATTGATGCTAAAAAAATATGTGGAGAAGTGACGATTGGCCATAGAAAGGGCAATGAATTGTGGAATGATAGTGTGAAACAAGCAATGAAAGAGAAGAAAGATAGTTATTTAAAATGGATGAATGATAGAAAAAATAAAAAGTTAGAGACCGAATACAATACGAAAAAATGACGACATCCATATTTTCTTGCAACGTATAGGATTTAGGTACTTTCTTCGTCAGCCTCAAGTCAAATGTCAATATATCTTTGCATCTCATCTAATAGATTGTAGACATCTACTTCCTCAGAATAAAGTAATAAAGAGTCACCAATATACCAAGTTCAGAAATACCAAGCATGAAAGCTTACAGACAGAGTTCATCTCAACGCAAAACAAAAAGCTTCCCTGAAATTTACTTTTGACATCACTAGTCCACATATTCTTGATACGTATTAGTTTTATGTCCAACTCTTAATGACGCAATAATCCAAGCAGTCATTCACGACCAAAACAAGCAAATAGCAATATCAAGTCTCAATACAAAATGAGGACTTGATTTCAGCTGGCTTCTTCCAGGGGATTGCTATTTTTAAGTCGTCGTGGCTTTGCAATAACTGTTGCGGAAGTGAAAACAATCAGAATTTAATTGCGAATATTCAAATCCCTCTTCTCAGGTTATTTGCCACATTATTTGAGGACCCCCCGTTGAGTATTTTTCAAGCCTTGAATGATCCTGTAGTATACAGTAATTTACAATAGTACATGTAATTTGCAAAGAACTGATTTTAAGCATTTTATATGAAGAAGTCATTGATTTTGACCATGATTAGTTAAATGATGTTTAAAGGGCTGTGGTTAAAATTCCGCGCATATTTTACCAAACTATGATGGTTCAAGCCCTACACTGGCTGGTCAATAACAATATTTGAAAGTACTTATATTTAATGAGGACCCTCTTTTGTTGTTGTTCTTATATCTATCCGCCGATGGTCAGTACCTACCCCTGCAGATGCGTCTCAAGTTTTTGTTCTGTCCTTGCACACTTCTTTCATCTCTTCGACATTCATCACTCTCTTCATGCATGCTCTTCTCTTTGTCTCACGCCGCAGATTCCAGTCTGCAGATTTCGTATAATTTGTTCGATCCCTTCCTTTCTCGATCTTCCCCTTCAACGCTTATATCTTTTACATTCCCTTTGTGCACTCTTTTGTCAGTCGTTGATCGTCCATTCTTTCCAAATGCCAAAACCATCTCATTGCACTCCCTATAACTTTTTTTGTTTTGCTGATAATTTTTTCGATCTGAATATGATACTTATTTTCTTACAAAATTTATTCTTGCTTTACCTTTGTTCTCACATCCTTAAGGTGTTTTTAAACGCTTTATTGACTTTCATCCGTTTTCTCTATTTATACTTACATGTGGTGACTCAGCAGGCAGGACGCCATCATGTTTTATTGAAAGGCGTCCACATCTATTGCGGGTCATTGGTCAATTTATCGTCTCTTAAATCATTCACTTCGGCTCCAATATTCAATCTCAACTGAGGACAGCGTTATGCTACCATTGCTACCTATACAAAATTACAAATACAAAATGTGTACTAGTCCGTGTTCTAACATCTGCAAACTTAGCAATTCTTCTTCTTCTCCTTACTTAGCATTTCTCAGTCCACTCCAGGACGTAGGCCTCCTCCAATCTTCTATTGACTGCTGTGTTCAGCCATCATCTGCCTGCAGTTCCCGTGACGTCGTCCAGCCACCTCAGTTGGGTCATAAATATTTAATTAACATTCAATGTCAATTTTATGAATAACTTCTGATATGAAAATATATCGTTCAATTTCTTGACAAATATCCCAAATTGATATTCTAAAGTCTAAATTATAAAACTGAAATGCATTAGTGAGTGCATACCTCGAGAACTAACAAACCGATTGGACTGTTTTTGTTTCAGAATTTGTGTAGGTGGATAAATTACAGGAAGTGATGTGGGCGGCTACAACCAGGCGTGATCATCTTTTGACAACTCGAGTACTACTCTCCATTGGGGGAGAGCTGATTCAGCCCTCCGACTCAGTCAGACTTCTAGGAGTCACACTGGATCGGAACCTCACAATGGGAGAGCAATTGAACTCGACTGTATCTTCCTCATTTTTTGAACTTCGCCAGATAAAGGCGATCAGGAGATAATTACCGTCGGGAGCAGTCAAGACCCTGGTGAATGCCTTTGTTGTTTGAATGTCACGAGTTGACTATTGCTCAACGCTGTACATAGGTCAGCCGAAAAAGCAGTTCAACCGTCTTCAGTCTGTGCTGAATTCAGCGGCAAGCGGGATGTCTAAATTTACTCGCATTACTCCATTGTTAGGGAAACTGCATTGGCTTCGTTTTCCGGAGATGGTGGTCTACCGTGTTTGTCTGATGGTGTATAAGGCTGTAAATGGTACAGCTCCTTCATATTTGGCTGACATGTTTACACCCGTTGAGAGGGATTTGAGGCGCCAAACGCTCAGATCTGCAGGATCTTTAAAGGAGCACTAAAGACACATCTTTACAAGAAATCTTATCCGTGATTTGAGGTGTGACACACACAAAAACGGCGCTCTTCAATTATGTGTACATTAAAATAAATTATCCATATATATATATATATATATATATTCCGTAAACAATGTGAAAAATATCGCAAAAGATTTTCAAATTCGAGAAAAGCTGAACCTCTTTTTTGTACGGGAATTCTCTATTCCTTAATAATAATAATACTATTATTAAGATTATTTATTTGTTGACTTATTTTTGTGTGAAACACATCTCAAGAGCCCTCTGCAAGCTTTTTTGTCGCTATAGAAAGCGCCAATTCTCAAGCAAGACCCAGTTGCTGTAAGGCTGGATGGACCTTTGGTGACCGGTCTTTGGTAAGGGTGTATTAATTTTTCTAACCCAGTCTTTTTAACCCAGCGTGGAGCATATTTGAAAATATAAATAAAATATTAAAACGAAACGCTGCTTATTGAGAACGGCTAAAACGCTTTGTCTCTGTTAAAAGCTGAACATTCCTTATTGTTTTGTTGTATGTTTTTTTTCATTTTTTACCATAGTCTTACAGTTTCTTACACAACCAATTCACAAAACGATCGCAATAAAATATATTACAATTTGGAAAGTACGTCTGCCGGGTCAGCTAATATATTAGGTACAATAAAAGCAGCATGGAAAGAATACATAATAAATGTATATTTATGTTTGCATTGTTATTTTTCGGAGTAAAAAGCGTTTTACAATAAAAGTCACGCCGATATCATTGCGGCTAATATTTCGTTGACTTTCTTTTTGTGGAAACCTAATGGATTATTGGCTGTTGAAGAGAAATTGGCGGCTTCGCATCCGCGCCAACAATCATGACTAAAGTGATAACTTAGTTTACGGCTTTTTATTGAAATGGAAAGTTAATTTACTGGTTTTTAGAATTCTCCGGTTGGTAATTACTGGACAGATTTATTGTTGCAATCTACTTGGATTTTCTCATTAAGAAATGACACTTTTTATTATGTTTCTAAAGTGCTAAACTTTGTGTGCAAGTTCTACCAACCGAGCTCAATCAGACCTTTAAATCATTATGTTTATAAACATGCATAATTCAACAACAGTGATTGGTTTATACATTTCTCCGATGTATTATTTAGAATGTTAACTGTACAATTTCAGATTAGAGACGTACCTTCCTAGCAGGTATATGATCATACTTCTTTACGAGTAAGTTCGCGCATACTTTATTGAATGATAATGCATTTTTGCGGAGACCGGCTGTCATGTGTTGTACGTATTATTTTAGCTGTATCAGCTTTTGATATCACCACCAGGTTTGTGTAGACATCTACTCGTATCATCCATGGAGTATGAATTAGAAGAAAATTAGCTAGGAATCATGGATACAAACAATGTAATGTATATAAAGAAAGACGGTCCGTAGTCTAGTGGTAACGCTTTGGACTCATAAATGTAATCGTGGATTCGAATCTTGTCGGAGTACAAAAAATATAACATTTATATTTTCAAATATGCTCTTCGCTGGGTCGAAAATTCATATACCTTTACCGACGACCGGTCACCAAAGATTCATCCAGCCTTACAGCATCTGGGTCTTGCTTGATAATTGGCGCTTCCCATAGTGACGGCCAACCTTGCAGAGAGCTCGTGAGGTGTAATTTACACAAAAACAGCACTCACTAAATAAATCATCCTAATAATACATTATTATTATTTTGAAATATCTTCTCTCCATAAACATGATGGGATCCTGGATATGAGCAGGGCTTAACTGGGTTACCACAGTACTGTAAGACTCCCTGCTAGTACACAAGTGTGCGTTTAACATACACGTTTGACCACATTGACGTGTCCTTTGTTTCATCCTCCGGCATCTGCTGATGCGGGAGAAAACAGGTCCAGTGAACGCATATGGGACAGTGATGTAGTCACCTAGTATTCGTCATCTTTGTGTTCATAATATTTCAATAATCGTATTTTTTTATTACATGACATTGAATTTTAAAATAAAATACTAAATAAAAATAAAATGAAACAACGATTTTTTTTTTTAAATGGATGCGTGAAGAGGGACTCAATTCACCTAACTATTTTTCCTGGCCAGAACAGGTATTAACATTATCAATTAATAATTATGTATTTCATTATTAAATCAATTAATAAATAATAATTACCCAATGAAATCAGTTGAACCAGGGTCAAAGTTATTGTCGATAGGACACGGCGCAGGCGGGGCTCGAACTTCCGATTGTTTCAATAACACAAATTCGAGTGCCGACGCTTTATTCTCTCAACCATACTAGCGGCTTTTACCAGTTTATGGATGAAGGTATTTATTTTATAAAGGTTTTCGACTTTCACCATCAGTTAAATCCGTCCATTAGGCATAAAAATAGTTTAATTAAATCTTTGTTGTACGTGCAGTGTTCATGGGTTATTTGAAGTTAGGGTTTCCAAGCTCCTGGAGGGGCCGGTTCTCATTTCTTATGAAGGCTGGGTATAACTTGCCGGTATTGATTTTCGGTGTGAAATAGACACCCAAACAGGAAATCATTTCTGACATCCACGGGGGGGGTCGAACCCTTGATCTCGGCATGGAATGCAAGCAATATATTTGAAAACATAAATGGTATACTTTTTGTGCTCCGCCGGGATTCGAATCCACAACCTTCCATTTACGAGTCCAAAGTGTTACCACTGGACTACACTACGGACCGGTTGGAAAATGCAATTGCAAAATGTCAGGCCAAAATGCTAATTCAAACCAAATGCTAAAAAAAGTGAAATCATAATTTCGCATTACCATTTTATTTTTTAAATATATAATGTCACAACAAGCAACTTGATTTAATATGTCTTGATCCCTGGTCTTGGCTGTTCTTAATGCTTTTAAAAAATCCTGGACGTTATCGTCATGTCGTACGTAGGTACTGTCAGAATACGAATTCGGAAGAACCTCAATATTCATCTATAATCTATATTAACAACTATACAATTAAGTGATGCTTTATAAGAATAATATTTGTACTGACGTATATAATATAATAATTCTACATTATTTTACAGATGTGACAGCTGCCGAACTTGAAGCAAAGAAAACAAATAAGAAAGAAGATAATGGATGCTGTGCCGATTACAGTCATGACCGGGTTCCTTCTCGAGGATGACTTGCGATCCGACGTGGCCAAGAGAAACAACAATAAGCAGCGAGAAGAACAAAATGTATTAAAAATAATATTATCGTTCTTTTGTTCATTTTCGGCTTTGTTCAAAAGATGCAGACGAATTCAGATAAAACCAGGTGTTTTAAAAATAATTGGGACTTTCTCTAATTAACTCCATTATTTGAGCTATTAATATTTAAGTACCTATTTTTTCTATACATATCTGTTTTTCTCAAGAAATTTCAACTAAAAAACCTCACAATTGTTCATTTTAAAATAATTATTAATGGAATATCATATTATCTTCATTTGGAAGGCTTTTTTCTTTGGAGTTTTGTCTTCTTATTGCTGGAAATCAAAACACTCTTGTGTTGTTTTACAGAAAAATACTAATATTAATTTTTACATTTCGTTTCTGTTTATTTCTATTGATCTTTCCTTGACTTATAGGTTGGTATGAGGCTGACCACCCATACTGTAAAAAATGGTTCACTTTGCCAGTGTCACCCCTGTTTCAGGGAAGGTCGGCAAAAGTTGTGGGGCTTATGTTCATTTGAGGTTTGAATTTTATTTGTAAGTACACAATCAGCATTTGTAAGCGCGAACTACACGTGTTTGTTTGTGGGAATACATCTGACAGCTTTGAATAATATATCCTTGCAACTTAGATTATAGATTATAGATCTTAATAGATTTAAAAAAATACCGATCCTGAAGAATATTCAGACAAAGTTTTTTAAATTTTTTGGTTGTTTTTACTTCAAGATGATTTAAACTTAGCACATAAATTATTGTAAAATAAAATAAATAGCTGTAGAGGTATAATAAATAATCCTTAGAGCAGCAGCTAGTGGTTACTGGCCATTGGTCACCGGTCACTGGTCACCGGTCACTGGTCACCGGTCACCGGTCACCGGTCACTGGTCACTGACGTTTCCAGCTCGTATGTCTTGTGTTTGTAGTCTGAGCGCCATGAAAGGAGAAGAAAGCTCTCGACTTCACCGCACACATATTATATGCCTAATTCTGAAATCCATTCCCCTTGTCAAGCTACCTCAGCTGGGGTCCCCCACTCCCCGCTTGGACATCCTGAGCTGCCACTGGGCGATACTTTTCGGCCACCTGTCATGGTCCTGTCTTGCGACGTTACCTGCTCAGTGCCACTTTAAGCAGGCCACTTGCTGTATATCTTCAGTGCGTCTACTGATCTCCTGGTTTGGAACCCTGTCTCTGGGGCTGATTCCCAGCATCCTACTTTCAATTGCTCTTTGGCACGTCCTCAGTCTGTTGACGCTGTACTGAGTGAGCGCTTTTGTTTCCAAGCCATAGTGGATACTGGATGCATGTGACATGTCTCATAGACAATACAATACATTTCTAAATTTATATAGCGCCTTTTCATGATTTTAAATCATTCCAAAGGCGCTCAAGGCAAAGACCCTGCGTTTCAGGTTTAAAGGCATTTTCTTGTCGTTGAGGATTTGGCCCAGATGCTCATGTCAGTCCTACTAGAATCTATAATTTAAGTAGCAAAGATGTTTTTCATTTAAGATTGGGAATGCATTTAATACGAATTACGCAGACACGTATAAGTTGGCGCTTATAGGCATTTGAACCTGCCATATAATTACCCAAATCTTAAATGAATACTAGCACTGCAACTCTTGCCGACCTTCCCTGAAACAGGGGTGACATTGGCAAAGTGAACCTTTTTTACAGTATGAGTGGTCAGCCTCATACCAACCTATAAGTCAAGGAATAAAAACCGTTAATAATATTTAAGTGTATAAAACAAACAATCACTAAACAATAAAATAAAATCTACAAAACGTATTCTGTAAAAAATGAGAATTAAAATTTTGAAAGCCTTAGCCTTAACCGCCAGCATTAGGTACAGATCAACCGCTATATTTTTCGGTCCTCACATAGGTACTTATTTTATTTCATCAAGTGTCATAACCTTTTTCATACAAGCTCTCCTTTTATTTTGACTCTGGGTATCCCATTCTTTTGCTATTTCAGGAATTTGGTCCATCCATACTTTTCTCAGTCTTCCTCTACCACGACATCCATATATTCTTGCAACGTACACTTTCTTCGTCACTCTTTTATCTCTCATGCTCTCCATATGTCCAAACCATCTTAACAAACTTCTTTTAATCTTCACTATCACGCTTTTCCTTGTACTACATTATTGTCTTACAAAATCATTCTTCACCTATTTTTCCCAATCATACTTCTTAGATAGTCCATTTCCACTGTATGGACTTGACTAATTTAACTACCAGGTTATAAACGTACAACGTACATAGCTCACTGTTCCTCACGAATATGCGGTATGTAGGTGAGGGCCGAGGGGAGACGATGTTTAGCCCTCCGGCACAGATGGGAGCAGAGTGATGTAACGCGAGTAGCCCTGCGCACTCAGAAACCGCTTTCTAATGCTCTCTCCTTATGAGTTGTAGTACCTACAGCTCCATATACCATATGCAGTGCACGTACTCACGCACTAGTCAGGGATCCACTAATGTCTGGTCATTTATAAAATGCCCATGACTGGAGGAAATCGTGATTTAATCTGCATTTTTTAAACTGCCTAATCAATGACTCAGAAACATCCTAGGTGCATACTGATTTTGTAACTTCTGATTATTTTGCATAATCCTTAATAATATAATAAAATCATGATTGTAGATCAAGATTCCATTCCATTCCATTGTAGACCAAGATCTGCAAGATCATGATTGTAGATCGATCGAAAAAGTTTGGTGATCTTGGAAATTCCCTTCAAGATCTGGAGATCATAAACGAGTTCCAGTTCCTTGGATCTCAAATTAACAAGGAAGGAATTTGGGAAGGAGACATCAGACGTTGTATCGCCATTGCCAAAAATGCCATGTCTAAGCTGGACAAAATATGGAAGGACCGGAGTGTGAGTAACAACATCAGATAAAGCTTCTGAGTCCACCCTGTTTTTGTCTATGTTGCTGAGACATGAACCATAAAAGCAGCAGAACGGAGAAAAATTGAAGCTTTCGAAATGTGGTGCTGGAGGCGCATGCTCCGTGTCCCATGGACAGTAAGACGTACAAACGAGTCCATTCGTCGGTAGCTATGTTTGGATGGCTCGACTCTGGCCAATATATGTACACGCCGTATTATTCAGTTCTTTGGATACATTGTCCATGGTAATGAGGATAGACTGGAAGGACTGATTGTGATCGGTGGCTTTGAGGGGAAAAGAGGAAGAGGAAGATCTCCCACACGATGGGCCGATCAAGTGAAGACAGCAGCAGGCACCTCGGTAATTGGAGCGCTGGGGGCAGCGTAGTCAATAGAGAACTGGAGAAGAGTGGTTGCTTCCATGCGGGTCACAACCCTCAGCAATGAGGACCAAGATTAATAAGAAGTATAAGCATAGCGCATTAAATAGGGTATATGTATCCGTAGTGCGAAATTTCATTCATCATTTTCAAAATATCGTATGGAAAATTGTAAGTGCCGTTGTTAAATTTTCATTAAAACTGGGTTTTTTTTATTGTTTATTTACTTTTAACTGTTGTAAAAGAGGTATCCCCATCTCATGCAGAGAAAGGTTGCAGGACTTGCGTGCAAATTGAGCGCAAGAGAGCAGGTAACACGAAACCCTCTAGTTTCCTGAAAGATTGTTATGCATTCTCAAAGTCCAGTGTTTTTCTTCTTGCTTTTAAAATTGGCGACTATCACTTCTTGTCTCTCAGTTCATTAAGAGAATTTGAAAAGCATTTGGTTGCGTATATCGCTTGAAAAATTTGGAGCAGGTATGAAACAATTTTATGGGCGATGAAATCTGGAATGTGCTATTTGCGTATCACGCACTGGCTTCTGAGAAAATCTTCGGCGTTTCCATAACGCAGCTCATATAGTTATTATCATTATGTGATGTAGAGCTTAAATTTCTAACAAAAATATGTTGTACGAGGGCTCACTTCTAAGGTATTATCAACGTTAGCACAGCGACTTTATACTGAATGAAAATGACGTACTAGGTGTCTTTTTCATTCAGTATAAAGTCGCTATGCTAACGTTGAAAATACCGGGCCTTAAGGAGCCCGCAGGTCAATTTTAGAAGAAGGAAATTTCAATTTAAAAATAGAATGTACTTTACTTTATTTTTTAAAAGTACCACTTTTAGGAACCTACTTAAGTACGAAAAAATAATAACAAAACCCTCAGATAACATACAGCTAGTATACATATATATTATTGCAGATTCCAGGCGGATAATTGCCACTCGCATGATTTCACAATACTACTCAGCAAGGCACTTAAAAAATCACCATTAATGGTTGCGCAGTAGAAAAGCTTTCAAATTACATTATACACTCCATCACTTCCTCAGTCACTTTATGGCGTTTTGTGCGGCTTGCGAAATTGAAACAAATCTGAACGCGAAGTTTATTTTTTTACGTTTAAACTCAACCATAACAATTTACCAAAAAATGTGACCGGTCCGTAGTCTAGTGGTAACACTAATCTAATCTAATCTAAGCTGCAAAGATATATATCATTAAAGATTTATACTAAATGCATTCCCACAAGCAGATATGTATAATTTCGCGCTTACACATTCATGACTACTGTCACTGCAAGGGCGCTTTCAGGCTTGACGCGGCGGTGAAGAAATGGGTCTTCATTCCCTTCTTGAAACTCTCGATCCCTTCCTTGGCGCGCACTTCAGGAGGCAGCTGGTTCCAGGTGGACGGTCCCGCAACGGCGAACAATAACACACTATTGCTTAGCCTTCGCCTTAACAATCCCGCCATGGGATGTCACAGCTTTTTTGTCAATGAAATCAGTGCGGACCCCACTGTCATGTATTGTAAATTTATGCTGACATCAAAATTTAGACTCGGCGTGCAAACATCACATGTCGATGTAACTAGGGTCGTAAGCAAGCACACAAAAATTATTATTTACCCTAGCAACCTGGCAGTGTATTTGACTTTTTGTGTCATCGTCAAATTAAAAAAAAAATGTGTGGATTCGATTGAAAGTAATTGCATATATTTTCCTTGCAGGTAACACTGAAGTCGGCCGCACAAGTTTTGCATCAAAACTACCTGGTAGATGTGGGCTCTCAGTAAGTATACCGGGATCTGTTTCTATGAGAGCTGGAGCTTCCGATTACCAGTGTTCTCCGATGGCACTTTACCCACCTCCACCCACCAAGTTCATACAACTCATGCGGAGTCGCTTCACTTGGTGATCCTTCACTTGCAATGTTTTTTTGGCGGCGGAAGGCCTTCCCGTTGAAGTTAATCAGCTAAAGTTACTCTACTCAAGAAAGGAAAAAGAGAATCCTCAAATCAGGGGCTAACGCATGACTCTAAGAAGTCCCACCCTCCCCAGAGCGTCGAGGTTACTGAAGCTAATGTGCCTGACGGGAGCCCTTCATTGACGTGTATCGAACGAGTTGCCATCCGCGCTGAGCGCAGTAAGTTATGGGTGTACATACGTCAATATGTATGGGTGTCGCGAGGACTGACTGAGGGCTAATGGTCACCTCTGCCCAGTCTTGAGCCCACGGCTGCGAACTCGTGCCAGGACTGGCAGAAGCGGCGGAATGCAAGGTAGTTGGCTCTACTGGCAACGAGGTCCGCGTAGCCGACCGGTCCGGAACCGGCCGGCCGGACTGCGTCGATGAGGAGCTCTCGTTGAGAGTGCAGCAGAGGGCAATCCCACAGGACGTGCCGCACGTCCTGGGCAATGGGTCCGCACAAACACTCCCCTCCACCCTGAGAGATGACGCCCCGTTCTAAAAGGTAGTGCGCAAATTTCCCGTGACCAGTGAGGAACTGGCTGGTGAAGTGGTCCGGGACGAGCCACCGCGCAGCCATGCGCTCCCTGATCGACGGAAAAAAGGAGTAGATGACCTTGTCACACGATGTGACGTCCCAGTACCTTTGCCACTGTGCGTATATAGCGTCGCGAACCGAGTCCCTGACACGCTGCGTCAGGCGTCCATCCGGCGGCGGCGGGATCACCTGATGTTCAAGCTTGGCCGGGAGGCCTCGCCTGAGAGAACCGATAGCGGCGCGGTACTGGAGCTCGAGGTCGAGGGGGAGCACCCCGGCTAGGGCCGGGAGCGAGTCCGTCGCGGTGGATCGGTACGCTTTTGTCAGGAGGAGCAGCGAACTCCTCTGACCGGAAAGCGCCGCGCGTCGTGCATTTCCACGCCGACACTTGTCCGCCCAGCATGACGCCGCATAAGCGGCGGTGCCGAGGAAGACCGAGTCATAGAGGATGCGGAGTGCACGACCCCGCAGGCCCCACGACGTGTTCGATAGTCGAGCCATCTTCCCGAATGCGCTATTCGCCTTCTGGGTGATGGCTTTCGCGTGCTCAACGAAGGGGAAGTTGGCGTTCAGGGAAACGCCCAGGTATACTACGGTCCGCGAGAATTTTACGCGTGTGTCTAGGAACATTATTTTTGGGGGTCTACCGACGTCTGGCTTACCCTTGAGGAGGATAGCTTCGGTCTTGTGGGGAGCAAAGGAGAGCTTATTATTAACCCCCCAGTCTGCTATGGCGCGGAGGGCTGACTGAGATAGAGATTCCATCTCAGCACGTGATCCCGCCTCCACAGTGAGAAGCGCATCGTCCGCGTAAGCACGCACCTCGCAGCCCTGGGGGAGAGGGAGAGAGAGGAGATCATCAAACAGGATGTTCCAGAGGAGGGGCCCGAGGACTGAGCCCTGGGGGCATCCCCTGGATACATCCCTCTCAATAAGGGTGGGGCCCGCGTCCATCGTAACGCGTCGCGCGGAGAAGTACGAGGCTATGCAGTCGTATATATTAGCCGGAATATTACGACGTCTGAGCTTCGCCAAGATCATGGGCCACCAGGCGCTATCGAAAGCGCCTGAAATGTCCAGGAGAACCGCCAGTACGTACTTGGAAGTCGATTCCCTGACCGCCTCCATGGCCGACCGGATGGCGTCCGATGGGCTTAAAAATTCATCTGCCTTCATCAAAGACCGATCACCTAAGGTCCATTCAGCCCTACAGATGGGACTTGCTTGAAAAATTGACGCCGTCTACAGCGATGATCAAGCTTGAAAAGGGTTCTTGAGGTGTGATTCACTCAAAAACAGTGCTAATCAAGTAAATCATCATAATAAATCTAGGATCTAAATCTAAGCTGCAAAGATATGTATCATTTGAGATTCATATTAAATGCATTCCCACAAGCAGACATGCATAATTTCGCGCTTACACATGCCGCATGTGGACCTACAATATAAAAACCCAATCTCAAATGAACATAAGCCTTGCAACTCTTGCCGTCCTTCCCTGAAACAGGGGTGACATTGGCAAAGTGAACCAATTTTTATATTATGGGTGGTCAGCCGCATAACAACCTATAAGTCAAGGAACATACATGACAAACTACATTTTTTAAATCAAAGAATAAAAATAACAATATATACATGGACATAAAAAACTAAATCATAAAACCAATTTCACTTTAACAAACCCTAGCCGCCAACATCACTTCGGGCTCTAAAATAGAAGGTTGTGGGTTCGAATTCCGGCGGAGCACAAAAAATATACAATTTATATTAGTTTCAAATGTGCTCTTCGCTAGATTGAAAAATTCATATACCTTTACCAAAGACCGCTCACCAAAGATCCATCCAGCCTTACAGCAACTGGATCTTACTTGAGAATTGATGCTTTGTAGCGACGATCAAGCTCGTATAAAGTCCGGTCGATAGCTCAGTTGGTAGAATGCTTGCATTCCATGCCGAGAGCAAGGGTTTGATCCCCATCGTTGGTGTCCGAAATGATTTCCCGATCGGTGTTTATTTCAAACCCAAAAAAATACCAGCAATGTGCACTCAGCCTTCACAAGAAATGAGAACCGGCCCCTTCGAGAGCTAGAACCCCTTCGGAGATACAAGAAGTAACACACCATATGTAGCTTAGTTGCGAGTTGCGTATTGAAACTCCAGCGTTCCTTTGAGTCGTTGATTTTGTTGTTTTGGGAAAAGCTTTTCGGTTGAGTTTGGACGTATAGTTTGTTATACCCGGAGTGCAGAAGCGCTTGTTATACGAGTGCAGAAGCGCTTGTTATACTTGGAGTGCAGAAGCGCTTGTTATACTTGGAGTGCAGAAGCGCTTGTTATACTTGGAGTGCAGAAGCGCTTGTTATACTTGGAGTGCAGAAGCGCTTGTTATACTTGGAGTGCAGAAGCGCTTGGGCACGCAGAAAGTGTAAAAATAGCGCCGAATTTTCCCGCTTCCATGACGAGAGATCGACAGAATGTCGTAACGCCAATAAGCTGAAATAAATCTGAGCCATGAAACATCGGCAAGGCGCTGCAGCTAACGCGACGCATTATGCTTTTATTTTGCTTCACGCACATTTTCCTTTGCACAATAATTTATGACTTTAAAATATACAGCGTTTAAAATTTCAACGTTAAACTGATTCTACGCACTACTTCTATGTTTTCAGGATTTCAATAATGAAATTTTCTTTTTATTTTACTCCTGAATTATTTTCAAAATGTTATGACTGGAATGCTATGATTTTCCGTTTTGATGTTGACTTCGAACCCAAAATAAAAATAACGGCAAGGTTAACTCAGGCTTCACAAGAAATGAGGACCAGGGCAGCCCCCTCGGGAGCTGGGAAACCCCCACATCAATTGAAGTGGTTGGCGTGAGGCCGGCCCCCTTACCCTTAAAAATAAATATGTAGGTCCGAATCGCCACATGCGACCCCTTCAGGGATGTTGTGTAGCACTATATGTGTAGCTCAGTTACGTTTAAAGACTTCAGATTTTTTACATAATTTTTCCATGAGAGTACCGTATTATTTAGTCCAATAAAAGAAATGGAGCCGCTACTATAGGGTATGCCGGTACGTGCGTACTCATGTAGACACTACACATGTTGTTTTGTAGAAATAGTTGTGCAATCACTCTACACATGTTTCTCAGCATGTGGTGACAGAAATACTGAATAACAACATCCACTTGAGACGCCACAACTGCTCTCCACTCAATGTATCATAATATTGGTGTTGGGTGAAGAGCTTTATCCATAGCTTTATCAGACACTCTGCTTATGAATAAAACTTATGCCCGGTATGTTCAACGTCAGCATGTGTGACTTTAAACTGATAAAAAAAAACCCACACGATTAAAATAAGTGCGTCCTTTTTATTCAGTATAAATTCGCTATACGAACGTTGAAAAAACCGTAGTCTAACGTATGTGCCTGTTACTCTAGCCTGTTGGCGTTTCACTAAGAGTGGCCAAAATAATCGCCTTGCTTCTAGCCAAAATTTATTAAATACCCAAAGGGATTAAAGTAAGATTCTTCTTCTTCCTCGAGTATGATCACCAAACGGGTGATGATCAATGCCCCGCGCGGCTCGCCGCGATACGCCGAGAGATGGCCAGAACGAACTTTTAATGTCTCTGTTGGTGGGTCAACTGAATGCCAACAACAGTCGAGCGGCAACGGGCGAAGCCCAGGTCCTTGTGGAGGCTCACAAACTGGACGTGCTGCTCCTGCAGGAGCAGTACACCAGGAATGGAGTCACCTGGGGGCTAGGGCGGGACGCCCGAACAGTGGAAACCGGGGGCACTCCAAGGGCCGCAGTGGTCGTGGCTAACCCATCTGCCAGGGTACTGTGCCTCTCTCACCTTTCCACTGAGTTTCAGAGCTGCGTGGAGGTGCAGTGGGGCTCCGGACTTTCCCTTTACATCATCTCGGTATACTTTAAATTTTCTATTCCTACTGAAGAATTTCTACTCCCGCTCGAGCGCGCCCTCTCTTGCCTCAGGGGGAGGCCAGTGCTAATTGGTGGGGACCTCAACATCCAATCTATTCTCTGGGCCCCGAGCGTACCCGCTACTCACTCCAGAGATCAGGGCCGCGCCCACCTAGAGAGCTTTATTTTTGCTGAACAGTTGACAGTCATCAACGACCCCCGTAGCATCCCCACTTTTGTTTCTCATGCGCAAGGGGAGTCACATATAGACGTGACCCTCACAGCTCCTGCTTTCAGCCCCTTTGCCGTCCATGACTGGTTCGTCCACCCTGACGCCTCGTGCAGTGACCACAGGCTCATCACATACCGAGTTTCCACCCAGTCACCTACACTTCCATCTCCTTTCTCCGGAGCCGCACTCCCGGCGCACTACAAAGCCGGGAGCGATGCAGGGTGGGAGAGATTCAGGGTTGGTCTGGGGGAACGCTTTGACCGCCTCTCCCGCGGGAGGTGCGCTGACCCGGAAAAAGCCGCCGACAAGCTGCAAGAGGCAATCATATTGACAGCTAACGAGACGATAGGTCGTTCTGGCCCGCCGCGAACGAAACCCTCCGCATGGTGGAACGCTAGGTTAGCGGGCCTCCAAGGGAGGGTTAAACATGCAAGGAGGAAACACCAGCGAGCCTTGGCGGGAAATTACTGCCCGTGCCACCTCAGTGACACTGCCCTCACACAAATCCTTCCACTTCCTCCATCCTCACCTCCTCCATCTCCTCCCGCTACGGCCCACGGCGGCGCCGGCGTCGCCACCCCTTGCACGCGCTGCACCTCCGTCACAATCCCCCATCGGTATGGGGTTTCACCTGTGGCGTTCCTTAAGAACGCCCTCCGGGCCACACTACGCACGTACAAGCAGGAGATGAAGAAGGAGAAGAAATTCGCGTGGCGCGCATTCATCACTGCAAGTGCAAACCCGGATCCCTGGGGGGAAGCGTACCGCATGGTGACGAACAGCGTCACGCTGGGCGGGATCCTTAGCGGTATTAGTCTCCCCGGGGCGCGCGGCCACTCTGGCACCCTCGCATCGACCTCCGAAGCCTTCCTCGACGCGCTCATCACCATGGACAGCCCGCTGAGAGATAGCGAGCTGGATGCACAGATCCGTACCGAGGCTGCGTGTCCATTGGATACAGCAGAGTCGTCTCTTCCCACCATCAGTGAGATAGAGACAATAGTAAAATCACTAGTCCCGCGCAAAGCCCCCGGACTGGATAGAATTAATAATTCTCTAGTGAAGGAGGCATGGGCCGTCGCCCCACACGACATTAAAGCCATTTTCTCCGCGTGCATTCAGCAAGGAGTCTTCCCCCGCTGCTGGAAGGTCGGCCTCCTAAAGGTACTCCGCAAGACCACCGCGAAACCACTCACGGACCCTAAAGCATACCGTCCCATAACCCTTCTGCCTGCCTTCGGGAAAATACTCGAAAAACTTTTAGCTAACCGCATTGAATCTCACCTCATCCTAGCTGGAGTGCCGATATCCGGCCACCAATATGGCTTCCGGCCCGGCGTCTCTACGGAGGATGCCATAGGATCAGCCATGGAGGTGGTCAGATCGTCAGCATCCAAATACGTACTGGCGGTCCTTCTTGATATATCGGGCGCTTTCGATAGCGCCTGGTGGCCAATGGTTATGGCGAAACTTAGACGGCGTAATATTCCATCTAATGTTTACGCCTGTGTGACCTCATATTTCAATGAACGACGCGTCACTTTGGACGCAGGCCCCACGCTTATCGAAAGATGCGTATCCAGGGGATGCCCCCAGGGCTCAGTCTTGGGCCCTCTCCTCTGGAACATCTTATTTGATGACCTTCTGTCACTCCCTTTGCCCCCGGGTTGCGAGGTGAGAGCCTACGCGGACGATGCGTTACTCACAGTCGAGGCGAGATCCCGCGCCGAGATGGAAGACCTATCTCGGTCGGCACTCCTAGCTATAGCAGGCTGGGGGGACACCAACAAGCTCACCTTCGCTCCCCACAAGACGGAAGCCATCCTCCTCAAAGGAAGGCTAGACGTCGGACGTCCCCCAATAATAAAATTCCTAGAAACACGCGTAAAAGTATCCCAATCAGTAGTCTACCTCGGCATCACTCTCGATGCCAACTTTAAATTCATTGAACACGCCAAAGCCATCACCCAAAAGGCAAATAAAGCCTTCGGGAAGATGGCTCGTCTCTCGCACACTACATGGGGCCTGCAGGGTCGCGCACTCCGCGTCCTCTACGACTCTGTTTTCCTCGGCACCGCTGCATATGCGGCAATATGCTGGGCGGAGAAGTGTCGACGTGGCAATGCGCGACGAGCTGTGCTTTCTGGACAGAGAAACTCGCTTCTCCTCATGACGAAAGCGTTTAGATCTACCGCGACTGACTCACTCCCGGTACTTGCCGGTGTGCTACCCCTCGACCTCGAGCTCCAGTACCGCGCTGCTATCGGTTACCTCAGGCGAGGCCTCCCCGCCAAACTTGACTCCCAGGTGGTCTTCCAACCCCCAGCAGGGGGACCTTACCCAACGCCTCAAGGACTCAGTCCGCGACGCGATTTACACACAATGGCAAGGTAACTGGATCGCTTCATCCTGCGATAAATCTATTTTTTTCCTTTTTCCCGTCGATCAGGGAGCGCATGGCTGCCAAGTGGCTCGTTCCAGACCACTTCACCAGCCAGTTTCTTACTGGCCACGGTCCCTTTGCCCATTATCTTTTTCAGCGGGGCGTCATCCGGGGGGGAGGGGAGTGTCCGTGTGGAGCCATTACCCAGGATGTGCGGCACATACTATGGGAATGCCCTCTACAACACTCCCAACGGGAAACGCTCCTTGACGCGGTACGACCGGCGTCAGGACCGGTTGGATACTCTGATCTCATAGCCAATAGAGCCAACTATACTGCATTTAGGCGCTTCTGTCAGTCGTACCATGAGTCCGCAACTGCGAGCTCTAGACCGCCCAGAGGACGCCAGTGTAGCCCTCTCACTATTTAACTATATATTTAATATCTATCTATTACATTTATATAAATCTATACCTATATTTCCCATACACACTGATATACTGCGCGGAGCGCAGATGGCTCCTCGCGAAATACCCGTCAGGGAGGCTTTCCCGTCAGGCACATTAGCTTCAGTAACATCGAAATTCGGGGGAGGGGGGGTTCCTTAGAGTCATGCAATAGCCTCTGATCTGGAGGACTTTCTTTTCTTTGACACGAATAGAGTTACACTAGCTGATTAACTTCATCGGGAAGGCCCTCAGCCACTTGAAAAAAAAAATTGTAATGTTGTTCACCGAGTGAAGCAACTCCGCATGAGTTGTATGAACTGGGTGGGAGGTGGTGGGAGAGTGCCTTCCTCGAGTCAGACGCTTCACTATTTTTGCCCATTCGTCCCCCCAGTGCTTCCTTGGCTTATCTACCAATAACCATTCGATTAAAAGATGAGCTTTCAATGAAACTGTCTTAAAAATTACATTCATTCACAATCTGAGCTTAGAAAAAAAAGTAAAACACGATAATGTGGGAGTAGTTTTAAATATTTTGTAAATCAATTTCCAGTTTTCATAAGACATATTGGTCAGTACACTTACAACATTGCTGATGTGAAATTACGTCTGATGGACTTTAGACAAACAAGCACTAAGGGGACGCAGTGGCGGGCAACTTCCACCGCTCCATCTTTACCCTCCATTAGGTCGGCCAGTGAGCAGCTTATTGGGCAGGCCGGACAGACCCAAAGATGATCCATGGACTTTTGGGCTCCGCATTCGCAGAGTGTGGTGTCATCCTGATGCAAGATTCCCCAGGTCATCATGTTACAAGGAGCTCTGTCAACACCTGTTCTCAGCCTGTTTAGTGTCATCCATACTCTGTGGTGTGATCCATACAAATCACTCAAGATCCTGTCCAGGTGGGAGGCTCTCGCTTGGCTGTACAAAGTTTTCAGGTCGGTCCAAATTCCACAAAATTCCTTATCAAATTGAAAATACAGTATATTCTGCTTCGGAAATAATGATTGCATTGATGTACTTTAATACAATTGTTTTTATTTTAGGCAACATTTAGCTTCTTGGTAATATTTCATGAAAATATTTCCGAGACTAAATACTTATAAGCGATTTTACAATAGATAGGGAATAGGTTTATTCCATAGAAAATATATCGATATTCATACAGGTCCGTAAGCATAATATACTAGTAATTTTCTTCAATTTGAAAAAAATAACAGTTATACAAATTACTAGATTGAGATGTAATCATATTTCTTATAGAAAAGGTTCAATGGTAAGGTTTTACTGTTCAACTATGTATGAAATACCTAATCATAGATTATTCTTGCAAATAATTTATTTCTCTTTGAATTTTATTTATAAACTAACCTCCCAACTAGTGTATACTTGGTACTAGATGCAGATATCTGATCGGATTCCAGGAAACAGGTGTGTACAGAAGCAAGGTTATTATACTATCCACTTGTTACTTGTGCAGAATATTGTAACGATTACATCAACCCGCTAGAATGATGTCGAAAGATCAATGGAAAGAGCTCGGTTGTTCTGAAAAGACTTCATTATTGATTAAAAATCGTATGGCAATGTTTTTTCAAAAAATAGCACTTAGGCCCGATATTTTCAACGTTAGGATAATATGTGACCTTAAACTGTAAAAAAAAAACTACCCACACGATTGACATAAGTGCGTGACTTTAATTCAGTATAAAAATCACAGATTATGGTAACGTTGAAAATAACGGGAGTAAGATTCGCTTGAAAAATATATGCATTCACATCACATCATATTGTATTACTTTCCTATCGTGCAATGAAAACCATTACAAAATAAAGAAAGTGTGAAAGGTCCAAAATAATTATTTTTCTTATTATTGTAGCATGTTTTCTTCCATTTTTTTCTTTTAATAAATCATATAGGTGTTTAAATACTGTTTTTTTTATTATCTGAAGAATTGAGAGTTTTTCTAATACCGTCCCTGTTTAAGGTAAGGGTATCTGCAGTCATGTTTTTCTGTTAATTTTTGGTTCAATTTTTTTTAATTGAAAATTTACATATTTTGTAACAAATGCGTACTTATCAACTTACGTTTCTGCTTGTATTTGATTGAACATTGATTATAGATAGTATAATCCGGTAGCACCATTATGAAGGTAAGTAATAGGTTGATCAATTTACAAAAAAAATTACATGACTAAAAAATGGTTAACTTCTATTATAGGCTCTGTTGATGACCGTGTGAACCTTAGTGCAAAGAATCGGTACTTACTTTTTATTGTAACGGTGCTACCTGGGAAGCCTTCGCCAAATATAGAAATAGAGAGACATCCACAGAACACAACAAAGGAAATTACTTTTTATGAATTGTTAATTATAAGAGAAGTTCCGACTATCATATATGTACTTACCTAGTTTGCTATCTGTACCCTGAGACCTGAGTACCAGTTTTTACACTTTACTCGAAGTATTGTGTATTCGAGTAAAGTGAAAAAACTCGTACTCAGGGTCCTGGTATCTTCTTACTGTTACTGCGTCTTCTTCTCCTGCCTTTACTCTAGACTGCTGGGTTCTACTCCGACCTTGGTTCATCCGCCACCATCAGGTCTCCCACTAAGACGTCTTTAAAACTCCTGCAATAGAAAGGTTTTCCTTCACCCGGATTTCCTTCACCCGGTCGATCAATCGAGTCGAGAGGTAGATACCTCTCGCTTTTTGACCTTCAAGTCTTCTGGTTATCGCAATCCTCTCAAGGTTATCCGAGGTCTACGTTCAATGTGTCCGGTCGGTAGCTCAGTTGGTGGAGAGCATGCATTCCATCCCGAGAGCTCGGGTTTGAATCCCACCGCGGGTGTCAGAAATGATTTCCCGTGTCGGTGTTTATTTTTAAACCAAAATAAAATACCGGCAAGGTTTACTCATCCTTCATAAGAAATGAGTACCAGCCCCCTAGGGAGGAAGTTACACTATATGCGTAGCTTCGTTGCGTTGCATTTTATGTTCAATGTGACGAAAAAACCAAAGGATCCATTTTTGTTACAGGATCGACAGGTGTGAGGACTCACATGCAGCGAGTTCGACAAATTCGTAAAAAATATTACATACTTAGGTACCTACCTCTTTAACCATTTTAAGTCGCTTTTCTCATGGAAAAAAATAGTTTTAATTCTAATGCAACTTACAGGTTAGAAAGACTGGTGTGTATTCAGTTGATGGAGTCGCCTTTTAGACCGAAATCATTGTGGCAGTTATTTTTTGTTCGTGACTTGAATTGCAATATGTTTTTGTGGGAAACTACGCTAGATATTAGAGACGGCACAAATATATAGGAAAATCGACCGCAACTGTACGTTTAGTAGACATTTCTCAGTTTTGTAAAGATTTGCCGGCAAAAAATAACACCAATAATCGCGCCTAGCGGACCGCGAGCAAACTGGCAAAAACTGCGGACACGACCTAAACTATTATGTGCAGTAGGTTTACTAGAAGAGAAACTTCTCAGGTAAAAAGGCGGGACCTACTCTGGTCTAATGTGTAATGATGCATGGAAATGGTGGAAACTATGTAAATAATTACAAATATCGCAGACTTCCGGTCAACTTGACTCTCAAGTAATATTGTGTTGTTTTTTTCAAATAGATTTGTAAAGAGGAATGCAAATCACCGATCTATTTTGCTTTGACAGAAACAGTGTTTACTTAATCAATTAATAATGAATTCATTTTATAGTGTAATGAATTATTAATTCACTACTATCCAATGACATATGTTGAACCATAGGGAGTTATTATCGATATGATACGACACAGGCGGCGTTCGAACTTGCGATTGTTTCAGTAACGCAAATTCGAGCGCCGACGCCTCATCCCTTGATCATACTAGCGACAGCGACGTGGAAACAGCTTCAATTTGTTATTTTATTCGCCTTTTCTAAATTAATGGATGAATACGAATGTGTATAATTGTGTATCTGTGTGATTTGGTATGCGTTGTGTCTGTGTGAGTCTGTGAGGTCTCTAGAAGTCTAGATTGTATTTGTTTGAAATTGTGTGAGCGTTTACTCGAATATTCTAAGTTGAGTGTTCTGGCGTGGTTTCGCATGTGCCAGAATAACTCTTATGCTCACCTATAAATAGAGACCGAGATGCTCTGCAGAAGTCTTGTATCTAAGCTATCTAAATACTTAAAGATAAATTATCTTTTTACAATTATTTTGAATGCTCGCATGTACCGTACCGTATGTACAAAGGTACTCGACTGTATTTTTTGCTTATTTCACCTGTAATATTATATTTGGTGCCCACGTAGGTATAAATATAATGTGTCTCATTAGATTTGTCTTTCCTCATTACGCCGTTTTCGGGACAAACGTTTCTTTACCGCAAATTTCCACTCGCCACAAAAACAGCAGATAGCTCATGGGACAATAATTATTATTATTAGTCACAGAGCTGTAGGTACCTACAGTGTGCTGTGCTGTATTCTGTGTTCATATAGGTAGCTAGGTACTAGGTAGGTACAGTGTGCTGTGAGAAAATCAGAAAATAGCAGAAAACATCCGAACAGGCTACTCAGTACACCAAGCACCTTAGCGGTTTATCAAAAAATGAATGGAGGCTCCGTACATTTTTGGTAAGCCGCAATGATCACGTGGGGAATAAAGTAGGAGGAACCTGCTGGGTTGTAAAAACAATAATACCGCAGATTCGGCGGTTTTTTGTTTCATTTATATTTATAGCAATATAATTTCTTGTATGAGTCAGTTTTCTGTCAAACTCTCAAGTTTGAATAGCATAGAGCAGTGTAAAATTACAATACTCGTGTTCATTTGACAAAGGAGGCAGAAATAAATTTGTAAGCCGCATTTATATTGATCAACAAGCAGAGATGTTTGGAAAGACTGATGGATGTGAGGGAATTAAAAGAGGTATTGTCAGGATAGAAAGAAGTGGAAACGACTTTATAGAGGCCCTGTACCCTGAGTACGAGTTTTTTTCACTTTAATCGAAGTATTGAGTATTCCAAAAAAAGGAATGTGAACTTGTAAAGCACATCTGGCAAAACAAGTTTCGAAACCTTTACCCAAGGTTGATATTTGAAATTAAAAAATGGTTCCATTTCTGACAATGCGCATGCGCACATTTTCATTTCAACACGGTTACCCGTTGCGTAATGACCATTACGCAACATTAGAAATGTATAGCATTATGATTCCGTTGGCCGTTTTGTCTTTAGTAAATTACCAAATGGGAGTAGAAAAAATAAATTTCTTTATTATAGTCTTATTGTAAAGATATACTACATTTAAGATTCATATAACATGCATTCCAACAAGCTGACACTTATAATTTCGCGCTTACACATGCCGCATGTGGACCAACATAAAAACCCAATCTCAAATGAACATACGCCCTGCAACTCATGCCGACCTTCTCTGAAACAGGGGTGACATTGACAATGTGAACCATTTTTTACAGTGTGGGTGTCGGGTGGTCAACCTCATACCAACCTCTACGTCAAGGGGAATTCATTAAATTTTCAAGTACTTAGGTAGGTACCTACTAAAAAATATTTAGAAATACATTTTTCTCAAAGGTGAAACGTATTCTATGTTATTCTATGATACTGTGTGGAAGTTAAGTGGAGGTACCTACTTACTTACAAGTTACATTATATAGTTGGGAACAAAGACGAACTCATGAGAGCAGTGTAATGCAGGATCGCCACGATAGCATGATGGAACACATTCTTAGAAATACTCACCTTGCTGTCAATTCCCCCACCGGTAACTTACCTTTTTACTTAGTTTGTAAAAATGTATTTGCAGTGTTTTTTTTTTTAGAAAAAACCCACATTGAGGAATATTTTAGTAAGCTTATTTTCTTGATGTCCCTTGACTTATTGGTTGGTATGAGGCTGACCACCCATGCTGTAAAAAATGGTTCACTTAGCCAATGTCACCCTGTCTCAGGGAAGGTCAGCAAAACTTGCAGGGCTTATGTACGTTTTTTAAAGTACACATGCTGCATTTATAAGCGTAAACTTATTAATATGTACCTATCTGTTTATGGGAATACATTTACTATGAATCTTAAATGTAATTTATCTTATCAACTTGGATTAGGCATGGATTACCTACTGCAAGTGTAACAATTTGAGTCCTATATAGGTAGGTACTCAAAGCAGGCAATTTAGGATTTATTCTGAACATGTTGTGTTCCATGGCAATCTCTTTGTTTATCTGTACTGTACTGTACTGTATCCTGCCGCCGTTCACTAAGGGTGGCCGGTACCTTCGCACTATACGCCTCCACTTTTTTCTGTCCTTACAAACCACTTAAATTTCCTCAATATTCATCACCTCCTTCATACATAGGTACTCTTCTCTTATTCTCACTATGCAGATTCCATTCTTTCGCAATCTCACCTATTTGGTCTAACCATTCTTTTCTCGGCCTTCCCCTTCCGTGCTTTTCTCTGACATTTCCTTTGTACACTTTCTTCGTTAGTCGTTCATCATCCATTCTTTCGAGATGTCCGAACCATCTCATCGTACTTTTTTGTACTTTCATTCTCATATTCTCTTTTATACCACTCGTTCATCACCCGATCATTACGTACTCTATCATTCAGTGTCTTTCCAGCCATTGCTCTCAGGTAAGCCATTTTTACCGTACATACTTTACTCAGCTCACATTCATTAAGCCTCACTTCCACCAACCAATATGCCATTGTGGACCGCCGATCTCATATTCTTCGTAAGTTTCCTATTTCTTGCAATTCTTCCAATCGTTCCCATTACACTTCTTCTTCTACTAGCGCGCTTTTCCAATTCTTTCGTCCATTTCCCATTTGCTTCCCAGATAATCAAATTCTTTCACAACTTCCACTCTTGTTTCATTCAGTCTTATCTCAATTTCCTCGCATTCCTCAGCCCTGTCAAACACTAGTTCTTTCGTCTTACTGGCATTCACTTTTAAACCGTTCTTACTAAAAGCATCATTCATTTTGGTGAGTATCATCTGGAGCTCCTCCGCTGTATCAGCCAACACTATGGCATCGTCAGCATAGAGAAGAACTCCAACTTTCGTCTCACCCACTTCACACTATAATGAGAAATTACTGCTTATTTCATACAATTGTCCATGATTATGTTAAATAACCACGGGCTCATTAGTCATTACACACTAAGGTGGATCGCTGTATGTATGGAAAAAATTAAAAATCATTTTTTCGTAATTGCGTTGTGCAGAACAGTTGCTCAATGGGGTGAGTATCTGATATAAAAAAAAATCTTATCAAAATATTAATTAGTTATACTGCCCCAAGTCATCAGAAAAATTAAAAAAATACATAAAACTACTCATTTTTACCCCTGTGTTTAAGAATCAAGAATTAGATAAAATCAAACGAAATAAAATTTTGTTTCTTTAAAATGAATGAAATAGTTATTATTACGTGGTTTGTATCTTGTAATTTGAGAGGGGTGGGTGGGGGCACCCCCTAACTTTGTTAATCCGCGCAGACGCGCGTCACCAATTCGGTGCTCTCAGAGATGTAACTATAGTTGTACGCTACTCATATTTTTTGCGCATACAAATTTGCGAGAGATCCTAAGTGTATTTTTGATATATCAGCGTGTTAATGCAACAGATTGGCTTCATTTAACTATGAAAAAAATCTTAAAGTACCGATAACTGAAAAATATTCTGATTGATCAAAGAACCAAAAGATAAATGATCATAAGGAGTGTTGATTTGAAAACTGCTGCGGGAAATTAAAAAAAAGCTGAACCGGAAACAAAATATGAACCATACGAAGAAAAAGCTACAAGTTTGTTGCCAAATCTGTCTGCTCTATCAATTGATGTCTCTCAACAGTAATAGAAAAACTAGCACTTTAGAGAATGCTACCTCAAACTTCGTATTCATATTCATTAAAAAATATTGACCTTGGCATACTGGAAACACCTGTGGATCAATTTGGCATTTCCAATAAGGCTGAAGCTGCTCTTGTTTTGGCAACAAAGCGTTGGTATTATTTCAGACAACAATTCATCCAAAGTTTTCGATCAAAATAAAATTAGAAGAGTCCGTGAAAAGTAGAGAACTAAGTTCAGCGGTGTGACCATTGATTCTAATTACTAAGATTTGGGTTTATACTTTGATGGACGTAAAAATAAAACCTTTAATATGGTGGATCATAAGAGAAATATAATTAAAGAGGAGCATATTAGTTACTTAAGGGTGATTGAGAGGTCAGCGCGCCCAACTTTGATGACCAAAATAGCCCATATTTTTAATGGTAAGGTAGCATTTTTTTTCCAAATTAAATTAACACGTAAAATTAGGTATTTTTTTCCATAAAAAACCAATTCAAAATAATTTTATTTACGGAGATACCTTAAATGGAGATTTCCACTGTTCTTATGAATAAATCCTAACTTTTTTTTATTTCAAAACATTAATTTTGATTAGTTTTATTTTTTCTACATGTTAGTTGTTTTTTTTTACTTTTCATTGATTTTTTATGATTATTTAAAAAGTACCCAAATTTTGCATACGATATTGTAGCTACATTCGTCTTTTAATGGTTTATTTTCCTTTTAGGATTTGAAGTGATATTTTTTATGTTTGTAATGCCATACTTGTTTTATTTTTTCTCCCCCGATTTCTATTTATCCTGGAAAAATAAAGATTTCCATACAAAAAATGACCCGGTCGCTAGCGTCACCTGCGGCCGGTAGATGAACTGCGGAGAAAAATATTATATCTCCTTAGTTTTATGGAAGCAAGATTTATATAATGCAAAAGAGTACAATCGTTTACGTTACAACTGGACCAACTGGTTTCTCAAAAATGCATGGAAATCAAAACGCCATCTAGAGTTGCTGTTTAAGATTCCATACATTTTTTGGTTGCGCTGTATTTGCTACATTTCATACTTCGGGTACACTCGTGTATCATCGTATATTGCCGAAGATGCTCGAGTCAGCCCTCTCTTATATTGTGTGTGTAAGAGTATATACATAAACGCTATGGTAGTATAATACGTACGTACATAAAAACAGTTTGCAAAGTTTAACGAAATGGCGAAAGACAGCGAAAGATCATTCAATCAGATGAAATGAATTGTACGGAGAGCTGCACACGACTTTATAGTATTCTGATAAGTTTTTTTCCATTACATGAATAATATGAAAGTTTGTTTGAATTTCAAAGTGAAATTCATTTAGCTCAATGATTTAGCTGGAAAGAATTCTGTTGGCTGGCCTTTTTTGTTGAATTGAAATCATTTTTTGAACCTAGCGTAGAGCAATTTGAAATTTTCAGGCCTGTAATTTAGTCTAGTGGTTAACGCTGAACTGAACAGATTTCAGTCTGTTTTGAATGCGGCCGCAAGACTGATCTTCGGGATGTCCAAATTCTCTCACATCACTTCGCTGTTGAAAGAACTACATTGGCTTCGTTTCCCTGAGAGGGTTCCGTGTGTGTTTGATGGTATTTAAAGCCCTAAATGGTTTGGCTCCATCATATCTGGCAGACATATTTTCCCCCGTTGAAGTGAGTGTGAGGGGGCGGACACTTAGGTCAGCGGGGTGTCAAGCTGTCAGATTGATGCAGTCTCGCCGTCAAATACGCACTAATTTTGAGGATCGCGCTTTCCGGTTTTCGGGGCCGATGGAGTAGAACAGACTGCCACCCGGAGTGAGGGTTTCGGAATCTGTTGGCATTTTTAAGGGAGCACTGAAACGGCACCTTTTTAAAATATCTAATTCATGATTAGGAGGGCCCTTGAGGTGTGAAACACACAAAAACGGCGCTCTTTGGTCATGTAAAAAATTAAATAAATAAATTAACTTCTTGCCTGCGTTATCCCCGAAGGAGTCGCATGTGGCGCTTCGGGACCTATTTTTTTTTACAGGTAAGGGGGCCGTCCTCACACCAACCACTTTTAGTTGAAGTGGGGGTTTCCCAGCTCCCGTGAAGGGCTGGTTCTCATTTCTTATGAAGGCTGAGTCAACCTTTGAGATCGAACCCTTGCTCTCGGCATGGAATGCAAGCATTCTACAAATTGAGCTATCGACCTTTTTACGAGCTTCATCGTCGTCGCTACAAAGCGCCAATTCTCAAGCAAGACCCAGTTGCTGTAAGGCCGGATGGACATTTCGTGACCGGTCATTGGTAAAGGTTTTATGAATTTTTCAACCCAGCGAAGAGCAAATTTGAAAATATAAATGGTATATCTTTTGTGCTGCTTTTATGCTTAGAATATATTCCATCACTTAGTTGAATTATTAGAAAAAAAACTTCATGTTGCTATTTCAATGTACACATCCAATGGTACAAAAAAGTATACTATACAGGCATATATAGCACTTGGATGCGTTGTCTTCCGTCGTACAGGGTGAAGTCCATGAGCACACACACACTGGCATATTTACTGAACACATACGCAGTCACGGCCTCAACAAACATTCCCTGGCTACGCAGTAATATGAAACCTTTTTTTAACTTTAAAAATTAATATCATTTAGGAGACGAAGATGAAAAGAAAAATGAAAGTTGTATTTTTATAGGTAAGGAAGCCGGCCTTACGCTAACCATTTCAGTTGAAGCGGGGGTGTCCCAGCTCCCGAGGGGGCTGGTTCTCATTTATTGTTAAGGTTGAGAAACCTTGCCGGTATTTTATTATTGAGTTGAAATAAACACCGACACGGGAAATCATTTCTGACATCCTCCGTGGGATACGAACCTCAGCTCTCGGCATGGAATGCAAGCACTCTATCAACTGAGTAATCTATAATCTATAATCTATCTATAATCTATAATCTAAGTTGCAAGGATATATTCATTTAAAGCTCTCAGATGTATGCCCACAAACCAACAAGTGTAGTTCGCGCTTACAAATGCTGAATGTGTACTTACAAATAAAATCCAAACCTCAAATGAACATAAGCCCCACAACTTTTGCCGACCTTCCCTGAAACAGGGGTGACATTGGCAAAGTGAACCATTTTTTACAGTATGGGTGGTCAGCCTCATACCAACCTATAAGTCAAGGAAATCATTGAATCAGGAAGTCAAAAAGGAGTCATTGGGACATAATCACAATGTATAATCTATCATCTAAGTGGCAAAACTATGTTAACATTTAAGGTTCATATTAAGTGCATGCTCACAAAAATACACTTGTAAGTTCGCATTTACAAATCGTGCATGCGCATTTACATATTAAAATCAAATCCACAAATAAACAAAAGCCCTGCAACTTTTACTGATCTTCCCTGAAACAGGGGTGACATTGGTAAAGTAAACCATTTTTTAAAGTTTGGGTGGTGAGCCTCATACCAACCTATAAGTCAAGATAAACAATGAAAATGAAATATATATATTTTTTTTTCATATTTTATTTTAATACACTTGTATAGGTCTGCAACCACTGGAGTCTACACTTTGATAAAATATGCAATGTAAAAATACAGGGCACACACGTGTGTGCTTCTGTGTGACTATAGTGTAAACTGAACTGTAGCGTTTTATTCCAATTCTGTGAAATGTAAAACGCTCTCTAGAGACCTTATGCCAGTTTCTTTGCATTTTTGAGTAATCGGTACAGGGGGAATAATTATTTACTTATATACTTGGATATATCTGTTACCACGAACGAAAGTGAATAGTTGTAAATTTGTTAACAAATAAATGAATACCTTTTTTTGTATTTGTATATAAATAAAATAAAATAAATGCTTGTTTTTAATTAATGTATAACTTCGCTTCGCTTTCGCTTTCATGTTATTTTATTGCTAAAAAAAACACAAAATGGTTCAGATACAATACGATCTCCTACCGACGAACTCTCAAAGCTAAACGCGGGATTTGATGCATTTTCGCGGCTACTGGATAATAGGTGGTCGTGACGGGCAAATAAATTCATATTAAAATGAAATCATACACCCTTAAGGACGCAAGGTCACAGTACATTGGTCATATTTTTTTAAGCACTGATAAAGCAGCAATAATAACAAGAAAAATTATGGATATTTTAATCAGTAAAGATATCAATGACATCCTTTTTGCTGGAATCGGACGTGATAGAACTATTGTTAATACAGATGGAATTGGTAAATTTATTCCAAAAAAATTAAAATATCTAGTAAAACCGCTGCAGTCGTGTATTTGTCAACTCCATGCCAACGAACTGCCGCGCCAATTATTTGAATATATTGATGGTTGTACAAGTGGACCAAGAAGTTACTCTGAACCCATAAAAAAGGTATTAAAAAGTTGTGAAGAGCTTCCAATAGTCTCGTTTCTAACTATCCAATGTGATCTACCTATTGGACGAAGAATAACTATAAAGTCTGGATATTGTTCTCAAAGCTTATTAAAAAGAAACCCTGGAAAACTAGTGCATTCAAGATGGCTCACAGAATACTACGGCTTTATGTTATTTTTTTTAACCATCTGACCAGCTGTTAATATTATCAATTATATAATGGAAGTGAATGCTCTTATGTGGTCTTACATCAAAACTACCACATTGCATTAATGGTGCTAGACACTTACACAAGACAATCTAGCTGTCGCGATATTTGACAGATAATTTAAAGCAGATACTACATCCTGTTATAAAAGAAATGGATATTTCAATCATCCAAAAGACATCTTACTTGCTTTGCCTTTTTATGAGTTCTAGCCTTGTGAAGAATATTGAAACGCGACAGAAAACAAATTTGAGAATTCGAACTACGATTGGCCAAAACTTGATTTTGATGCAAACAATTATAAAAAACCTTATAAACTGGCACGAAAATAATGTGACCAAGCCCCCTTGTTACAAAATTTATGAACGGTGAATTAACATCACGTTGTTAAGAAAATCCACTGCTTGTTGACGAACTAATAAAATCATAAAGTAAAATAAAATAAAATAAAAATAAAATAATCTCAAGCCGTTTCCATTTTCCTTGCTACACGTTAGCCACTGAAAGATTAGTAAAAATTGTAACAGAAACTTCAGCTGCTGTTTGCGGTCTGATCAAAAGAGATGGATTCATTAAAACAAACCTGGAATCACGACAAATAATGTTTTTTTTTCAATTTAAAGAAAGATTACTAAATTCTCTTAAAATCACTTTTTTCTAGACTTCTGTTGATTGCCATTTTTTCATATTTTTTGCCATAAAAGGGTCTTTTTTCTCTCATTTATAGAAAATCATGCTTTGTGCTTAAATTTGAACTTCATTATACTTCAATTATTTTTTTCTTAATAAATAAAAAAAAAAGTTAATTATATAGCAGTTTTTATGATTTTTATTAACTTTTCGAGTCTTTGGGGCAGTATAAGATCAAATATTTCGACCTTATGGTAATATAATTTATTGTTTGTATTGATATAGAGCAGCTTTTGGTTATAACGCGAAATCGAAATTCCCAAAAAAACGATTTCGATCCACCTTATTACACACCCTTGTAAACATCAAACCATCCACTCTTACACACGCCAAACTATTTTCATGGCGCGTATCCCATTCAGAAGATTGCCGTTCACACCGTACTTTCCACATCATACCTCTATCCACCGAATCAAAAGCCCTCTCGAACAATCTGTCTGAGAGTGAAGATCTGGTCTACACACCCTCTTCCTGGCATAAAGCCAGTCTGGATATCAGAAACCCCACGACCGGTAGATAGTCTCACTTTTTTTATGAGAACCTTACACAATATTTTACCAGCTATACTGAGAAGACTGATGGGCCTGAAATTTCGGCAGTCCTTTTTGTCACCTTTTCCTTTGTTGATAGGAACAATGACCGCCTTTTTCCAGTCCATCAGCACTATACTCTCTTTCACACACATCTTGCACAGTTCAAACATCCACTCAACCATGCATTCCCCAGCACATTTCATCATCTCAGCATCTACTTTTTATTTTTTTTCATATATTTTTTTAACCTTTTCTTTGTGATGATGTACTTCTGTTACTCTGTACTGTTACTGTATCCTGCCGCCGTTCCACTAGGGGTGGCCGGTACCTCCGCAGATGCGCCTCCACTTTTTTCTGTCCTTTTACTTACCTAGTCATTATGGGCCGATGTCATAAGCAGTCTTGAGCCTTTAGTGTAATATTACTGTTAAAATTTGATCAGCCTAATGAAGTCACTGCAACATTTGAGAATGGATTCTTTTCTCAGAGAACAAATCGCTCCCCCAGTTCATGTTTATCGTACACGCCAATCTTGTCAAATATGACTTTTTCACGCAGTTGTCTTATGAATCAAATTCTACACAATCTGAGCTAAGAAAAACCGTAAAACTCGATAATGTGAGAGTTCTTTTAAATATTTTTAAAATAAATTTCTTGTTTTCCTAAGACACATTGGTCCAGTACACATGCAAACATTGCTCATGTAAAATTTTCTCAATGGCGTATACGATAAACAAGAACTAAGGCAGCGAAATGTAAAAGAAATATAGTCACATGACAACATTTCTTAGCAAACATTAACCTTAGGTTGGCACATTTGAAAACGCTGTAACGGCCAAGTTGCTAGGTAACAGGGAAACTATATTTTCCATAGTTACCTGATTGTCATAACTTTTTTAAAGTGTCAACCTCATTCCAAGATAAGGATTCCTTATAATCCTGCCTTCTCCGTACTAATCCTCATGGTTAGTTTACTGTGTAGCATTTGAGGTTCCAGTAAAACAGGTAATGTATTATTTGTAGTACTTGTTATGTACATTTATTTCAGTTTCAATATTCAGACATATATAAAGCATTTGCACAGGAATAATACCAAACATGAAATGATAGGCGGCCCTCCATGGAGCAGTGTCGCTGCGGCGGGACAAATATAAATACACAACTCCCGCGCACCAGGCGACACGGCACAATCGTGCAAATCTTTCATAATATGACGTCTCCCACCTGCTGGGAGGAATTTTGGTTCAATTCATACAATGCAAGTACTAATTTTCTATGCATAACCTTCATAAGGGGCCTATCACATAAAAAACCCATTGATAATTCATTTCGTTTACAACTAATATTATTTTTTTCTAAAAAAGTCTCTGAATTTATTATATATTCATTTGCCATCGGGCATGAGTCTAATATCACTATAACACGTTCTTAGATCATAATATATTATCATATTTGAAGGATATTGTTGAGGAGAAGTGTTGCTTAGTCGCGCAGGGCGTGGAGGCGCGGGTGGCGCGAGCACTGGAAGAGCACCTTGGCCAGTTCGGCCGCCACCTTCTGGTCCAGGATCTGGCTCATCACCAGTGACAGCAGGCGCTGCTCCTGCTGCAGGAACAGCGGCTTGTTGTCCGGGTGCTTGGCGAGGTGCAGCAGCGTGCCCGCCGCGCGCCGCAGCATGTCCAGGCTGGTGCCCATGGAGTCCGGGTTGTCCCGCAGCGCGCCGATGCCGTGCTGGTTGGCCACCCCCAGCGCCGACTGCTCCGCCTGCTCGATGAAGGCCACCAACAGGGACACGGCGGGGCTGCGGGCGGCGATGGCGCGGGCCATGCCTGAGTCCGCCGCCGCCAAGTAGTGCAGCAGGTTCACGGAGAACTCGCGCAGCACCTGGTCCTCGCTGCGACACAGATGCTTGGCCAGTACGCCACACAGGCGCTCCAGGCGAGGGAAGGGCGGCGTGGCCACCACCAGGTCTACATTAGAGTCTGTCACACACAGTTTACACAGGGCCTCCAGGGCCAGGCGGCGGGGGGAAAGGGCGCGGTGCGGGGGCAGGGCGGGCAGGGGGTCCTGGGCGCCAGCGCTGGGGCACTCCGCCCAGTGCAGTAGGCCGTCCAGCACGGGGCGCGCCACCTGCTCGGGGTGCCGGCCCAGGTCCACTTGGCCCCCGATGTTGGCGCAGCAGACCAGCGCGTCCTCCCGCAGCTGGGTGAGGAAGTCCCACCACCACTCCTTTGTTTGCAGCGAGGAACAGCTGCCGGTCCACTCCGAGTCTTCCTCCCGGTCGTAGTTCCTGGTGCGCGGGGCTCGCGCCGGGTGCTCGTGGTGCAGCAGGAGCAGCTTGCCCATCAGGGCCAGGAATGTTCCACTCTTTGAAAACTCCGTCTCGTTTCCAGGGACAAAGGTGAGATTTCGTAAAATGTTTGACAAACAAATGCATCGCCGAGCCAGAGAATCCTGGCTCTCGGTGACCAGGTACAGGCTTGCTTCATCTCTCGTGTAGCATTCATCTTCATACTCGGAGAAGTGCCGCCTCTTGAGGGTGCCGGCAGGATCGTTCACCTTCAGGTTGTACTTCTTCCCCGGGGTCTCCTCCTCGGCCTCTGCCTTCTCATCCTTCTCTATCTCCATGGGTTCAGACTTGAAGTTGTCGTGATCTCCGGCACTGTCCATGCTGGCGGCGTCATCAGTGGGCCCGTTCTGCTGAGGCTCCACTTTGATTTCCACACTTTCTTCGTTCCTTCCTAAATCATCGTTCTCTCCGTTTATTTTACTTTCACTGAGCACATTTGATTCCACTTTAACCCTACTTAAATTATCCAATAAAGTTTTTGTCCTTTTGTTTTTCTTTTCACTCGCACAATTTGATTTCCGTCGAGCAGTGGTGGGTTCCGTGGGCGCGGGCTCCGCCACCTCGCTCTCCACGACTGGTCCCGCCTCTCCCGCCTCGCTCTCCACCCTCTCCTCTTTCTTGATGGAGCTCGCCGCGGGGGGGATTACTCGGGCGTAAGGAATATTTATGAATTCACCTTGAAAACAAGGCAACAAGTGGTCAATGTTGGATCCAAACTGCCACGGCTCGATCCCCACCTCAGCCTGATCTCGGTCCGTGTCCCACTCTTGTCGATCATCCGGGGCGAAGAGGTCCTCATCTTTCGTCTTAAATATAACAGGTTTGCCTTTGCGTGATTCATTGGTAAAGTTTTCTCCTCTCGCAACGGTGAAGGATTGTTTGGAGTCCGGCTTCAGCTCTTCAGCTGGGGTGGTGCTCGTAACCTCGGGGACGGGGGGCTGGGTGGAGTACCACACGGTGCCATCGGCTCCCGGCCCTTCAAATATATCAGTGAGACTCTTTTGGAAATGTTCAAGCAGGAGGTCCAGCAGGCCGGGCAGGTGCTGCAGGCCAAAGTAGCCGATGCAGGCGTCGTCAAACAGCAGAATGTTAAGCACGTCCAGCGCCCAGCAGGTCTCAGCCAGCAGGCCAGACTTGAGCGCCATCATGAGCCTCCAAGCGTCCACCGGCGCCACGTCCGCCTTGGTGAGTCTCCGCCGCTTGTACGTCACAGGAGTCACGGCCTCCACACTGTCGGCTGGGAATGTAATCTCTCTCTTGGTCACCGTGCTCACTCCCCCAACACCGCCCTGCAACATACACCAGACAGTAAATACAGCGCCTCCACCTGCTGCCACTTACATTAATCATGCGCATTTAACAAATACAGTCTGTATTGTTTCCTCTAGCATCAATATACAGAACTACAGCCATCCAGGTACTTAAACAACACGCAGCTCATAGTGTTATACAAAGTTCATTATGAAAGTAATGCACAAGGTTGTACTGTGGAGTAACTATCCATGTCAGTTGGGTAAAACCTGGCAGGAAATATAGTGGAGGGTTGCCCTTCTATCTTGGTTGGTCATCATTTTGCTCTGAGCAGCTACATGTGAGTATGGGACTGTAATTTCTCCTGTGCATGGTACACCCAAGCTGTGGAACAAGGCAGAAGAACTTACGGGAGAACTTTTCAATCCCTTATATACTGTAGGCCAAAGAAATATTTTGATTTGAAAAAAAAAAAAACTTATGGTCTATTATCTAATCTAATCTAAGATAATAATAGATCATAAGTTATTTTTTATGGTGAAATCTTCTAATTGAAAAGTTTCATGCAATTGGCACAAATAAGCCATTTTGACATCACTAGGCTGGGTTACTAGGAAAATAGTTGAGCAATACCTTGTTATTGCATGTTAAGGACCTTAGTTAGGTCTAGGCAGTCACATGATGTCACCTTCCCGAGTAAAAATTGAATCTCAAAACTTTGTTGCGACTGCATTGTCAAGTCTGTCGCATGCCTTAAGATATCATACGGGGCTATTCTTAGACATTTTAGTCGTCAGTTGACCCCACGCTTTGACAAACAAATGGTGTCCGGTCTTCATCACCACGGTCATTCTTACCTACCGAATTTTGTAATATTTGTATGAAGACAAATTAGCTGTTCACTTGCGGCCATCTTGGATTGACAGGTCTTCATACAAATGCATCATTAGTTTGTCAAAGCGTGGGCTCAACTGACGACTAAAATGTCTAAGAATAGCCCGGATAGAATCTTTGAACGAATACTTAAATCCCATGCACAAAAGAATTACAGCATCCACAACATTAACATCTATGTTAGAGCGAGTAGCAACCTTTACAGGGGTCTGATGAGATGGCTGCATGGGGAATGGCTTGAGGTCCGGGCGGAAGGGTCCCCCCTGTGGGCGGGCTCCTGGGGGAGGCGCCCCAGGCCTGAGGGGGCCCACGGCGCCTGCAGGGCCTCCCGCTGGCCCTCCTGCTACTGCCCCGCCTCCCACACTGCCCCCCACACCTGACCACCACCCTGCAACACCAAGCATCAATAATAAATATACAAGCTATCAATAATGTCGCTGTTTAGCAACAACAATATCTCTTGCTCCTGTATTATAACAAATTATTACAACTAGCTGATGGCTCAGTTTCATAGATTTGATTGCACCAAAAATGTACAAACACGGTTTCCGATTTTGGCATTTTATTCTAGCCCAAAATTATAATACCGGCAAGATTTACTCAGCTTTCACAAGAAATGATAGCTAACTTTCTTCCGATCTAAGGGACAGAAATTCAGTTGAAAAACAAAGGATATTAGATAAATGATTGAATCAAACTATGATAAAATTTAATGCAATGTTTTTTAATGAACAAACTTAGAATAAAAATAGTCAGCCCTTAATGTGAGGCCCTTTCATGTAACTGAAAGTATTTTGGTTACGGATTGTCTTCCTTAGAGAAAGAACACAGGAGGGATAAGTGTAATGTTGGATGCAGTACCTGTTGTGGATAAGGCTGTGGCCCCCAGGGTTGTGAGTTGGGCGCGGGGGCTGGGGGAGGTCGAGGAGGTGCCCCTCCCCACTGCCCCCCTGCGGCAGGGGCGCTCCCCGGGGGGAACTGCCCGCGGTATTGCCCTCCTGCATTGTTGTTGCCCCAGCCAGCTGAAATACAAACAAACATACAACATTATCACACGCTTTAATATAACCTGAGAATACAATACTTTGAATTCTTCATGCATCAAATAATCCCTAAGATAAGCCAGAGTTTGGAATGAGACTGCTTTCTAATGGATAAAAAAAGGGTGGAGTTGTTTTACATTGTAAAAACAGGGAAACTGCCAAACTTCATTCACATGATGAGAGGAGAACAATACCAGGAAGAAGAGGACCAGATAGAAGAATCTCTTGGCAGCAAATTTTAAGGCAATTAT